>JAJQWJ010000001.1:144715860-145183360 GCA_023637945.1 Phaethornis superciliosus | reverse complement strand
GTTGCTTAGCTGAGGAGGAGATAGCAACAGTCAGTGGGAGATAGTATTTGTAAAATGAAGCCAGTTAAGTGATGGTATTTTAATGGATTAAATCTACCACTGTTTCAGAGTCAGGCAGTCTGCTGGAGAAGCCATACTGCTCCCCCATCTAAATGAAAGTTTGTCGACCTCAGTGGTGACACCTGACTAAACCTGCAGGTCTGCAGGTAACAACAGTTTTACCTGCACAATATTACACAGCACTGTGCCTGGTACGCAGAGCAGAGCTGCCTTGGTGGGGCTTGCAACAAGTGAGGGGGAACTCTGCTGGCCAAGCAGCTTCTGGTTCCATGACAGTCCAGATGAAATCCTAAGAAATGTGTGGCAGGAGATACATCTCACCTCAGTATGCCCTGAGATTATGGTGTTAGCTATGTCTATCAGGTTTCTGGTGGGCTGGAGGGTTGGTGAGAGCCAGGCTCTGGGCTGGAGTTAACTATTAATGGGGTGAGGTCTTTGACTCCTTTGTGCCTTTGGGAACTGTAGGACTGAAGCCATCACAGAAAGACAAGAGAAGCTAATCACTTTTGTCCCCTCATATATGTTTAGTGAAGGTCTGCAGACTTCTTTACTGACCTCTGTGTCACACTGAAAAAAGACTCTCCTCTTTCCATTTGAGATAAACCACTCTTCCACCTCCTCCTTGCTCTCCCAAAGTGCAGTACTGCAAGAAAATGGGATTAAGTGGATTTAACTATCAGCCACTTGAGTTGCCACAAATTGTGTTACCATCCCCACTTCAACATGAAGCAGGAGACACAAACTGGTTTGTGGGAGAGGGACAAAGAGGCTGCTTACGAGAGACTTGTTGGATCTCAGCTGCATATCTCCAGGTGTTGTTCAAGACCCAAGTCTTGAAGCTGTTGCAGTTAGAGATGAAGGTTTATTAACAAGCCAGTAGCACTGGCACTTGTGTTAAAATAATCTGTTATTTCTGATTAACAGCAAAGTTGCCACATTTTTTAGGCTGAATTAAGCATGACAAAGAATAGCCTAGCAGCAGATTTTTGTGGGCTGGTAAAGTGGGTCCACCCAGGACATGCAGAGACACAGCAGAAGAGGTGGTGGCATAGTTGTCCTTCCCAGTGTAGCTTACTGAGACAAAATTTGATAAAAGCTCTCTTCATGTTATTAACCCAACACTAATACTCAGTGTTTAGGGTGCCCACTATAGGGCAGGAGAGGGTTCTTCAGTCAGGTTAGCATAGAAAGGCAAATACCACTGTGGTCTGTCAGCGACACACCGTGTTGGCTGTGATTTAGATTGACTGAACTCATTTCCAAGCATTTGAGAGGGTTAGTTGTGTTCACTTTGAAGAAAGCCCACGTGCATGTGTAGCCATGTGTCATCCAAGTCTAGCAACTTGGGAAGCATTATTAAGAGGGGCACAGGAAAATGCATGGGTCCCTGACATGATGCGATAATGACATGTTCGGCATGGTGCTGAAAAAGCTTTGCATTATTCAAAGTGCTGAATAATATACGTGATGATGCATAATAATGTTGTATGGTAAGATTATTCTGTGGTGTAAGTGACTCGTGATCTAAGTATGAAGGCCAATTGTGTTATTTTGTCCTCATTTTTGAGGTAGCAGAATAGGCCTGGGAGGTACAGCAGGAAATGGGTAAGAACAGGAGCAGGCAAGAGGGGTTTTTTGGGGGGGGGGGCTATGAAACACCGTGGCACCCTCTGCAATTTAGTTCTCTGTGCTTGTAATTATGGAGCAAAGCAAACTCCCTGCTGCACTCGAGGGCAGCCTCCCCCAGCAGCCCCACTGCCTTCAAGTGGAGCAACCCAGCTCATGCCTGGGGTGGATTAGCTGGTCTCTCACTGGGAATACTGGCACAGGGTGGAAACCATTACAAACCTGACACCTGTGGGCCTTACGGATGCCACCCGCACAAGCCATGTGGCACCACAGGCTCACACCTGCACTGAAACGTGGCACACAAAACATGTATAAATTTATAAAGGCACCACAGCCAACAACCTGCTGCTGATGCTGGTAGGTCTGTGAGCTCTGTCAGTGGAAGTCTGTTCTGTGGATCTGAAGGCTTCTGAGAGGACACGTTGGGATAAGAGAGTTTCCACATTACAGAGGGGTTCTTCTTACTGTTTTCCATGTTTCCACCTCCACCCATTTTGCTTATTTAAAATTTGCATGCAAATACGTTTGTTGATATAATGCTAAGGTTGCAAAATCAACTTTGCAGAACTCTGTTTGTTTTAACCAGCACCCCTGTTTCACTCACAGCATGGCATCCAGCTCCTGAAGGAAACGTGGCAAATAGCAGCCTCCTCCTTAAAGCAGTCCTGATCCATTCTCAGCACAGCCTCGGTCCTATGGGGGAGTCCTGTGACAGGAGAAAAAACAACCACCACTCTTGTGTGTTCAATATTTGCTCTAGTGCACAGAATGGGCAGGGTAATTAGGGCTGCATGGATAACCTCAGACCTGGCAGTTCTTCTGTTCTGGGTGTTTAAGTTTGCAACTTCTGTTGAACATAGGAGACTTGGAGTTTGATACTCTCTTTAACTGTAATAGTGATATTTCCCTGCCTTGACTTTTCCTAAAGAAGATATATATCTAAATAACCCAAACCCAGCCACTGTCTAGGTAGGAATATTTCTCTTTTAAAATACAGTCAAGTATTCTTTACAGCATTGTTGCCAAGAGTCTAATTTCAACAATATTCTTTACAGGGTGGATTCTCCTCTGCCAGCTGGTGTTTCTAAGCTTAGCTATCGCTTTGCATCATCTCACAAGTATGTTCCCAGGCGAGCTGTACTGTATGTACCTGCAGATGATGAAAAGAAGATACGAAAAATCCCATCACTAAATGTTGATTGTGCGGTGCTGGACTGTGAGGATGGCGTGGCTCTGAACAGAAAGGTAATTAAAAATTATCTGTGTGATCAGTGCTAAAGAGAGCTCGAGGAAAAACATTGCCTTTGCCTTGAGGAAGTGACAACCAGAGAGATGAAGATAAATCTTAAGATATACAAAGTAATGCAACACTGATAAGATTTGTTAAGGCATTGGGAAAATCTACTTGCCTAGAACTGAAAGAAATCTCGTGTTAATAAGATGGGAAGGGAGTTTTGAAGACATACAGAGCTGGATGTAAGCTCTCATCACAGAAGAGTGGGAGATACTGCTTTTATTGTTTCATATTAGGGAAGAGGAGAAAATGGTCTGTGAGAAAGAAGCTGGAAAGGAAGGGTTAGTTCAGAATCACCAGATGGCTTTGTTGTTGAAATGAAAGCATCTTCAGCTTGTGAAAAAAACATTGTGGATTTGGGTTTGAGCCTTGGGGTGTTTAGAAATATTTACTTCCTGAGCTTGTAGGAAGAAATGCTGTTAGGGGTGTTTCTGAAGGAAGGAGAAGTTAGAACCTGAGTGTACCAGGGTTTGGAGGGCAGTTTAGATTGAAGGAGCCACAAGAAGGCAGAGATGGAGGTCAGAATGGGAGAGAGATGTAAATGTGTCAAAAAAAAGTGCCAAGTTCTTGTTGACACTCAATTGTGAGACAAGAGAGAATGATCTAGCATGCATCCATGTTTGCTTGCAACCTGTTTTTTAAATATGTGAAAATAAAGTACGGCACATTTTAGAATTATACAATCAAATCACTTAGGTTGGAAAAGACCTTTAAAATCATCAGTTCTGACCATAAAACTAAAATTGCCAAGTTCACTATCATAAATACTGTATATGACAAACTGGTATAAATGTTTCCTAGTGACACCTCTTTCTGAGCAGGAAAGTTTGCCATCACATAATTTTCATATTTGTCAGTTTCCCTATCCATGTTACAGTGCTTCCAACTACAGCAAACAGTGTTTAGCATTTGAGTATGAATGTGTTGCTGAAGAAGTGAAAACAGGCTTGAAAATTTTCCCATATTATCTCAAAAATGTAGATGAAATTTAATTCTTTTCTGGGTTTTGGGAGGTAATGCTTTCCAGAAGGACTCCTTTGGTTAGTGCTCTCTTTAACCTTCAGCATTTAACAAACCCCAATATAGGTATGTTGGAAAGAAAAAAAAGTTCTGAAAAAGTGAAAAAAAAAATGTTCTGAAAAGTGAAAACAGCAATGCTGAATGTTCATGTGTACTGATGAAGACAGTTGGAAAATGATTTCCAGTTGCTAAAACTCTGTGTGGAAGACCAAAATTATATCTGTAGTATTTGCTGTAAGGTGACACAAAACACAATTGTCTATTAAACTGTAGGGTTTTTAGGTGCAGCTTAATTGTACCAAGCAAATCATTTATAGCAGAAGCATCTATTTGTAATAGAGGATGACAGCAAAACAAAATTTTGTGATTAAGATGACAAAGTTGACTGTAGTAATTTCTAAAGGGTGGTAAAATTCCAGCTCTGTTGAAGTGAAGGGGAGTTAAGCCACTGGGTCTAAGATTTCAAAGAAATTAGGAGGGAAATCTGTAATAGAAACTTGAGATGACAGATGGGCCCCTGACTGAGCTTAAATGCAAAAAAGAAGCAGGCAGGAGGTAGAAGTAGGGACAGGCTACTGAAGAGCAACACAGAAGTGTGGTCTGGGCACAGAGGGGCAGAATGAGGAAGGTCAAAGGAATGAAAACTGGTGAGGGATGAGCAGGACAAGAAGAATGGCTACTACAAGTGCATTAGCAGAAAAAATGCAGAGGAATATCATGAAAAATGTGAACCCACTTCTCCATGAAGCCTCAGGCTTTATCATCAGTGTCCTCTCTCAGGCCTCCTAGAAGCAAAACCTGGGGGGAGGGAGGTAGGGGTGGATGGTGCTAAGGTCTATTTAAATACATTGGCCCATGTGAACAACCAGAACACACTGGAGATAACTGAGGGAGCTGGCTAGTGGTATCTTGAATCTGCTGGTTTTTATCACTGAAAGGTCACGATGTCTGGGGAAGGTTCTTAATGCCTGGACAAAGGCAAATGTTACAGCCATGGTCAGAAAGGGTAGGAGTTAAGAACTATAGGCCAATCAGCTTCAAGTTAATCTTCAGAAAAGTGTTGGTGATGGTTCTCATGGAAGGTATTTTATCACCTAACCAAGGACAGAGCCAGAATGGACTGATCAGGGCCAAATAGTGCCTGCCAAATCTGATTGTCTTCTCTGAATAAATTACTGTCTTTGACTAGAACAGCTGAATAGATTTTGTTTACCTTAACTTTAGCAAGGTTTTTGACATGGTCTCCTGTCACATCCTGGTCATCAGCCTAAGAAAAAATGGACTGGATGGGTACACTGTGAGGTGGATGGCTGTTGGCTGTTTTGCAGGAATTGAGTGGTCCATATTTTGGGCTAGTTTGCAGCTACCTCTGCAGGGGCCAATACTGATGAAACAAAACTGGGCTGCAGATAACATGCTGAAGGGCACAGCTTCTCTGCCCATTTATAGTGGGAGGAACAAATTGACAGAAATGTAATAAAGTACAACAAAACTAAAGAGAAACTCCCAGAACCAAGCTGGGATAACGCATGCACCAGTAAGGCTGGGGGTGTGACTCCTCGAGGAAAATGTGACTCCTCTGCCAAAAATGGCCTGGGTGCTGTTTTACAATAAGCTGAACAGGGTCAGCAGTGCACCCTTGCAGCAAGGGTGGCTGACCACCTACAAGGCTCTGCTGACAAGGGTACAGCCAGCAGGTCCAGGAGTTCTTCCCCTCCATTTTGCTTCTGAGTGTCTGCTTGTGGGGTGCCTCTGCCCAGCTGTGGACCCCAGAGAGGAAGGGAGCCCAGAAAGGGTCACAAAGGTGGTCATAGTGCAGGAGGAGAGGCTGAGAAGCTGTGTTTGTTCATCCTGGAGAAGAGATGGCTGAGCTGGGCCTTGATGGAGGTTTTGCTGCTTGAGAGGAGCTGGATGAATGAAGAAGAGCCAGGCTCTTCTCAGTGGAGTGCAGCAACAGACATAGAGCAATGGCCACAGGTTGCATCAGTGGAGATGCTAACTGGAGTCTCTTCCATATAGGTGATCAAACGCTGGAAGAAGTTTTCCAGGGTAATGGAACATCCTTCCTGCATGGGGATATTCAATCTATGGCTGAATAAAGCTGTAGAGCAATAGTTAGCCCTATTTTGAGGAGGCAGATGGAAGAGAGAGGACCTCTTCCAACCTGAATTAGATTGTGTGATTGCGTGATCTAGTAGCAAAGTGTAGTTCAAGGTGATTGGAAGATTGAATTTAATTTTTAGGTCTGACATAGATACTCAAGGAGACTTTGAAACTTAGGTTCTGTGAATGTGAAGTTGAAGTTATTATTGCTTTTGCAGCATAATTTATTGATGTTTATGAGGTGTTTGGAGACTTTGAGTAGTTACTGCTGTGTTTTATACCACTATAAATGTTACTTACAGATTTTTTTAAAGCTCCTGCTGAAATGTTGGGTTTTGGGAAAATCAGGACCTGGCTGAATGTTCACAGTGCCTTTGGGCAAAGTTACCTGTCTACAGAATGCCTTCACTTGCACCAAGTTCAAGCACCAAATTTGAACACATCTTAACATGTCTATTTTAACAATATACTGTGATTTGTATTAGTATTAAGTTAGATTTTGGAGAAATGCAATAATCTGGAATGTCAATAGCTCATTTTTACTGTCTCATTTAGAGGTAAATGAGGAAGATTCAATTATTACCAATAATTGAAATTGGTAACATTTGCAAAACTGCATCTGGTTACAGAAGCTTCTTTTGAAGCTGCAGTCATCAATTAAAAATCTTTAACTATTTTCTATACAATATTTTCTGTCATATAAATTTTGGAAGACACCCTTCCCTGAAGCTTTCCCTCATTATTGTGTTTCACAATGGCTCACTGAGAGCACCAGAAAAGGGAAACATACCCATAACCTCAGCTTTGTACTATTTTGGTGCCTGCATTTCTTATCTTCAGGGCCTAAGGCAATGACCATGACATCAGGTATTGTCTGTTGACTTTTAAACGTTTTTTCCTAGTTAATGTTTTGACTAAAACTGGAAAAAAAACCCCAAACCATTGAACGAAGAGGTTCACAAGAAGAAAATCTCTCAGTGAATTTTCTGAGAAGAACCAAGGGAAAGTAATTATTAAAAACCAGATTATAGAATGCTGAATACTAAGCCTGAAAGTGAGGTGAGAGCTGATCCTGATGTGAGTAGGATGTGCAGTTTTGCAACCCCCCTGGGACTGGATAGAGCTGTAGGAGGTCTTCAAAAAATTAGAATAGGGAATATGATAGGAAGATAATCCAGTGTTGCTGAAAATTTCTGCCTGGTTTAACAAAGTTAGCTTTGGTCTTGCTGAACATGTCCTGCTAAACATGCTGACCTCAAATCCGGGTTGGGGCTCCATGTGCTGTTTCTGGAGGTTCAGAGGTATAGTGTCTCATGGTGTGGACTGTCAGATCCCTCTCCAGGTGTCTCACTCTGTAAGACACTGGGAATTTCTGCAACAGAAATTCAGTGTTTGGCTGGGGGAAGAACTGAATACTAGTAAAGTGAAATTATTCTGTCTGAGCTACTGTTCAAAGATGAAGATAGGAGCTCTTCCCCACTGATGTACATGTAAAACTTCTCCAGTGTTGCTATAAAGAAGTTACTCAGAATGGATTGTTTTGTGATATTTTTAAGCGAACAGTTCAAATGGAAACTCTAAAACTATAAAATCTGAAATTATATACATGGTGGTGATGTTGTTTTTGATAGTACAAAAATAGCCTATATCTTCACAGGAGAAAGCCTGAATATTCTTTCTTTGTAATTGTAAAAAAGAGAAAGATAAAAAGGATGGCTACATCAACATGCTTGACCAGGTCATATAACCCAGTAGAGGCCATTGAGAGGTCTCTGTGTAGGAGCTGAGCTGTATGAAGATATCTCAAAATCTCTCAGCCAAGCCATCACTCTCTGGATTGCTTTTTTGGTAGAGCTGTGTTACTCACTGGGCTTCCATGCCCAGGTGAACCTATTACTATTAGGAAAAGCTTCCTCCTCCTGTTAAAAAAGGAAGATTTCCATGTCAGTGCTTTAATTTTTCAACGGCAGGTATTTTCAAGGGCTGATATTTTGTAGTTTGTTTCCATGGGTCTTGTAAGGCTACCGCCCTTACAAGAGGTTTTCCTAGGACAACGTATTTTCCAACAGGATCCTGTCTTCAGTGCTGCTGTTCTTCAGGGGATCTAGGAGGTGTTAGCTGCTAGGTCAGCCTAGCAAGAGACCATTTAGAGCTGCTGATCTAGTATTTATGTCTCTTTCTGAGTCCTGTTGCTCTCCTTAGTGTGTCATCAGGCCAGGCAGGGCATCTTCCCTTCTGCCAAAGATGACCTTGGAAAATTATCTCAAGAAACTTTTGAAGCATCCAGGATTCAGCCTTTTCTTTCCAGGGAGAATGCCAGTGTTATAACTAAGAATCAAAATAAAGCCCCCTGTTCTCCCTCCTCACATTTTTTGTATCAGAGGTGTAAAAGCAACCCGTTGGAGTGTACATACAGCTGGGAAATGTTTGTACAGTCGTCTGACATGGAGCACTTGAAAATAGGAAATTTTATTGTTGTTCTTCTGAACTAAATAGACCTCATCATCCAATAAAGATTATTGATATTCACTGTAAAATGATGTGGGAGTGATTACAGTTGAAGTTCCTAAGCCCTTTTTGGTGTCAATCACATTTGCATAGCTTTGTTTCCTCTAGAAATGAAGTTAATCCCTCCTTCAGCACTTGAGCAAGAGAAGCTCGGGAAGACTCAGACTCAGCTCTGTCCTTCCCTCACATCCCTTCCTCAGAAGGGGAAACAACAACCCCTGGGCCTCTTCTGTTCTCCCTGTTCCCCTCAGGAGTAAGGGGAGGTTTGGTTGGGCTAAAAGGATGGACAGGGAAGGACCTATCTTGCTTGTATGCAGCAAGGCCTCTTAGGGTCACAGCATAAATTTGTTCCTACTTAATATATTGTAGCCACTTAAAAGGTCATTGCTGTGCCATGGAATGAGAAAAATATTCAGTCCATTCTTTTGAATCATCTGTTTTTAAAAACAGGATTAAAGCCTGACACTTTTCAAACTGTTCCATTATGAATAACACATCTGTAAGAGATGACTCTGGGTTCATTACAGTTAAGAGCAGATCATCCGCATACATGCTGATTTTATGGAGATTTCTCCCCATGAGAATGCCTCCTCCATCTCTATAGTGATCTGATCCTGGGGTCAGAACAAACAGCATGCCAGCAAGAGAGCATCCTTGCCTACCACTTTTTCCCTAATCTGAGGCCTTCTGACCTTTATATTCCTTATCAGTGGTGAGGAGAGTCTCTTGCATATAAAATAACACTTCAACTAAATTTGGGGGTGGAGATAAATGCATAAATTGGTCAGCATGGTATACAAAAAAAAACCTAGGCTTTCCTTATTGATCTTATTGAAGGCTTTCACAGTATCAGTGAAAAATAGCTGCAGTTGGTTTCCACAAATCTCTAGCTACTTCAAATAAAATCAACAGTTTTCCTCTATTATGTGATGATATTTTTTTTTAATAAAGCCAAGTTGGTTAGGATTTATCAATGCCGCAGCTATTTCTCAAGGCTCATAGTGAGAATGTTAGCTAGTACTTCATAGGCACAGTGGCATGAAACATTGATAACTAGGTTATTTTACCAGGTCTTTCCTTTATTTATAATAAATTAGTACTGTACCTAATTGTATTCCTCCTACAGGGAGAAGACTTGCTGATAAAGTGTGTAGAGAATGATTAAATGTACACAGGCGCATAGTAGGGTGACTTCTCTTCAAAAGATGCACAAAATTAAAATGGGAATGCTGCTTTCCCTGGTGGCTTGCCATTATTAAAAGTCTCAGTAGCATGGGAAATTTCTTCTGTAGGAATTGGGGAGTCCAAAAGTCTCTCTGGTTTATTGCAGGGAAGCTGAACAGTACAGTGAAACTCTGCAAGGCCTTTTTGATCCTTGAAGAGTTCTGATGAATATACATTTTTATGAAAGTTGTAAAGTGTTTTCATTTCCTTATTAATCCCACCATGGTCCTGGAAGAACTGCCACTCCTGAGTGGTAACTCTAACAATAAAAGTTTTTGTTCCTATTGTTTTACTCTACAAGCCAATCATCTTCCTTACATGAAGATTTGAGGATTCACAAGGATGCTCGCAATATTCAGCAATTTTCTTCTTAATGAGCTCAGTAATGCCTGTGTCTCTTCAAGCAGAGCCTTTGAATTGCCAGTTATTTCTTTTCAACTGTTTCAAATGTATCCAATTAAGCTCGACTTGGGCATGTGCTGATAAAACTATTACTACTGACAGAATGATGTCTAGAAACTTAGGGGAAAATATCTTGGCTCAGTGTTAACAGGGACTTCAGGGAGAAATGCATTAAAAGACCCAAGGAAATATTTTAAAACATACAGTTAATGTTTGTATGGACTTGGAATTCACAGTATTTAAAATCTTCATGTGCAGTCCAACTGTCCACAGGTACATCAGCACATCTGGGTACTAAATGCTAATTGCAGGACTAGAAGTCATTTATTACTCAACATTTCTGGACCAGTTTCCAGCATTTCATCTGGGTTTGTAGCAGGAAGGACCTGACTGCAGAGCCAGTGAGCATCTAGCACTTAGTTTGAAGGAAGACATTAAGTTTCAAGTGTGCTACAGAAAATCAAGCCAATCCAAAAAGTTCAGTATACATGTGTAGCTTAGAAACAAACTGTTGGATCAAATTTAGGCAGACTTTAGTTTGTATGCAGAGGCGTGCATTGAGTTGTGTTGACAGAGCTCCGGTGGTACAGGTAGTGAGCAAAACATAAAGATACTGTCTAGATTATAGTCACAGAGGTTCTTATCACTCAAGGCCCACTTTGCCTTTTTGTTGGCCTTGAGCAAGCAAAGAAATATGTTTGTATGTCCCAGTTGATACTGCAATTAACCTTGAAACCTAGGCCTGAACCTAAGACTCCATCTGAAAGCGTGAGGAAAACCACAGACTCCATTAAGAGGGATCTGGATCAGAAAGTGGTTGGACAAACAGGGAATACAGCACTGGCCCTCTTTGTTAAGCTTTTCTTCTAGGTGTCTGTACAGTCAGAGTCAAGGTAGTGGTCTCAGTAGGCTTTTGGACTTATTTAGGTAAGATATTTAAGTTAGGGAAGGTATAAATGCATGGTACTTTTCCTATTTCCATTCCCATCAAAGCCAAATGCATCCCAGGATGCTGAGAAACTCAGGGAATCTTAGAGGTACTCAGAAGATTATGAGCAAAATCTCTGCTCTATTTTAACAAACTGCTTAAACTTTACCTGTTTACCTGGGGGTCAGTAGTATTATTAGGTAGCAAAAGAAGGAAATGTGGCTGGACACTAGGTAAGAGAAAGGAATTTTTTATGTCAGATGGTGAAACAGTATAGCTGTATACATGGGAGCTGCAGATGAGGGTGGGGATGTGCATGGTCATGGTAGGGCTTTGTAACCTTGGCAGCTATCAGCTAGAAGCATATTTAACCATTGTACCTTTCTTTGTTTCATCTATTACTCCTCCAGAGACTGGAGAAAAGGATCCTTGCACTCAGTACCTACGTGGAAGCCTCATTTCCACTGCATGCCCGGTTAGCAGGAGTTCACAATATTTACAGTGCTGTAGATACTGCAGTCCTTATTCAGATAACATTTCACAGTGAGTTAAAAATATTTGTGTCTAAATGAGTAATTCAGCATGAAGCACTTCAGGAGTTTGAGCTTCTTCCTATATACCTCTATGTATTGAATTGAAGGCATATGTGCTGTCCTAGTTGCAGGACACACCATTCCCAAAATAAGCATAGAAACATCTAAAACCAGCCTTTTATTTCCACCATTGACTAAGCCCCTGCTATGATATCCCTTCAATTAAAAGTGGAGTAATTTATCTCTGTTCAACAGAAGACAAAACACATGGATTATGATTGCCTGAAGCCCTGTTTTTTTACATATTCTGTGAATTACTTTCTACTATCAACTGAGAAGAGACTGTATGTTAAACAGTGTTTTATACACCAAAATAAGACACTTGCATGGAACAGGCTGGTACACAAAATAGCTACAAAAACATATTTCTGTCTTAGTGAAACTGGTAAGCATGCAGAGCCACGATTTCATTGCTCACACTGACATACCAGAATAGAACATGATATGTAGCTCTTGTGGTTTTTCTAGTAAAATGTCTTTAGTATTATGACATTACAACAGTATTATGTGGTAAAAGCTGTAACAAATGTGGTCAAATCATTCAGAAGTGCAAGCATTTGTTTACTCACATCTAAACCTGTGTATCACTGCTGGCTAGGTAGCATGCAGTAGGCTCCAGGAGCACAAAAGCCTTTACTGTGTCCCAAGGCTGCATATCACCATGCCTATATCACCATATCCAATCAAAATATCCTTTAGCAAGATGTGAAACAAAGATGCCATTTTTCTTTTCTTCCTTTTGGGTAAGTAAAAACACCTAACTGAATTTGAAAGTTGCTATTTCGGCAGTGCTTTTCTTATGTATATATGGAGCATGTGCTCCATGGAGTTGTTAGCACATCTTGGTGCATTGGACAAACTGTATTATATATGTCTCCAAAGAACAATGCACACATCTGCAAACCCAGGGTCTGGATGTTGTAAGCTGCTCTGCTGAGATTGCCCATCCTTCCTTTTGGCTATGAATATCACACGGGAGATTATGATCTGTCTTCTTGTTTGTTAGTAAGGTCAGCAATAAGGTGACTGTGCAGTCTGATCAGCACTTTGAATATTTTCTGAAAGGATAAATAAAATCCTAGTGTTCTCTGAGTTTAGTAAGGTTTCTACGTTTAAAGAAGCTTGGTTGCTCTGAGATGTCCATTTCAGCTCCTGAATGGCTGCATAACCAAGTGCAGTCTACTGTGCATCATTGTAATAGCTCTTTTTGCTATTCTTCTTCCAGTGCAGTGCATTAGGGCTACCCTCTCCAGAACAATGTACTTACCAGTTTTTACCTCTTTAAGGCTGGAAGAAAAGAATTGTCAATATTTTTCTTCATTTCTGATCACTGAGCTCCAGAAGACCGTAAATCCTTGTGTTGTTCTACATTTGGGAGCAAATGGTTGTAAAGATTCTGGCTGTTCATTTCAGGATGATTATAAACCATGGTTTGCTTATTCTTTCTTTCTTATTTTTTATAGCCTCTTACTAGACTGCCTCAGAATAGCTGCTTCTATGCCAGGCTTGAGATAACTTCATCTTCTAAGGTTTCACAGTGAAATTGTGCATTAAAAGAGGGTATGTTGAACAAATTGATGTTTTCTTCCAGCTTAATCAGGTTATTTGGTTGCATTTTAAACTTTTATTCCACACAGACCCAATCTTCCACTCATTAACGAATTATTTTAAGTAGATTAATTATAGATCATAATTTAGTATGCATTTTCTTGAGAAAAAGGGCAAATTAATACATGTAAACATGGGTGAATCTATTTAAATAAACTGTCCACAAAATCTTTACAATATGTAAACAACATTTGTTATGCCTTGGAGACAGCATATGATTGGGCTCATGAGACCTTGTTTTTCCTACTGAAGAGTTTCTTTTATAACTTCAAAGGGAATTTTATATATTTATGGCAATAGCAGGGTGTTAAGTGTAGCTAGACAGAAATTATACCTCAGCTATTTAGTTAATGCCAATAGGGATTAAATTAGATTTTATAGCTGTTAGTAGAAGTCTGTTTTGTAGCTAACAAGTGGGATTTTTAAATCCTGGAAAGCATAATCCTATTATAAAACTGGCAGCTGAATTAACATTATCTAGGAAGCAAGTCTTCACGGATTAACATTTTTTTGACATTAACAAAGAAAAACTAATGCTACAGGGATATTAGATGCTTTTCCCAAAAGTAGGAAAAAAAGGAAAGTGAATATAGGACGAGATAAATGGCACAAATACTGCAGGAAGGAAAAATGGAGTGAAATATGCATGAGAAATGAAATCTGGGAGTGGCTGTGTTCCGCTTCAAATACAAAAGATGTACACTGAGTAGGAAAAGGCTCCTTAGCTGGTAATTCATATGCTAGCCCACACATTGATTTATACATGCCTTGTGACTAATTCACAGTTTTCCAGCATGAGCAAGGGATAGACACAACAGCCTTCTCCTGTCCTGAGGTCTGAGGTCTGTGCATTCCAGCCAGATGCTATAGGAGCCAAGGACTGGCAGCACTGCACAGGAAACACTCATCCCTTTACTGAACAGGCCCATAAAAATGTTCCACAAAGACTCTGATGAAGTTTGTTCTCCTTACATACCTTGAAGGACAATTATGGGATAGGAAATGAGTGGGTCACTGAACTTGCTTGTCTTGCAATGCCTTATTCTAGGCACCGATAGACTAAATAGCTATAAGGGTAATATGGCATATATATGGTATATATAACAATATGGTATATATAACCATATAACCATATATATGGTATATATAGCCATATGTATGGCATATATGGCATATGAGGGTAAATGTCATATTCAATTAAAAAGTTTTGTTCCCATCACAGTTGCAGGTCAAACCTTTTCTTACTTCATATTGTGAAGTAATATGATCTCGATGATCTCAATGCATCTCCTGTAAATTACTTCAGAAGTTCTGTGTTTAGAATTTTAGCCTTTCTTCACAGCTGCAGCACTGAAATAATGAAGGTAGTATTTTGTTTTGTGGAGGGTTAAGAGGAAACCACCTGATAAACTTACCAGTCACAAAAAACATGCTGAAAAATTTC
The DNA here is from genome assembly GCA_023637945.1 of Phaethornis superciliosus. Classification (NCBI taxonomy): domain Eukaryota; kingdom Metazoa; phylum Chordata; class Aves; order Apodiformes; family Trochilidae; genus Phaethornis; species Phaethornis superciliosus. The sequence goes on along the minus strand of JAJQWJ010000001.1, from coordinate 145,168,547 downwards.
TTCCAGAATTTGCAACATCATATTCAGTGTTGTCAACCCGGTACAAATTTTACTGTAACAACGTCTGTTGGCTGCCATCTTGTCTCACAATTTTCTTCCTTCTTATCAAACAGAGAGTTTAATTATGTGTGATGAGAGCTAAAGGGAAACAATTGGTTTTAACTTTGCCTTTCAACCTTCCAGTTTCTTGGTTCAAGTAAAGCAGAACTAGATCTAAGTCACTGTCAGACTGAGGTTTTGTTATCAGAGATTTAACTGTGGCTTTGCAAACCTAATACATGGCTTCACAGGTTGATTCCTGGTTTGGTGCTTTACAAATGCTGTATTTTTTCTTTCTCATGTGTTGCTACTTTAGCCATTTTTACTTACTGGCTAACATTTTTAGTGAGCATTTTTTCTGACAGAGCATGTGTGTACAGCAATCATTGCTGTGGTTAAATCCATTACCAGATGTGTGGCTGTGTCTGCTTCAAGGGTTTTCTTAAATCACATTTGTGGTAGCATAGACTTCACCTTGCAAAGCATATAGCAACATCTAAGCTGTGAAAATAATGTGAAATTTCTAAGTTGCCAAACTGCCCTTCTCTGAAGTTAGTGCCATGAGGAACCTTGGCACCATTGTGTCTGGGGGAAACTCACACCATTTGGCATCAACCAGACCAAGATTTATCCCCTATTGTGTGCATGTTGCACCAACTATAATGAACCCTAGTAGGAACTGGAAATAGTTGATTGCCCTCTGTTGCGGCTTTTTTCAAAAATCTGCCCCCAGATTTTTTTTTTATTGTTTTTCTAGATGTAGATGCATGCAACAGTCTTAAGCCTGGTGCTTTACAGCACACAGTAATCTTTTAGCTATTGCCACTGCCCTCTGAGATGCCGTGTATCTTTGGAGTAGAAAATGCCTGTGATTTCTCACAAATGGGAAGGACAGGAATTTGATATCTCCCAGAAGCACATGATCCTTAGGTAAAGGAACAATCTATCCTTCCCCTTTAAGTAATGGTCAATCCTATGGCATTTTAGTTTATTTCCAGTTTTGCTCTCTGGGTTGGAAAGTGTACATATATGGCCAATAAGATGTTTTTTTAAAAAAACATTTGCCTAGCTCTTCAGCTTGTGTAAATAGGGTTTCTCATGATGACACAGTAGGTGAAGAAGATCTCAAATGAGAATTAAAGATTCTGTGGGAAGAGGGCATTGTATGACCAGGGAGTTGCATTCACATCACCTGGCTGGGCACCCATCATGTGCCCTCATTCTCTGAAAGAGAGAGGTGGAGATGAGAGGGAATGATGTGGTTTCTGAATAGAACATTTCTCATCCTCCAGATGACCCTGTGTCTGCTATGACTGGCTGCTGCTTGACTGGGGAAGAGTTCACTGACCAGGAGAGAGGAATGAGGGATACTTGGCTCTGCTACCTGATGCTCCTGCCTCTGAGTATGTGTTTATCTAGCATAGATGCTTTGTAGAAGCTTATTCAGGGCCAGTGTGTGGAAAACAGCAGCAGTAAACTGCCTAAACATTTCCATTCAGGGCACCTGATCTCAGGATTTGTCTTTGTGTCGTCAAATTTGCTTGTCATTGGTGAAGTACAACGGAAGTGCCAAGAAGAAAAAGAAATGACCAGAAATGTGGTGGTGTGTTGTGACTTTCAGTGCCTGAGGCTGCTACAAGTAGCCCTGTACACACAGGCTCAGTTTTGTAGCTGGGAGGAATTCATACACCGAGCAGCGTCTGAGTAGCACTTGATGTGACTTGACAGAAAGTATCAGAAAGAGCAACTAGCACTCAACCTGTAAGGGTCATGCTAACCCCTGCTCAGCAGATGTCACCTCTTCCTACATCCACCTCTTCATCGAGGTGAATTTGGAACTATTCAGCAAAGCACTCAGTGCTTCTGGCCCTCCTGGGGATGACATTCCCTGCAGGAAAAGTGAAAACGTTTCGCCATATGCCCCACCAGCAGGTCAAAGGGGTCTTGGAGACCTCCCCTTTCTTTTTGTCATTGTAGCTCTGAGCTTTCTGTGTGCTGCTAAAGGAGAGCAGACCCACAAGTCTCACCTTTTCAGGCCATATGGTCTTGGCAAGCAGCCTCCTGCCATCCTGACTTGGGTCAAAAATATTATAATCCATATTGCCCATATTTAACATGTACCTCTGAACATTGGAGACCAGGTAGTGGCAAAGAAGGCTTCTGTGACCTGGTTGTGACACACTGGTCACTCCAGCTGGAAGTGGATATAAGGAGGCTCTTTCCTGGTGTGGTCCAGGAGCTGGTAAGTGAAGGAGGCAGTATGAGGAAACATTAGTGAAGGAATCAAGACCTCGCTGAGGGACAGTGCTACAAAGCAGCAGCTTTTCAGCTCAGTCTTGCCTGACGTTTCTCACAGGGTTGGCTACAGACCCATTTTTGACTCTCACTGTTCAAGAAGACATGACTTATGCTACCTTTTAAGTAGGTGAGTTAACATACAGGAATCTCCCAACTTGTCAGCCTCTGGTTTTTTCCCACCCGGAACTCTGCAAGTGCTTAGTGAAGTTGGTACGTGTTTTAAATCTGCCTTGGCTATCAAATCTGATTCCTTGGGTGAAGCAACAAAGAGCAATGGCCAAAGGTTGCATCAGGGGAGGTGCTGACTGAAAACAGAAAAAGTCTTCCCTATGCAGGTGTTGAGAAGAGGTTGACCAGAGCAATGGGGGTATTCAAGCTTTGGCTGAATGAAGCTGTGAGCAACCTGGTGTAGAGCAACTAAGGTCAACTTTGAGGAAGAAGGTGGACAAGGTGGTCTCCCAAGGTCCCTTCCAACCTGAATTAGATTTCATGATTGCACGATTTTCCTAGTGGTTAGAAAATCTGTCCAGGAAGCATTGAACAGAGGTCTATTTGTCCTTAGCTGGACTGATGACAGCACCCCACTTGTTAAATAAAACGCTGATCTGTATGCAAGGAGCTCTCGGAAGGGCCATCCTCACCTTCCTTTAACTGGGCCAAAGAATGAATCAGGGCCCAAAACTGGGTTTCTATCTCAGTGATTAGGGCATGAACACAGAAGAGAGACCTGGATTTCTATCTGTGCTCCAGGGAGAACTTATACATTTTAGCCTATGGCCTTTTTTTTACTATTTTTTTTAAGACATCACAGCACACATATCCCTCAGTGGTTCTAGTCCTATTTTACTAATCTAATCAAGAAATCAGATCCTCAACAGGGAAGAAACTGGTACCATCCAAGATACCACTATTTTTCCAGGGAAATTTTCTTTCTGCTTTTTCTTAACTGCCTGACACCTCCAAGAGCAGCTTTCTGCTTAAAAAGCTCAGAACAATTAATGTAGTTTTACTGCTTTTCTAGTTGTAAGTGGAAAACTATATATTTTCCTTAGAACTCCTGACAGATACTTTTTTCCCTCCTGTTGTCTTCCCTCACCTGTTGCGGTTTAAAAAACAATTCAAGCCAGTTCCTCCTTTTCCTGGAAGTGCCTGGATAGAGACTGCAAGGGTCAGGATGAGAAAAAACAGTGTCTTAGAGGTTGCCGTATCCAGCAGCTTGTTAGAAACAGTTCCAACATCAGGAAGTCTAAGCAAGTCTTGCTTATAGTGACATGAGTCCATATATTGACATATGATAGCTGTACACACACATATATACATATGCAGATATACTAAATAAATAGTGGCCTTCAGCTCAGTTCAGCAGTCAGAAAGTAATGACATTCCTAGCACTCACATAAGTACATAATTAATACAAACATGGACTATATCATGGCAAAATCCCAGACCTGCATACACCCTCTCTGTATAGTAGTAGGCATATACACGCAATGTCTATGTAATATGTATCTATACACTCACAATATGGACCTTAAATGTCCTATAGATGACCCCAGATTCCCTGATCTTCTCAGTTTATCTCCCTTGGACCTGTGAAGCATGGAGGGTCATGGGCCCATGGCAGGTGCTGTTACTCAGGTTTTTTTTTAACAAAAAACACGTACACACCCTCTGGAGCACTCCTGTAGCTGGTCCCAGATCCCATTAAACACTTTGTATTGCCCATAGCCATATATATTGACATTAAATTAAAGGTGAAATTTCTTAAAGTCAGAGATTGGTGGTAGGAAACTTGCCATCACTGTTGTTTTTTTCAGTAGGGGTTGGGTGTTAAACTGTTTTTCCAAACCCTTTTTATCTACAGGTGTGTCTATGAAATGAACAGCTGTAAGTGTGACACGCTTGAGCATCCTTTAGAATTAGGAAGAAAACTTCACAAACCTGACATATGTTTTATTTGCAATTAAAAATGCAAAGCTCTGTATCATTTAGCTGCACTGACCCACATGTGAGGGTCTGTGCATGCAGCGTGTTCTACCAATCCTTTTGTAGAAGGTGGAGGAGGAGGAGCAGCTCAACTGGGTTAAGCACAGTAGATGGTATAGACAGGAGCTCCTGGCTACCCTGCTGCTCTTGCAGTTGATTAGCTGTTTTCAGTAATTATGCATTTCCATCAGGGGTGCAATGGTTATCACCTCTGGTAATGAGATTACTCCCATTTCATACAAGTGTAATGTTCTGCCAGTTCCCTTTTGGCACTTTACACGTTTCCTTGACTCTCACTCTCAAGGCTTACCGAGCTTGCTCACCATATTCCTCCTATGGACTCAATGAACCATGCAAACAGGTTCCCCAGCATTTGTCAGTCTCATGGTAGCAACCTATAGGCACACCAAGGTAGCCTCACAGCATGTACAGTAAAGAGTTTGCTTTGCAGCAGCTGCAGTGAACTGGTTCAAATTTTTTTGTTTCCTTTTTTTCAGATGGCTACAGTAGGCTGTCATGGAGTAGGAATTATGTTTTTCACTTACATGAGGCATCTCTGTAACCTGTGACATGGCATCCCAAACCCGCCAAAATGTGGTTTTGCATCCCATTCACCACAGAAGGAAAAGCAGATAAGGCACATTATTTCATTACCCTATGGAAAAACTTTCAAACTTTGCTGGGATTCCCTAAATGTAGGGTACTTGTTCCCCAAAGCACTGTTAAAAATAATTATTGTCACTTACAGAACAAGCCAGAGCAAATGCTGGCATTTCATCTGGATTAGACAAGTAAATAGTGCATTCTTCTGGTGCTGAGTAATTACCCTGGAAATTTCTTAAATGGGAAGAGAGATACCCCAATAAAGGACAAATAAACCACTGAAGAAGATACCAAACGCATGCTACTGGAGCTTAACAAAGAGGAGAGAGTATGCAGTGAAACATTAGACTGCATGAAGCTGCAGATTCCAGGCATTCCTTTTGATGGAGCCTCTGAGGGATGGATAGAGACTGCATACCCCTTTTGAGACAGCTTCACAGGTCACAGATTTGGCCTAAACAAAAGTATTTTTTTCCAAACCACTCCTTTCATTTTCCTCCTCCTCATGTCAGGACTCCAGCAGAGTTTTGTAAGCAGTCCAAGGGCTGTTCTGGCAGCATCTACCTCCCTGCCTCTGGGGACCGATTCCAGGTCAGAGATCAGAGGGAAAGTGCACTTCATAGAGCACCTTGGCGCTAGCACACCTCCTTTCATAGTTATTTTTTTTTCCTTCCAGAGTGTGGCATGAAAAGGGCAACACTGTAGGCTACCAATCAACCACCTCCTTGAAATAAACCCCATCATCACAGTATCTTTCATGTAGGCATCCCTGTGAGTAAGCCGCATGGTGCAAAGAAGGGCATCTGGTTTTCACCCTGTTCTGGAAATCGAGTGAATACAGAAATGCTGGTTTTGCCAAGAAATAAAAATGCAAGTGCTTAAGCGGCAGCCGTGGAGCATGGAGACATCCTTGGCTCTCCATGTGGTTCCAGAAACCATTAAAATTGATCCAAGATCCCAAAAGATAATCCATTAAATTCTCTTTACATGTGAAGCTGACAGATTTCCAAAGCACAAAACTCTGGTCAAGAGACCAGAAAACGGTGTTACCTCTACAGAAGAAGTCTCCCGTTACTTCAGAAAAAAAGAGTCTTCACCCTGAAGGTGCTGATAAACCCAAGCACTTCCAAGCAATCGTGTTTAGGGAGAAAGAGATTAAAGGTGCCTCCTTTAGGAACAGGAGGGCCCAAGCCTCCCACACCAAGAGCAGGCACAAAGGAGCTGTCAGATGAAGCCTGGCACTCGAGGGAACCGTCTCCTCCCTTCCTGCTTTTCCATATATCCTTTCTTGCCCACGGCCCTTGTTTTCAACGTGCTAAATTGAGACAGGGTGGTGCTCAATCCAGTTGCTTTCTTTGGGCTTTAGAAAGTCAGGCTTTTGGAGGCCGGGCACCAGCTGTGAAGTTAAATTGATAAGATCTACATTTCAAGAGAATCAGACATATAATTCACCCTTGAAAAGTCAGAAGCCTTATTTCTGAGAAACTGCTACTTAAGAGAAGATTTCACTATACTCTTTAATTCAGTCTAATCTACCCAGTCTAATTATATGCCCATTCCTACCCTGGTTTAGAAGAACAGTATTATGAAAAAAATCATATAAAATTTGGGATCTTTTTCAGCATTGCATGAGGTCATCAAGCTTGGGTCATGTAAGTGCCGTGAAGGCAATGTTGTGGAGTTTTCATTGAAAGGGTTTGATAAGGGACTTATGTTGTTGAAGAGGAGAAGGCACTCAGAAAATCTCTTTATTGAACTTGTTACTTCATGTAAAGCCATGGCTGCTATAATAATAAAAAAAGTCACATCTAATTTCCTGGAAAAGTGGGAAGTGGAGGGAATATATTTTAATAGCAGTCGTATTATGAAGAGATTCCAGTATATTTCAGTGATCTCTAAACACAGCTGTACAGTACAAGTGCCAGTGCTCTGGCACAGACAGCATCTGAGAAAGTTCCCTGTTGTGCCAAGACTGTGACATGGCGTTCTGCTGGAGATCTCTTTGGCTCTGTTTCATGCATACCTAGCAGATTTAGCAGATTGTGAAAATGAATGTTTTCCATTCTCATGGCTGATTTTTGCATGCATCTGTTCACTCATCTAAACCTTAGTTACATGCTGCTATGAGAATGAAAGGCTATAATTTTTTCCTTGGAAATTGGGATTGTTTCATGCACCACAATTTGTGCTTAAGGACCCTGCACAGAAATTGTGAAACACTTGTCTTACTAATGTCTTAGAAAAAAATCGTAGCTACAGGGATGTATTTTTCTCTCCTGCATGCGTATCTGGGCTTCGTGTTACAGGAATTATGTGCATAAATCAAGAAAAAAGTACTCCCCCTAGAATGAAAAATACCTGTTGGCAGGTACCAAAAGATAAATATTTAAACATGGCATTTGCATATGAAATTAATAAACCCACACTGATTATGGCACAAATTTTGTATTGTAATTCACTTCGTATACCAGTCTGCAAGTTACTGTGAGCGCACAGAGTTTGCCAAATTGTTTGAATATTGTAGCTGTGCTACATTACACAAGGCTTACACAAGCATTATGTGCTGAATATTCCTATTTTAATTTTTTAGGGAAAAAATGGTCTGGCAATTAGCTTGATGTAATGAGCTTCAATAGAGTCATGAAAGAAAACATGAAGTCATGAAAAAACTACAAAGTCATGAAAAAGAATGTATGTGACACTCCAGAATTAGCAATGTTTACTCTCATGCTTTTTAAAAATTGCATTTCTGTCATGTTAGCTTTTATTGCTGTAATTTCACTGTATTCACTGTTCTAAATAATCTTCCATATTATTTTTTTCTGCAAAGGGGGAGTTTAAATAGCTCAACCACATTCTTGTAAGAGACCTAGGCAAAGACAAAGGCTGAGATTCAGATGACTCGTAGCCCCCTCAACCTCTCCAGTGTTTCTAGTAAATAGCACAAGTCTGTTGCCTTAGGGTTTTTTTCAAAATTATTTGTGCTTTGCGGATTTGTATTCCCTTTGTCGCAGCAATGTACTTTTCTGAGCCTTGTTCCTGTGCCACCAAAATTAACATGCACCATCTAAAAGGTAAAGACAAGGATACAAAGGCAAAAAAGCCATCAGCAGAAGCATTGTGCTCCACAGTACCCTTAAAACACTTGCTTCTCATGCATCCAAAGCACCCATTAAACCCTTATATCACTCTTCAGAGACTGTCATTTCTTTTTCCACAGCATAAAGTTTACTGGTTCCTCTCTTTTCTAAGGCACCCTCTTTGCTGAGTGGTTACACAAAAGGAACAGAGCTAAAAAGTGAGTCACATTAGTCATGCTGCGTAAGGTCCAGTGAAGTGGATTTCCAATTATTGCTAATTTATTCAAGGGTAAATTGTTGCACTGTGAGTGGGCTAGCAGTAGGGGTGGGTGCAGAGCCACGCCAGCCCAGCGGGCGCCCGGCAGGGCACGTCATGCAAAGGCTGTCATGGTTGCTGCATCTCCCCGGGGCTGGCTTCAAAATGACACACACACACGTGCACGGGTAGCTCTGCTGTCTTGCAGAAGAAAGAAATGTTGGGTTTCGCTGCCTTCCTGCTCCTCTGTGGATTGGGGTTGAGGTAGAGCTGAGTGTTGGCTGTGAGGGAACGCTGGGTCTCCCCTTGCGGCTTGGTTCTGCCCAGGAGCCTTCCTGACCCATCATGATGGGTCAGACCTATCTATTTCACCTGATCTGCATTTTCTTTCTGGTTTGGTGGTATTTTGTGGAGTGGGAAGAGAGAACCGGGGCCCAAAGCTACCATGTGACAATGTTGCCAGCAGCCTCCAGGTCCCCAAAAGGTCTCAGCAGGAGCCTCCACAGGCAGACGTGCTTGGCTGTATCCAGCCACAGAGACAACCAAGAAAGCTTGGATATGTCCAGCCATGTGCTTTAGCTGTCAATTTGTAGGTCAGTGAGCTTTTAGTTGAGCCTTTCCCTCCTGCCTTGTGCCCATACAGTGTTGCTCCTTTGGCTTTAGCAGAGGCATGAGTTTCAAACTGTTCAACTCTTCTCGCCAACGTCCGTCATTCCACTAAGGACATGTAGAAGGATTTGTATTTCATTTTCAAGACCTTGTCCTCTGCAAGCTGGTACATATGCTAGCCACATTCTGGCAAGTCAGGGTAGGAGATGTTCCCACTGATCTCATGCAACATTTAGTCAACGCTTTTTTAATACAACTGGAAAGCTTGCATGTGTGGTCTTCTTAGCTAGCATGACAGCAGCACTGGGTAATGACACTTTTGCAACTGAGAGATATATAACCCTGTAGCTGAGAACACCCTGTAGCTGAGAACAGCTGGTTTGGTTTTAGTGGCAAGCAGGGTGTTTCTGGCTGGGTGTTGTAGCTGACCATGAGAGCCAAGTCCATCTGGGCCCTTCCCCAAGGGCCGCTTCTCCCTGCTGTGACTGAAAGGTATTTCCCCATCAAGCTTGCCAGCCTTTCTCTGCAAAGGAGCTAGCTACTAATTTTTACATGCTGTGTCTCAGTGAACCTTTGGGGACCTTATAAAAAGCTGAGGATGTTTTCAATGGTGTTTAGACACACTGCTTTAAAAGTCTCATTTAACCCATCCAAACCTCTAAGTCAGAGACACTTGAAGTATTGTTCTATAGCAATTTCCTCTGCTTAGTGATCACGGTAGTACTTGTAGAGCCAGAAAGGCTGTATTTTCTTTCTGGGATAGAAAAAAGTACAGTAAAACAAGTGGGATTTGGTGCTTTACAAATTGAAACTAATTCTGCTGTCTCTTGCACTGCCAATTAAAATTTGCATTCCGTTGGTTTCAAATGAAAATCAGAACACATTTCTTCAATAAAGTATCCTTAGTCTTCTAAGACCTAGCACACTAAGCAATTTATCTCTTTAATAAGAATAGCCAGTCTAATTTTTACCAATTCCTATTTAATGTATGATGCTTTGCAAAATTTTCCTGCACGTTTCTTATATGTGTATACAAAACTGTTGTGGAATTACAGGTGCTGTGCTCTGGCAGAAGGTTTGAAAGTGTTGAGATGTGTACAAGTTTTGTTAAGCTGAAATGCTACAGTATTCTCTGCTTATCTAATACTTTGCGTAATGGAGATGTATATTTGCTTGCCTTTTTCTTTTTTCTTTTTTCTTTTTTTTCCGTATTATAAAATGTAAGAGCTGTGAAGCAATTAGAAATGGTGATTTTCTTTTGGCAACTAAAAACCGTTAATAGTCGTAAAGTTATGTTTGCGGCATAGATTGCTAATAAAATTCGCCTCTTCCTGCCAAAATCAGACAGTCCAATTTTCAACATCTCCCTGGTCTCTCTGCACGAGCCGTTCCCACCGAACTGGCTGCACTTCTGGCTGTTTTGCTCGTGCACTCTGTCAAAAAATATTTTCTGCATCTCTAATTTCATCAAGATATGCTTGACTGCAAGCGTCAGCATCGCCGAGCACTCGTATTTAATGCAAAATTCAGTGGGGCTGTGGCAGCTGAACAACTGAAATATCAGTGAGGAACCAGACCACCGAGGTGCTGCAGTTTGTTGGAGTGTTTGTGCCATTAGATGGGAAACGTCATTCTTGTGTGACTGCCCATGCTTCAGCAGTGCTCCATTGGCCATGTAGCCCCCATTTCTAATATTCACATTGCTATATGTAGTAACTTGGTATTTAACTGATGAATACCTTTTAGAGAGAGGCATGTGCCATATTTTGAGAAATAAAAAAATACCCTTTTTTCTTTCCCCATTAGTCATAATAACACATTTTAAAATAGCAGTATGCAGTCATAATTATCTCATCTGTGCAATTTCTAAGGTGTTTCTTACACTTAGATACAGTCAGCAGCAATAAGGCTTTAAGGAGTCCTCAAGTCAGGCGTGGGTAGGATAGGAAAGGTTGCAAAGAGCTAAGAATAAAATAGATGGAAAAAAATTGAGGTGTCCGCCTACCTCTTTTTAGGAACATCAGTTGTTTTTGAAATGAAGCTGTATCATTCATGTTTGATGTGCCCTCCACTTTCATTGTTGATTGTGATCTACCATGGCTATAATGATGGTACGGTGTTTATCTCTTGCCCTATCTATTTTGCTGTCCTGCACAGATAGTTTTTCTTCAGCACTGGTACACCAGGAGAAGTAGGTGCCCAGGATGTTGAGTAAGTGACATTGAGACACTGCACTTCTAACCAGGTTGTCTTTGAGCACACTGTTGGGTGATGAGGTTGTACAAGTTGGAGGGAGCTGTTGCCCAGAACCTTGGAGGTGAGGGGTACAGCTGAGCTTGTGTGACCCAGTATAGAGAACTGTGCAGTTAACTCAATTCACATCATATGTAAATCCAACCACTGCTGATCTTCCCTGAATATGTTAACTGAGAGAACTGGGTTTAGTGGATAGTGTTTCTTGAATGATGAGCTGTTCATTACATCTGTTTTCCTTGACTGCTGATGTGAAATAATTGACAGATGAAATGTGAGAGAATAATTCCTTGTTTCACACCAATGACTCCATTTCTTTGGCACCCTTCTCACATGATTGGGAAAGACTAGTGTCACATGAATCTCTTGCCCAACTGAATCAGCAGGTCAACTATGAGGTCATACCAAGACCTACCAAAAAGCTCTGTTGTTTTTGTTGCTGTTGTTGTTAGGATTGAGTTGGGTTATAGGCTTCTGAATAGGTTTCATCATGCAGTTTCAGCACTTGATCCTCAGATTTATTCCTGATTGGTGCTGGTTTTAATTCTCTGACAGCAAGTGTCAGATCCTTGATGGCAGTCCCTTTTCTGGCAGGTTTAGCAGAGTTGCCAGCTGTTGATCAGGCACAGACACTGGCCTGGGCTTTCAGCCCCAGAATAATATTGTTCTCTTGGGGCTGAACAGTGTTTACATGCGCTGGTGTGATACCTTCTTAGGGAAAACAGAGTGCCTTGGCTCTGCCTGCAGCAGGCAAACCTTATAAATCATGGGATTCCAACAGAAGGGTAGGACCAGACAGAGGCAAAACAAAACCTGTGGTAGGTTTTGTCCTGGTAGACAGGCCTGAAATGCCCTTAACTGCTTGCTTTTCTTCTCCAGTAGCTTCAGATTCCACTAGCTCATATCAGAGGGCAGTCCGTGTGCTATGAAATCAAATGACTGATCCAGACCACAGCAAATACTCATGGTGGATATGAAACCTTAGTTGCCAGGCGGTGCTGCCTGGTGCAGTCACTGGCACTCACACACTGCTGCTCAGGAGAGGAGTTTGCAAAGCAAAGCAAAGGTTTCCCTGTCTCCATTGCAGGCTGGATATTCATCTTTGCGTCGTAATCCTTAAGCTGCACGGAGGTTTGTGAAATAGAGTCTGTCCCACATTTGTCTGGCTGCACTTGACACCAAGAAGATAGTAGCATTTCCTCCTGCCACCTCCACAAAAAGAGAGAGTGGGGAGCTCAGAGCACGGCTGCTAACATGAGCACAGCATTGGCAACAGCATCCTGGCATTCAGAGTGCTAATCCTTTCCGTAATTCTGAGGTGCCTGTCAGTAGGGCTTTCTGATGGATGGATGCTCTGGGAATAGAGCCGATTTCTAACCTAGAGAGGGCTCTGCACCAATCCCCACCCCCCTTCGCAAACTCCTAGCAGAAGATAAATAATTTTTTTGTCCTTCTACTCCTTATCAATGGCACTATTCTTGCGACTGTCTCCAGCCCTGGTGCTCAGAGTCCTGGCCAGCAGGTGCGGGAAGCTCAGCGAGGGTGGTCCAGGCTCAGAGCTCTCTGCAAGAGTGTATCCTGTGTTTCTCAATAACAGCCTCTCCAGCCGGCGGATAAGCCCCAGAGGGAGTCCTAGACAGTCCTGTGCTGGGCAGAAGTTGGCAGCAACACAGGGCCTCAAGGATGGAGTTTGTAAAGCCGGGAAAAAGTCCCCTCCTGTGGCGCGTTGCTCCGTGCCAAGGCCATCATCCTTCCAGCCAAGGCGGGCTGGATGGGTCTCCCCTTAAGAGCCTGTCAGCCCCTTTCATTAGGCAGCCAGAGGGGCTGCTGCTGAGTGATGCACGGCACCTCCTTCCACCCCACATTCACTCCCCGCCAGCCAAGGGAACAAGAGGCCAGGATTAGAAATGAAACTCCAGGCTTTCTGCATGACTGTGCAGGGCGTATTAGCATTAGACATCCCCCCCCCCCCCTTTTTTTTTTTTTCTTTTTCTTTCTCCTTCTTTCTTTTTCTTTTTTTTTTAAATATTATCTCTTTGGTTTTTCCCAGCATTATTATGCTTGTTCTCACAACCCCCATCTCCATCATCCTGCTCCCCCCACCAGAGGCTTGGACACACGGGGGATTTTTCTGAACCAAGCGGAGGCCTGGATGTGGGTTTCAGGGTTTTGTCCATCTCATTACAACAAATGCATCACCTGCATGACTCAGTCATTCTTCAGCTGCCTGGGGAGAGAGGCCTTCAAGAGCAGTTGCAACAATAATCCTGTCTCATTACTGCACATGGCACTGCTGCTGTGAAAGTAGGCAAGCTAGCAGCTCTCCTTCTTAGAAAATACTGGTCTAGCCGTGTGGAAAAACTACCTTCTATTACTAGGTAGTCGACACTATATTGTGGACTTCAGTAGACAGGGTATTTTAAATCACAGTAATTAAAATGAAAAAGTGATACTAGGACAGTGAAATACAATTTTCCTTCATCCTAGTATCTGTCGTGGGAAAGAAATTTACAAAAATCTCTGTTGATAAAAGAAAAAATAAAATGAAAACAGATTGTGCAGCCTGGGGGAAGATTAGATATTTGTGAAAAGGAAAGATGCAAAATCCTTGTATTTCTCTGCATTTTACCAATTAATTTTTCCCCTGCATTTGGGGAAAGATGCTCAAACTGGATGCATTCAGTGGTCCCTACTTTTAGTCACTATCTCAGTTCACCATGGTCATCCTCTGCCCTGATCTTCCAAACCACAGCCCGTTCTCTGGAGTTTCCTTCATGCCTGTGCTTCTTCTGGTGAACATCCAGCCTTCAAGTTCAGGGGCTGGAATCATTTTAGGTAAAGATTTAGTAAATCCTCACTGTAAGGAAGAACTGTGAACTCTCATCAGATACTCTTTCTATAAATCCATCTAGGACCTGTACCACCCTATTACAGCCTTTGTCCTGCTGTAGCCATTGTCATGGGGCAGTGTAGAGCTTCTCTCTTCTGCCTGCCCACTCCTGGGGCACCAACAATGAGCACCCCAGGGTTGCCCGGGGTCCTCTCTACAGGATGCTCCTGGAGCTGGAGTTCACCTCACTCCTGCTCCCAGGCTGGGGCCAGAACAGCACTGCCGTATTTTAGAGGATTCACTGCAGGAACCTCCTCCTGAACAACAGATGTCCTTGCCAAAGAAGGGTAGTCAAGCTTATGTTTTCTGTAAAAAATACGTCTCCTGAATGACTAGATTTTTTCCTCTGACTCGCCGTCTTAAAATATTTTTTTTTTATATAAGAGAAAGTATTGCTTCATGCATGTGGCTGTGTACTTTAAACATAATTAAAGGGAAACTAGTCTTTTTTTCTTCTTCTAAAGAGTTGCATTTATACATTTTAATATGAAGATATGCTCAGTAGGGAGCATGAGCCTATCATTGGCTCCTACTGCAGGCAACACTAACTGCAAATCTAAAAGAAAGGACTACAGCACAGAAAGGAGGAAGCAAATTTTAGATGCAGAGGGAGAATACAAGTATTTAGACCATATCTGTAGCTATAAAGCAAGAGATAAAAGGCTTTTTCCTTTATATTTTCTTTTTTATTGTTTTTTATAGTGCAGTACAATACAAACATTACAACCTGGCTGACTCCTGCAGAGATGCCAGGCACTAGCATCGTGTCCAAAAATTAGCTTTATACATATGCTAAATTAAAGATTGGCAGCCGCAGCAGCACAAATCCCATATTGGCAGCAGTTTGCAAATCCCGCGTTGGCAGTCTTCTCCACATGAAAGAAGAGAGGAAATACAAAGGGCAAAAAGCCCAAGAGACTTTCTCTAGCAAATAGCAGTGAGTGGAACATAGAAACTATCTGCAGGGGGAAAAAAAAAATCTCCAAATTACTGAAGATAAAAGAATAAAGCTGAATCTGTGATGAGCTCAAATGAGGGCCCATTTACACCTTTTGGACAAAAAGCCATTAGTAAGCAAACATTATTTTGGTGGGAAGGGTGGGAGTCCAATGCTGGACAGCAAATAGCACTTGGCCCCATCTGGGCTGGAACCAAAGGGGTAGGGTTCTTCTCCAACACTTATGTAAAACTCCATTTAAATATGTTAAATTAGGTTATTGCTAAATACATAAGACCTACCACATGCAGGGTCATTTGGGTTCCACTTTATAAAATGTGTATTTTGATCTATCTGCAGAAAAAAAAATATTTGTATTTTTTATGAACCAGTCAGCATTATCATTGCTTTTAGTTCATTAATCTGAATGTCCATGTTTTCATGTTACTTCTGTTTATAGTTGTGTTTAGGATGTGTTTTATAACCAAGAGTAGTTTCTCTTATCTATATGGTTGGCAGCAGTTCCCTTGAGGTCTGCCCATGCAGGATGGATAACTTAGCTCCTTCAACCTATCCACCAATGTTATTTTGGCTGGCATTGCTTCCTTCTTGAGAAGTTAGAGCATCTGGTAACTTACCATGAGCAGTAAGTCCTTCCAATTCTTTGACTTGCCTGGATTTCAGAAGTCACACATCATGTTTTCAGCTTAGATACCTGGACTTGAATCAAGATGCTCTGTGGCACGCAGATGTATGAGAGTAAAAGAAAGGGAAGACCACAAGTTAAGAGGAATCAACTAATACTTAGTTCTAATGCTTGGCTGTATTAAAAGGTGGGTCCCAAGACTGACATGCAGAGAAGTAGATATTTAAATTTTCCAGAGCTTTTGTGTTTGTTTAGTCTTTACGTCTCTATAAGCACTGAAGTATTTAATAATCTTCTAAATCTTTGGTCTAGCACAGGACACAATTTTTTTTCCTGCCCCAGAAGGGAATTCTCAGTGAATAAAAGAGCACTGAATGATAGAGGTTTAATTCCTTCCTGTCTCTGTGCCACCTGCCAGGTCTCCCCACTCTTGTGGGTAACTCTCCCAAGGCAGTAGCTCCCAGGCTGGAGCTGCAGGATCTAATGTACTGCTGAGTCAGTGGATGCATGTCCAGATCAGGCACCTCCTCTAAGCAGGGTAGGGCACATAGGACAGTATTTTTGCCATCATTGAGCACAAGTCTGGTGCACAACATCCCCTGCCTCATTGCATGTAGCTTGCCTACCTCCTGCAGTGAGGGGGGCACTGGCCACCACACCAGATAAAGTACCAGAAGAACTCCATGCCACTTTCAGGATGCATTTGCTTTTCAGAGGCTCCCTAGCTGCAGAAGCATTTGCTGGGGGACAGCAGAGACCCTTCAAGTGGAGCTCAGAGTCTCCAGCCTCAAGTACCATCTCCTGTGCCTTCTGATGCAGAGGGAGAGTCTGCAGGTGGAGCTGGCCTTACGGAGCACTCCTGTGTCTGTCCTTCAGCAAGGGGAAAGGACACGAGGTCCAGCAGCAGAGCAAGAGCTCCAGGCTGAGAAAGACCACGTTCATAGATGATTAACCTGCTTGCAAAGGGATAAGAAAAACACTGCCATGGCCAGCTGGAAGCTGGTGATTGCTCAGCTTTCTCTGCTATACTACCAAACATTTAAGGCTGCACAGTGAAAGCCAGCGCTGCTCTCGACCCTCACTTCCTACAGGTGATGGACACATGGGCTGTCAAAGCCATCTTTGCTTGCACCGGGCTTTTCCGCTGCATCAAGAGGTGGGATCTAAAGGTTGGACCTGGGATTTTGAAAAGGAGAAAGTGTTGTTCCTGTATTATTCATTAGCTGACCTCTGCTAATCATGCCCTGGACAAAGGCCCTTACATTTTCCACTGGGGACACCCACTGAAGCCTGCTGGGATCTGCACTAATGTTGGCTTTCTCTGCCAAGTCTGATTCTGCACATTCATTCTGTTAAGTCTCCTCTCACCACTGCAGCCCTGGTTTTGTTTCCAGGCTTTCTCTAGAGCCTGTAGGACTAGCTGCATCCTTGAGCTGTCTGGCTTTGGTTGCAGATGCCAAGATGCTTCAAAAAAGAAAAATTACCAAGTGGCACATTCCAAGCAAAACGAAAAGTAGCTGTGTTTCATAGTTAGGCACTTCTGATAGTGTGGAAATGAACATTGGTCCAAAAAGCAACAGAGCATATTTGTGAAAGAATCCAATCAAGAACTGTTAAACACAAAGATACTGCCTTCTGCTCCAGTGATCCCTGACCCAGAGTAGGTAGATTAGAAGGGTGTGGTTTCTTTCTTCAGACTCCTAGGAACAGAGAAATTTTGACAACTTCAGTAGAAGATGAATAGATGAAGACCAGCTTCCAAAGTAAAAGAGGATGAGGCAAGGGGCTTGGAGTCACGTTTTAGCAATCAGTCTGATCATTGGAAGGCACCACACCAATCAGAAGATGTGATTTGGACCCATGCTCTTCTAGGCTGACAAATGCACAGCTTCACTCATACCAGTCATAGCTCTGTGACTGCACGCTGTGCCTGCAGTGCGTTAAACCATAAGGGCAGAGATCTGCACCAGTTTCTCTGGAAAAACTTGCTGTACTGGGAATCCCTTTTGTTATCTCAAGTTCAGGTTTGATTTTTACAAATTCTGCTGCACTGGGTGAAGTTCAGAGGAAGATCTATAATTATGTATGAGCCTTGCTCTATGAAATTCTTGTCTCTCACAAAACCAGTACCATGTGATGCATGCCCATTAATCTTAGGGAAGGCAAACCCCAAAGGAGAAAAGCCTTATATCCTGGAAAGTTTAGATACTGTGACAAGGCCAGGACAGGTTGATGGTCTGCATGGCTGAGGCAGCTATGTAGATTTGAGCATGTGTATGAGAGAGAATGGAGATGCAAAAAGTCAGTTTTGCCCAGTGCTTCTCAGCTTGCCCAAAGAAAAACATGAAAGAAAGGGCCTCCAAACATTGCTTTCACACTGAGGGACATGGAAGTCAAGCTAGTTCCTGGACACCTTGGGAAACCAATGCTTCAATCCTTCAAATGCTTGGCAGCCAGAATCTTCCCTGCAGTCATATCTTCTCCATCTATTGTGTGGTCTGACCTCTTCTGGAAAGAGCAGTGTTGTCCTCAGCCAAAAGATGACTGGTTCTCCAGGAAACCTGTTGCTTTTGCAGTTGTGTCACTGTCCTTGTCTGGATACAGGCAAGTTCTTTGTAGTGATGACCTTGAATTTCTGTCGTTGTCCATGACCATTTCATAGGCTTAGCTCAAAGCTTTCCCTTGACAGTCTGCTGCTCCAGTGTCTTAAAGGAGCCACATGGCATGGGCATGGCAATATCCTGAGCTCCCTCTGGTTGCTCCTGTGTGACAGCTGCCTTCACAACCCAAGAACATTCAGTGCCCTGACCAAATCAAATGCTGGTGTTTCCAAGGAGTACCACTGTTGGCCTGCATTCTTCATCATGTTTGGCTGGGGCCACCACTGGTGACTGGCAGCACCATGGTACTGTTGGGTATGGCTGACTTGGGCTGTGGTTTCTTTGGAGCAGTGGAGTCAGCTCAGGTGTCTTGCAGTGGGCAACAAAGTTAAGCCAGCTTCCTTCTTGGGCCAGCACGAGAGAGAGCAACCACATCCAAGGGACAGCCAGGAACCAAAACTTTGGAGCACTGGGTGTGGAAGGGGGATGAGAAAGGGACATGTGAAAAGTCCATGGTTAGCTGGGGGGAGTCCAGTCATTTTTATGCGTGTCCACATCCTCCGAGCTTAAGTTACCCTTCCAGAATATATGAACAGACTTCACCAGATAGAGGAACCTTACACTGTATCAATGTTTCATATAATGTGGTCAAAATTATTTTAAAGTTTTGGATTAGGTGCTTTAACCATTGAGACATTTTCACACCAACAACATCTTTAATTTTTTAACTGCCTCATGGTAGCCCACGTACTAGTGATACTTCTGTTTTACTGCATTCAAGAACTTGCCACTGGATTCCATAAGTGGAATGTTAACATGTTTAAATGATTTGTAGATGGCTTATGTCTTATTTACACTTAAGCCACAGAGCACACATCTCTCTTCTCACATGTTTTAGTTTGCTCCTTCTTGGTTCTGTACAAACTTATTTCTATTTTTTATGTTCTTTCTGATGATGACGTGTCTACAATTAGGAATAAAGACTGGAAGAACTGTTGTTGCTGAGCTGCACAGAGATAGAGGTGACGTGATACAGCTGTTTTTTTAATACTGCACTTTCACACAGCACATCCCTTTTTCATTTGCTATCCCTGGTTAGCCACATTGCTGCTCCATCTTTGTGTTCCTCACTGACAGCCTGTGCCTCTGAATTTTGTTTCTGTCCTTAGCTCTTTCTTATTTAGTTCTCATCCTCTTGCACTGCTTTTGGGTTTTTTTTTCAGGTTAGGGTCAATAGCAAATTTTACCGGGGTGATGTTCATATTTTCTTCAAGACCATCATCAGAGATGGGAACTAGAACAAGAAAAAAGCCCAACAGGAGTACCGTGGAACCTTTTTGTATCTTGATCAGATTATTTTACTGTTTATTTCAGTTTGTGATCTGGTTAACAATCTTTTCCAGCAATGCATCATTTCCCCCTGAACGTTAATTTTGAATTCTCAGGTTCCAGAGGTAAAAATATATAAGTTGAACTGAAACTATAAGGAAGTCTAGAGCAGTGAAATACTGCTGTAATATATATTTTGAATTGTCCTCCTGACTCCGCTGTATTGTTTTTATTCAATTATATCACAATGGCATGAGCACATGTACCAAAAATCTGAAACGAGTTGGAATCACGATCGTCTACTCCTCCCCCGTGTCCTGTCAGTTTCTTCATCCCAGATTAGTGTCTGTTGGCTTGGGAAGCAAAGAGGGAGCAGATGGACCACAAAATGAGATTCTGTAACCTTCTTACCCAATAGATCTGCTTTCTGCATGTATTCAGACATATTTACTTACTGTAGTGACAATTATCAGTTTTATTTCTTTTAAGAAAACCAAACAACTTGAGCTCAGTATGAAAGAGAGCAAACTAAATTGTCTTTTGGCACCATTACCATCCATATAATTTTAAATCAATTAGGAGTTATATGGCTGGATTCCCGATCTGTATTATACCTGAATATGCCCATTAAATCTACAGACATGTTTAGGTGTAAGGGGACAGACACGGTTTGTACAGTCTGTGGAGTCTAAATAACTTTTTATTGTTCATAATGCAGGTCAGAAGAGCACAGCTGTTTATTTTCTGGGCTATTTTTCTTGAACATAAGATTTGGATGGCCAGATGAGTCATCTTTTTACTTGCAAGTTAAGAGAGTTGGCTACAAAACTTTGACATACATTAAGTAAAGAATTCTTTTTTTTTTTCAGAAAGATGCATTTGAGTTGCATCCATCCAAAGCGCTGGGTATATTTCAAATGAGAGGAGATAAATATAGTTGGCTAGCCCTTGGTTAAGGTATAGCTGTGAAGGAAAGCATCTCCCTGCTCCCAACCATGCAATGTGTCTCTGTGCAATGTCCCAACCATACATACAGCACCCCCAAAAAGATCCACTACCAGTGGATATTTTTGCACTGGCAAAGGTTAGACCTTTCATATTAGCAAAACCTTCTGTGTCTCATCTGTACAAACAGCTGCCAGCCCTGAAAACACTGTGGTGAGTGTGATCTTGCCTATTGCAGCTCTCTAGGAAGAAGTCACTTCATCTCAACTAGCTGCTGAGGCTGCCTGTGTATTCAGCCAAGGTATCTGGATGCCTCCAAAGAACAAATCATCTCCATGCCTTAAGCAGCAAGTCTTGGAAGAGATCAATATATATATATATATATATATATCCTGACCTCTCACTATTGACTGTAAGAAAAACTCTAGAAAAAAAAAAACCTAGAGCAGATACCTAACTTCTAGATGAATCTATGTAAATGTGAAGAATCCAAATATACTGTGAAAATAGATTTAGCCAAATATATTGTGACAAGCTCCTGTACTAAAAAAAAAAAAAAAAGTGCCTTCGCTCTCATGCTGAGCAAATGGGACTTGTCCAACAAGAATACGGCACTGTACATATGGCCACGCACTGAAAACACTGGGTATCTTCCTTAGGAGGAGAAAGGAACATGTCAAACCTAGTGATTAGGACCTGGAGTTTTAGGAGTTTTAGGTAATGGGGAAAATAAAACGGAGAGGCAGAGACTTTGTGTACAAGAATTGCCTGGCTGCCTTATATGCATGAGTGCATTGCCAAGAGCTGCAGGTGTTCAATCAGACTGCTTTTATTTGAGGTGCCTAACGTGGATTTCGAAACCACCACGTAGGCAACCCGGCTTGAAAATTGACCTTAATTTTGTCTAATAGCACGTCTTGTTCTTCATTATTTTTCTTGTTAGAGACAGAATTTTAAAAGGCGATTCACAAGTGCAGCTATTTTTGACTCATCGCTGACTTTGTCTTAGTTCATGTTATTTAATGGGTTCCAGTGGCCATATGCTGCAGAGAATCCTGGAACAAAGTGAGTAAACTGGGATGCAGTGCTCGGAAGGATAAATTTCACAGTTGGAAACACACTTAATACTAAGCCTGCTAACCATTTCTTCTAGAAATCGCAAGCTTGATTGCCATGATATCTGAACATGGCATTAGCTACTCTAATGAGGAAAATAATTGATACGCTATGAAAATTAGGTCTAATTAGATCTTGTTAAGATAAATATCTCGGTTCCACTGAAAACTTGAAGAGATACATTTTGCACCATTCCAGATTAGAAATATGACCCTTGTTCTTCACCCTCCTCCACATCTTGGGTTACCACTCGTAGAAGTGAATGTGAAGTCTCCTTATCAGAATCACTGCAGTGTGTACCTTCTTGACATGGAGTAAGTGACAAAGATGCTTGATAGCTGAAATCTCACATAGCTTAAAACCCATTTATTTTTTACATCAGCTTTAAACAAAGATCCTAGTGTCTTGCCCATCTCCTGC
Organism: Phaethornis superciliosus; assembly: GCA_023637945.1. NCBI lineage: Eukaryota > Metazoa > Chordata > Aves > Apodiformes > Trochilidae > Phaethornis > Phaethornis superciliosus. Next base: position 145,146,540 of record JAJQWJ010000001.1, on the reverse strand, counting down.
CTATTAAATTTCTTCAGTTAAAGAAATACATTACTGTTTATGTTTTTTCAGATCCACAGCAAATATTGCTCTTCAGGGCTCTCTAAAGCTGTTTTCAGTGACTGTAAAACATGTATGCTGTATTATTCCACTTCTGTTTTGATGGAGGGCAAACACAAAATGCAAGCTCTTAACAAAAATGAAGTTACTTTTAAATTTTAAAGGAGAAAGAAACAAAACAAAACAAAACAAAACAAAACAAAACAAAAAAACAAAACAAAAAAAAAAAAACAACAAAACAAAAAACACCAAAATATATCATGTAGGCCATCCCGAAGGAGACTAGACTTTGTTAGTATTTAGAGAGGGTATATGATTTATACCTAGATGTAAACCTTGCAAGGGGCTACCAAGCAATGGGCCAACCTTATCTGCTGACTTCACTGGTGGAACTGGGACTCAAACCACAGTGAAACCTTATTGGCAGCTGCCTGGTTTTCTTCCAGCTTGTACAAAACACAGATCCAAAATCTTTACTGTCCTGATGGGCTTGAGTTTTCAGCTTGCACACTGATACTCCTTCTGTAGTGCAAAAGAGGGGGGAATCGATGTTATGTAATAATTTTAGCTTGATATCTTCTCATTTTCACAGAATAAGCTATTTGAAGTAAACCTTTTAAAATAAACACCTGAAATAAATTCAGATATTAATTTCTCAGACTCCCTGAACTAACATGACCTACAAGCCTTAAAACCACTATATGCGTTCTGTAACACCACAAGCCATTAAAAAAAACAGTACATTTAAGAGACAATTTCCATTATTTGCTGCAATTCCTTTGTCATCAGCCTGGCAGAGCTGGCACCTTTAGCCACCTGGTTCCCTCCAGCCACCAGCTTGCCTTATGGGGAGCAGAGCATTCGGGGGGGGTGACACTGCAAAGGGGTGGGAACAACTCCTTGGTGCATCATTGCTGCTGGGAGCCCAAAGACATGAGGATAGTGCCTGCAGGGCAGCAGGCTGGCTGGGGGCATTTGTTCCTGAGAACCACCACTCCAGGAGGCAGGTCCACCCAGTGGTCCCTGCAAGGATGAGGGCCTGATGGCACAAAAGCTTCTTCTTAGCATATCCAGTCCTTTGGGGAAAAAAAAAATTATTCATCTATATGTCCTACTTGTGGCAAGTCTTGAGCATGGGGAAAGGTGAATGATCTGATGTTTGCAGTCATGATTCCTGGTAGGTTTTTGATGTCTGTGTCTCTATAAATATATACCTCTACTCATATTTTTTTCTTACAAAATGAGTGCGGGAGGAAACCATGACAAAATAGTGTATAATTTCCTTTGATGAAGGTGAATAACAAGTGAGTAAACCAAGATGACTCTTCCTACAACCTTTAAATATTAATAAATTAAATATCCATTTGCGTTACTCATGTTCTATTATTAATGTATTTGTCTTCTTTTATTCTTGGTCTGTCCGGTCATTACCACCATTCTGCATTTTCTACTTCAGAAAATACTTAAAAGCATTGTAAAGACTCCCAAGCCCTCCATATATCCACCGTCACTGGGTGAGATACCATGCAGATCAGCAGCAGATATATGTAGATTTCTTCAGTGGGAATCTATTGCAGTGATTTCACTATTTAAGTCACACAGAACCAAAGCAGCAGTTGCTTGGTTTTTTTGTTTTTTTGGTTTGGTTTGGTTTTTTAGATCTATTTATTCTTTTGTGACAAACCTAATGATTGCAGAAATGAGAAATCAGCCTGCAAACAGTCCAAATTTAAATAAAATCACCCCCATGGTAGACTATAACAGTGGCAGATGGACAGAAGAAGAAACTGTATATAGTCATATTTTTTGCCATTATAGTATAGACCCTTTCAGATTGCAGCAAGCAACTCACCATCTGCAAATCTGAGTCTTTCTTTTTCTGCTGAGGCACTGATTCAAGAACCATGATTTCTGAAGTTCAAGTTAAAGTGTTTAGTGGTTTATCTCTCATTTTAAAGGCATACTGATCTCATGAATTTGCTTCTAACACACGGGGAAAGCATCCTGAAAATTTCCCTCCGAGTTCTCCTTAAGACAAAACCCAAAGCCACTGGCTTACCCCTAGGTATGCGGTGAGGTAATGAGTTATGCACATGAATAGCTTTTTGTCAAATAGTCTCTTATTGGTGTTGTTCTCACGCTTTTGTTTGGTTTACTCTAGGGGAAATTATTTGCTCTATGCCTGTATGTTATGTGGATTACACCGAGCATTTTCCTTACTTCAGTATGCATCCTCTACAGCAGCAGTGGGTGTTTGTTGCCCAGGAATCTGATCCCTACATAAAAGTCAGGGATTTTTAAGGGCCAGATAATCATGTAAATAGCCACTGGTTTAGTGGGAGTGTCAGTCTAATACAGATTTGCAAACAAAATCTGGGCACATTCTAAAAACCTCTGGGTGTGTCAACCTGCTGTTGCTGTCCACAGTTCTAGCTGATTGTCAGTTTGCAAAGTGATGCTGAGGATGTGACTGTCACAGAGCTCAGAAAAACATATTCAGCGTTTCTAATGCTTTCACATTATGGGCAGGGAGTTATTTAATCTAAGGGTCAGGACTCTTCTACAGGTTTAACTTTTTTTTTCCCTCTGTGCCACCAGCAGTAATGAAAAAAATCTCCTTTAGGGATGAAAGCCCATTTTGAACTTGTCTAAGAAGAAGAGGATGCAATTCAGTTCTGGCAATTCCCTTTCAAGAGGTGCTGCAGTATGCATTACATCCCAGTATTTCTGGTTTTCACAGAATCAGGGTCGCTCTCTGCGGGGCAAAAAGAGGAAGGGTTTCTTTTGTTAATTTTACATGTAAGAGCCATGTAGAAAATAAAGCATTAAATGCAGTAATTACAGTAATTTTTAAAAAATATTTCTATGCAATAAACCTATGGCTTTGAAAACTCTACCAGAAGTAAAAGAAAAACAATCTGTAATGAAAAAATTGAAATCAGAAGCCACTAATAACACTAAAGGGATCCCAGAAGCCAAATTAATGTTTCTACAAAGAAATACTTTCCTACACCAGGCAAATTCCTAGCAAGTCTCTTACCTGGGTCTTTATATATAGGATTCAAATTTCATTTTGAAGCAAGCTTTTTACAAACTGTTTAGTGTTCATATGTCATTACCACTGTTGGGCCAGATTGCACCTGGCATCGATATAAACAAAGCTTTGGCAAGAATTCTTCCCTTTGGGATGGAGACATCTGATTTTCAAGCTGAAAACATGTCAGTGTTGCAAGACACTCCAAATAGCCTGTTTTACCAGTGCAGTAAATTAACCCGCCTGGTGTAGTGTTAAATGCTTTACAAACATCAACTGAAGGTGAGGGAGGGAAAGAACAAAAAACAAACAAAAACATTTCAATAACTTGTTTGACTAGGAGCAGTAGAAAAAAAGTACAAGCAAAGCTTGGAGGGAGGGGGTGCTCCCTGGGAGACAGGACAGCAGAAGAACAAATTTTCATAATTTTGTCCCGTATTCAATCCAGGGAGCATGCCATGGTGTGGATAGATAGACACAGAAGTAGCAGAACATGTTATATAGATGATAGGAAAGGCACCTTCATTTGTAAAACATATTAGGATAACAGCAAACAGTGACTCTAACTCATCATTGCCTTCTCTACAGGAGGAAGGCTTTTTGAAAGCTATTACATGCAAGAGGTTTGCCTTTCATGCCGCAAACCGCTAGTGGACAAAGAGTACGTAGGCGAAACAGAGGATAAAATATTAGGCTGTCCCTCTTGCTTGCCCATTGTTCAGGATGAAAAAGCTGAGCTGAACTTCTGGGCACGCAGAATTGGCTGAGTGAAAGCTCTCGTTGCTAGATCGTGTATTTGTGCTAAGACTGAATGGTCTAGAGGACAATGGGGTTCAACTTGCCTGTGGCTTTACAGCAATTCTGCAATATAGATGTGAAAGTAGAATTGCCAGAAAGTAGGTCCACATGCGTATGGAGTCGAACAGCAACCTGTCCTGAGAAAACACAGGCAGAATCAGTGTTCTTACACACACACACATATATATGTTTATATAGCTGTCAAGACTGAAGCCATTTTGCTACTCTTGTCTTGCTATTTTAACTATCCTGATAGCTGTCTATTTACAAACATGCATGTAAGTGGGCTAGAATCATTAATTAATATTCACCAACATTCATAAAATGTGACAAAGTTTATGTTAGGGTGGAGGATAATTCCCAAGAAGATTACATTTATGTTAAGTGTAGATTTACATTAGTAAGATTCAGCATGATTGATTCTTGCTTGGCTAGCAATAGAGGACTTAGCTTCCATACTGGCAGAGATTATATCTGGTCAACAGGAAGGGAAAACTGGCCAAGAAACTGCCAACACAGAATCTGAAGCTGTGAAACCTGGTCAAGAAGAAATAAAGCCAAATAAGCAACAGATGAAAAATTATCTTAAAGCAAAGATCAAATCACTCAGTTGGAAATTAAAATTGTATTGGAAAAGGTGATGCTGAGAGCATGAAGTGACATAAGAATTTAAAGAAAAAAATAAGAAATAAGCTGGAGCGCTGAACACTATTAAACTTTTAAAGTGGACCTTAACATTTTTCAGAAATAAAAAATATGTAGACAGTTTTAATATGCTCAAAAACTTCTGAAAAACAGTAGAGAGAACTTCTAAACCTTCTGAATCATTTGGACTGGAATGTCAGAGGTCTCCATATAAGAGAGCCCTGGAAGTATGGGACAGTCCAGTGAGGGGCTGCAAAGATGTTGCAGGGACTGCAGCATCTCTCCTGAGAGGAAATGTTGAGAGAGCTGGGACTGTTCTGCCTGGAGAAGAGCAGGCTCAGGGGGTCTCACCAATGTGCATAAATACCTGAAGGGAGGGTACAAAGAGGACAGAGCCAGGTGCTGCTCAGTGGAGCCCAGTGACAGGACCAGAAGCAATGGTCCAACTGAAACACGGGAGATTTCCTCTGAACACCAGGAAACACTTTTTCACTGTGAGGGTGACCAAACACTGGCACAGATTGACCATGGAAGCTGTGGATTTTCTACCCTTGGAGATATTCAGAAGCCATCTGGACACAGTCCTGGCAACCAGGTCTGAGTGGCCCTGCTTGAGCAAGAGGTTTGGACACGGTAACAACCAGAGGTCACTTCCAACCTCAGCCATCCTGTGACTCTGTGACTCTCTCTGAAGCCCACAGGGGAAGGTGACAGATAAGAACCAGAAAAGAAAGAGACTTTGTTAAGATTTACACTTCACAACTGTCGTACCTGGTACAGCACCCTCTGATGTTGTGCCTACAGGGGGTCAAGAGGTACAGCAGACTTGTTCCTGCACTTGTACCGTGTCTAGAGAGATTTCCTAAGAAGTTTATTGACAATTTCACACCAAATGGAAGTGTTGGGCCAGAAATGGGTAGGGAACTCACTGACACATAAAGCCAAACAGTACTGATGTCAATGTGTACTTTGCCTTCAGAAAAAAAGTGAACTTCTCTAGATGTAGGGCAAACCCTTGAGTAGTGTGAGGACCACTTACGACTGTACTGACCACACCTCCACCCCAAATGAAAGTAAAGACACTTTAACTAGGAAAGGATCTGAACAACCTGCTGTGTCCAGCAGCATAACCACACAGTAGCACAAGCATCAGAAACATTCTGGCAGGAACGCTGCCTCAGTGGAATGAGCAAATGGAGGTGAGGAGCTTCTGGAGGCTGTAAGGCTGGCTGCCAGATTGACACAATGCTTGGTGGCAAGCTGGCAGCAGAGGGAGCAGACACTGCCAAGGAAAGGGGAGGGAGCATCACCATAGTCCCACCAGGGTTAACCTGCATCTGATGCAGGTGATGAGAGTGGGGATTCTGGCTGGAGAAGATGTCTCTGGGTGCTTTGGGGAAAAAAATACCTTCTGGTTGCAATACAAAACCCATTATTACTGTGGCAGTCAGAAAGTGTAAACAGTTTTAGCAGGTAAAGCAGAAAGGTTTCCCTTACAAAGAGTTTGTTAGGTAATTAGGACACATTTCATGAATCTTTTTTGGCAGTCCTTCATTCAGGTGAAGAAGGAGATTCATATCAAGTCAAAAGAACAAAAAATTGCTAAATACATGTTTGACCAGACAGACAACAAAAAGCAACTCAGAATATCAGGAACAGAAATAGTAATTCTGTGGGTGTCAAACTTGTGTACATTGAATTCCATTTGATCACAGTTGGTTTTAAATTGATACAATAAAACCAAAGCATTAGTACTGTATGAATGCAATTGTACTGCTATAAAATCCTGGTTGCCCATGTAGTTCATTCACACAAGAAAATAAAGTATATTGCTAGCAGCACTTTGGCAAAGAGATGCAAGCCAAAGCTTAGCATCCACTCAATGTTATTGGTGTTAACTAAATTCAAAGCAGTTAAAATGGTGCAAAGGAAGGATCCAGGCTGGCCCCAGCATTAGTTGTATGTATTAAGAAATGGTCCAAAGCAAAATCCAGCTTATTTGTCTTTTATTGACATTACATTTGGAAGAGTCACTGTCCAGAAAGTGAGGTATAACACCTGACATAAAGAACTTGAGCTTAAATTCTGATAGGCTGTTTTAAGAAGATAAAATCCATGTTGGATTTGGATTTGGACAGGAATAGACACCAGAAACACAGGTGAAGCAGTCTGAATGTTCAGGCCTGGAAAAATGTTATGAAAGGAGCAACCTAACTGAAGGCAAAAGTTGTCAAGTACTTGACGGTTTAACATGGTGCCAAGCTTCCAGATCTCCTGATCAGTTATGCTGAAGCAACATTAAAGGTATGGATGGATGTAAGAAGGGCAGATCCTAGTGATGGTTGTTATGGGATGCAAGCATTTGCTTGAATCCTCTCTGCTACTCTCCAAGTGAAAAGAGTGCTTGGCTGGTTGGGTCTGGTGGGAAAAAAAAAAACAAACAACAAAAAATGCCAACAAACAAAAACCAATAACCAACTGAACAAAAAAACCCCAAAACTTCAGGAAGTTCCTCTTTCCATGTTGCTTTTCTGAGGTCCTTGTTGTCATCCTTTGCAAGCCCCTCGCTTGCAGTGATGCAGTTGTTTGTATTGCCATGCTGCAAAAGGGACTGCTGAAATAGTCTGGATTTAAAAAAAAAGAAAAATACTACTCTTGTGCCCAGACACAAAATAAAACTTTTTTCTAATGTGATTTCTTCAGTGATCTGCTTTTTGGTTTGGCTTGAAAAGCAGTTCCACTGGAAATGCATGCATAGAGAAAAAAATAGGGCATGGAGTGGGAATCATAGAATCATAGAATCATAGAATTCGCCGGGTTGGAAGGGACCTCAGAGATCATCAAGTCCAACCCTTGACCCACCGGAGCAGTTGCTAGAATAAGCCAAAGACTTAGACCTTGCAGAAATAAAGCAATGCATGAGCCTTACTTTAAATTTTACAGATATTACAGAAACCATACTAAGGAGCACCTTCTCAATCAGCCCAGCATTAAAATTACTTGATTTAATCAGGAAAAAATGTACAGTTTAAGAAAAATTTAGGAAACTAAATGTGTCATGTTCCAGTAATTTTTTCCGTTGTGATCAGGAATATCTAAAAAGATTTTGAAGAACATTATTAAAAACCTCACATCTCTCAGATGACTGAAGGCTTGCCAGTGTGATACACATCTATAAGAAGGGCCAGAAAGAGGATCCGGGGAGCTACAGGCCTGTCAGCCCAGCTTCAGTGCACAGAAAAATTATGGAGTGGTTCATATTGAGTGTGCTCACATGGCAAGTGCAATGCAGCCAGGGGATCAGACCCAGCTAGCACGGGTTCAGGAAAGACAGGTCCTGCATGACCAACCTTCAAGGCCAATGGCAACCTGGCCTGGATCAGGAACAGCGTGGCCAGCAGGTCCAGGGAAGTGATTCTGCCCCTGTACTCAGCCCTGGTGAGGCCACAGCTCGAGTCCTGTGTCCAGTTCTGGGCCCCTCAGTTCAGGAAGGAGATTGAGGTCCTGGAGCAGGTCCAAAGGAGGGCAACCAGGCTGGTGAAGGGACTCCAGCACAAGTCCTGTGAGGAGAGGCTGAGGGAGCTGGGGGTGTTCAGCCTGGAGAAGAGGAGGCTCAGGGGAGACCTCATCGCTCTCTACAACTCCCTGAAAGGAGGCTGGAGCCAGGGGGGGGTTGGGCTCTTCTCCCAGGCAACTATCAGCAAGACAAGAGGGCATGGACTTAAGTTGTGCCAGGGGAGGTTTATGTTAGATATTAGAAAGAATTTCTTTACCGAGAGGGTGATCAGGCACTGGAATGGGCTGCCCAGGGAAGTAGTGGGTTCTCGGTCCCTGGAGATATTTAAAAAGAGACTGGATGTGGCACTCAGTGCCATGGGCTGGGAACCACAGTGGCAGTGGATCAAGGATTGGACTTGATGATATCAGAGGCCCTTTCCAACCTGGATGATCCTATGATTCTATGAACCTGGTCTTATTCTATGAGCAGGTGACCCACCTGGTGGATGAGGGGAAGGTTGTAGACATTTTCTACCTGGATTTTAGTAAAGCCTTTGACACCATCTCTCACAGTATTCCAGGGAAGCTGGTGGCTTCTAGAGAAACAGGTGGATATTGGACTCTTCTCTCAGGGTTAGACCATATATGAGGTATCGACATCCCCAGTAGTATTAAAAAAATGTGTCAGATGAGGCACTTCAGGACATGCTCTAGTGGATGATACAGTTGTTGATATATATATATGTATGTATATATGTATACATATTTTATTGGGAGGGGGATGTTAACAGTTGGATGCTGTGATCTTAGAGGTCCTTTCCTACAGTGACAGTTCTGTGATTCCAGAGCTACAATTTCTTCTCTACATGTCTATAGAGATGTGTATTACATTGTATCAGTATAATGCATCCATCTGTGATGTACAGATACCATACTACAACCATAGGATTGACTCAGGGGAGATTTGACCTAGGAAATAACCACCTCCTCAGGACCCACTTTCACTGGAGAAAGATCTCAGTTCCTTTAATAGTCATCATAGGACTCAGCAGGGAAAAAAATATTGCATTGTCAGACTTGGTTTAGACCACAGAAAGCAAGTGAAGTAATTTCTAAAAGGTCCTTTCTCCTGGCCACAAGTACATGAGTCATAGAGTTGATCTTATTTTCTATATGAGGGCTCAGTTCCTGCCTCAGCTAGTCACTGCTGATGCAGGGACATGCAGGACATGACATTCTGGTGCTGTTTCCCTTCTCCAGCTTTGGAAGTGTGGGGGTGGAAAGAAAGGAGTACAGTTGCTTTTTGTACTGCTGCCCATCCTTCAGGGACCCTGCCAAGAGAAAACAGCTAGCTGTGATGGGTTTTGTAGTGTCATTAGGGAGTATCTGAGAAAAATGTGGCCTACAGGAGGTGCTGAAACCTGCATTTGGAGGGGTGTAGGATGCTTGGGTTGCTTGACTCATGCCAGGCACCCATCGAAGCGTGATCTCTATCAAGAAGGAAGCCCTCCTGGTAGAGAAAGAAACATTTCCAGTGTAGCGAAGTGGGACTTTGTTAAGGTAAGCACTTGTAAGAGAAATAGGTTTATTAAAAAAAGTTTGTTTTATGGGAAGGCAAGAGTCATATCGATGTAGTGTGAAGCTTGTTAGATCAAAGTTTCCTGTGCTGAACATCCCCATTCAGTGCTTCTTCCATCTATTTCTTTCAAACTTCTAAACTTGAAAACATCTAAAATTATGTTCATGCTCTCTTAACATTATTCTCCCATGGAAGTAATTACTGCAACTACAGGCTACTTCTACAATGCATCTGACCCCAGGAAGGATCCCTGGTGCCCTCACCAGGCAGGGGCAGAGGAGCTCACGTCCACGTTGGATAGGGGCAAACCTCTAGAGCAGACTGACTGCAGTGAGAAACACATAGCACAAGGATCTGGGTCTCCCCTTACAGACAGGGGCTTTGATGGACCTACAATATGTTTGTTTTTCTGGGTGGCTTTTCCTCAGTTCCTGCAGCTGAAATAATATGAGCAGTGTTCCAAATCAAAGTGGGGGTTTTTAACCTTTAGCTGAAGATACTTCAGTGTTGCATTCTCTGGGGCATGGCAAGATGGCATGTGAGAGTGTTTGAAGGCAGACAAGTCTTTCTGGAGCAGCATCACAGGACTGAGCAAGGTGAAGACAGCTGAACTTGGTGCAATCCTGTACATTCTACTCTTTGGTCATGATGAGGCCCAACATCTCCAGGTGAAGCTGGGAGATAAGTTATCTAATGGTATAAATTTCTCAAAGGGTCCATAAACAGAAATGGAAATGAAGCACATCATCTCACAAAGGAGCACAGGACTGCATGCTACAGCCACTGCTTTTAAAAAACCTGCCTGTGGGATGGGAAGGTTTAAGAAATCCTCTTCTATATGGTGCAAGAACCCACCTGGTGGGATGACTTCCTGCCAGTGTCTTCCTTAGCATATGACACCAGAGTGATTTGTTAGTGTCATAAATTCCATGCTACATCCATTGCATGCATACACTTGCATCTACAATGTGACACCACTTAACTTTAAGATGTAAGTTGAAAATTAAAAGATGAGAGCTTTTTTGCACAAGTACAATTTTAGTGTGGTCATGACTCAGGGAATTCTGTGGAATTTTCATCACACTACAAAACACTTATTTGTTGATTTACCAGTACAGATAAAGCACTTTTTGAAAAATGAGTTGAGATGTTAATCAGTATTTGCACAATACCAAAAAACATGTACATTCCAGATTTTCTCTTTGAAACACATAGTTTCGTTGAGAATGAAGGTGGACTGGGAAAAGTTTCTTCCAGAAAAGAGCAAGCATGAAGAAAGTCATGACACAGTTAACATAATTTTTATTAATTCCTTCTTCATTGCTAGGAGCTTCTGAGCAGTTTGGGACAGATTCTGGCTCCTTCAGTACAAGTAGGCCTAAGCCCCTGAGGGTTTGCTTGCTTTCTTATAAAATTTTGTGCTTTTACCTTGCCTTTAAGTTTCCACCAACAAGTTTTAATGTTGGATTTAAGTTTGCTTGTATTTCATTTTTTAATCAAAATAATTCATTAAATAACTGTGTCAATAATTAAATGGTGCTTCTGATGATACCCATTTGCACCTGAAATCAGTTGCTGAAGAGGGACTGGTAATTTGCTAAAGGAGATGATGGACTTGATGGACAGCAATGTATTTCATTATCAGCATTAGTGAAAAGATAAAACTTATAAAAAATAAAAATGTATGCCAAAATGTTCACATTTTTTGTAAGGATTTATTACATCTTTCCAAGAAAATATGCCTTAAACTAAAATATTTTCAAATATAATATAATTGTTAAATAAAGTTAAGTTCATGGGCTAGATGAAAGAAATGTATAGCCTTTTTTTTTAAAATTGATACATCAGATTGTATGTTTTGTGGTCTCCCTCCATCATCATGTAGCAGCTTATTCTGACTGTCCAAGAAGTCTATTTAACACTGTTGCTTCTAAAGAATTTTCATTTGTGATGTTAATCTGTCACCAAACCAAAAGCATCCTCAGAAAGCCAGGGAAAAAAAGTGAAGGGACTCCATCTTTCAGCCATCTTAAATTCATGTTATCTTGATTTGTCTCTCATTGAAAGGCTGTTTATATCTCTTTTGTGTTTATAAAAGTTGGCAGACAGAAGAATAGCTGCCTACGTACATGAACAAAATTTTCTTTTATTGAAACTATTGTATATGTGTGAAGCTCTTGTAGTTCTGTCATTAAAAAAACCTTTTCAAATATTTCTCTACACATAGTCTAAAGGTATAAGCCTCCTTCTGTGTTTATGTATACACACACACACAACCCATGCTGTATTATTTTTGTTACTGAGATACTTACGCTAAGTCCTCATATTACATGAATATTTGTATGTGCCAACTCATTCTAGCAGGCTACGAGCCTCTATTTACATTCCTATGAGATACACACAAGTCCCCAAATTATCTAAAACACTACTTGTGCAAACGTCCTGCTCTTGCACTAATATACACATCTTTGCATAACCCAGCTTAGCAGATATGTAGTGCTAATGGAGTTGAGCACACAAAAAGCTTTATAGAGATGCATGGGTCCTGGGTCCTGGGTCCTTGGTCGTGAACTGCTGGCTGGCTCGACCTCAAGTTCTTGTTCTCTGGTTCCCCACATTCACAGCCTCTCAAGACAGTCCAACACCTGATCATTACATACAGGAATTGCCCAACTCTGATGATGATGGTTTGACCCCACCTGATATCTTGAGGATCCACATTGTCAATGCTGGTAGAGGGAGAGAGAGGCTTGCTAAGCCTACATGGTAGCAAGCAGCTCCCAGCTATTCATCAACAGCTTTAAGAGATCTTGACTTTTAAAAACACAGGATAAATATTGTCAATAGGTGCACCGATGCATTCCTAGACCTTGCATGAATCTTCTAGGAAAATGGGCAAGGAAATTAACATTTCTCATCAGAACATGATTAAATTGCAGCTTAGATCATAATGTTTAGTTTAAATACAGTTAGAAGTTTGCTTCATTTTAGTGTTGCTAGACGATGTACTGCATGTAAAGACAATTAGCAGAGCAGAGAGAAAAGCAGCAGATGCTAGAGATGCACAGTTAGATGACTCATTATGTCATGAAGAAACTCTCTTTCAGAAAAGTGAAAAGGTTGGTATAAAAAAAGAAAAGGCTTGAATAGACCAAATAATTATTAAATAAAGAATTCAAAGATTTCAGGAAAGAGTAGCAGAAAAATCTGCATCTTGTGGTGCTCTAAAACATGTGCTTGCTTGAACTGCAGAGGAGAAACACTGATATACACGATGGAAGCCTTATTCTCACTCCATCCTCCCTGGTCCTGACCCTTCTTTCTTTTATTTTTACATGATAAGTTGCTATAATCCCTGTTGAACCAAAAGAAAATGTGTTTTCAAACTTCCTGAGTGTTTCCTTTAAGTGGCTATGGTTCTCTTTGTTTCCTTAAAAACGGATGTAATTTGTCTTTTCTCTTGCCAATCTCATCTGTGAATTCAAAACTAAATGAAATATTGTTCTGTACGACATCACTGATGGAGAATTAAGTAAGTAAAAAATATAAGGCTTTCCCTCTGCAAAACAAATCAATTTTGCCTGAAAAAGTGCTGGGGATATGTAGCATACATGCTCTTCTGCAAAATCTTATTTGAGAGACACATGTTTAGGGTGTGCACTAATATAAGTAGCAAAAGATTCAGCAATGTTGAGTCCTGTAAACAAACCACTCCAGAGAAGTAACATTAAAACATAATGGCATGTTTTTACCATGTCAGACCTGTCTCAAAAAATAACTTGAATTGTGATTATACTAACTAATTTTTCCTCTGCTATTTGAAATATGCAAATTTATTATGGCAACAAAGATGATAGAGTCTGGTCTGCCATTTTAGTGCATCATATATTTACTTTTACATATGAAGAATTACCAGAAGATGTTAACAGGATGAGATCGATACATAAACATATATTTAAGCATACCCACTATTTTTACATGAAAACCTGAAGGTCTTGAGGAAAAAAAAAAAAAAAAAAAAAAAAAAAAGGGTAAGACTAGGCAAGAAGATAAAACTAAACAGATTTTGTCCTCAAAAATCAGGCAGATCTAGAAATTATAGTGTTGGAAAACTGGTTTGAGAAGTGTCATACCAGTTTGAAAAGAAAGACAAGAATATGATTTTTCTGTTTGCTGTTGCAGTCTGCAGATTTCTGCTAATGTGACCATCTTTGCTTCATTATTGCTGTATTAACAGTGCCCAGGGTGAGCGGGTGGTTGTGCTTCCAGCTTTGTGGAATTCCTTCTGTTTTGAGGCGGAAATTTCTAAGTCTTGACATATAGCTTGAAGTTAAAAAAAATATTTAAAAAAAAAAAAAAAGCAGACAGAAGAAGGGAAGGTACTGATTTAGCTGGTAGGAGTCTATGCTAATACTGTTACCAAAGGCACCTATTTAGGTGCACGTATACTCTGTATTTTTATAAACAAGCCCGAGGGGCTCCTTTGCTGCCACCCCCTTCCCTCCCCGAGTCTCGCGCTCTGCCGGCCTGATCCCATCCGACAGTGGAGCTGATACCTCACTAATCCCTGCAAGTTTGGGACTAATGAAGTAACTGCTGGGCTGCCGCCACGGAGCTTGGTCCCAAACTATACTGTACTTCACACTCGATTTATTCTCCAGATGGCGAGACTGCACAGCCCTGCCGCGAGGGACCACCTCTTCCACTGGAGTGTAAAAGTGGACGGATGTTGTTTTCTTCGCAGATTTGATAATTCAGAGCTAGGAACTCCTGAGAATGGTTATTTATTAGGTTTAATGGGTGGCAATCGAGCCGGCAACAAGCGTATTCCCATCTTTAATTTCAGTGGCTGGGTGGCTGGGTGGCAGTGGATTTGTCAGTGATGCTGCGTCACCGAAAGCTTTATCTTCTCCAGTTGGCGTAGCTGCCCGTGGTAATTAACATCTTCCTGTGTCCTCCTCCAAGTCAAACAGAAGAGATGCAAAAGTAGCCACCCTGAGTAGCCACCCTGACCAATGTCTGGGGTTTTTCCAGCTGGTTTTCCAGCACAAGTTGCAAATTTAGCATATTTTAATAATATCACCGTTTACCACAAACTCGCTGTTGTCTGTCTCTCTTGTTCAGTGTGTTAAAGAACCCAACCCACGTGGGACCCAATGGGGATCCCACCATCCCAAGCTGCTTGGGGATGGAATAGTTTACTTAATGAGCAGGTTTATTTCTTTATCAGCTACTCAGTCATGACAGCATATTATCCAGTGTTGTAGTTCTTGTGTGAAGAACAGGGTAAATAATTTCTTTCACTGTTCCTGAAAAATTCTAATTTGACCATTCTTGGCAGGGACTTTACATACAGTTTGGAAAATGTGTTTATTCTTGTGTATACTGCTGTAAAGACATTTGATCAGGGACTACTTTTTTCTCTATTACAAAGTCGAAGCAATTCAAATAGCTTAAAATTTTCACTTTTGCATGGATCCCACTATAAGAAGAGCATCTATGTTTCACTGCACAATGAGGCAGGAAGGGCTTTCCCTTTCCTTTATGTTTTTAGTAGATTTAGTCAGAGGTTTTAGTACATTTTTTTATTTACCCATGAAATGTTTTATTGGAAGCCTGGGTGGGGACCTGATATATCCCAATGACATCAGTGGGTTTTTCTCCGTTGTAGGAAGGGTAGGCACTGAGTCAGACCCCTCATGAGCTCTGACTTTGTCAACCAGGTCCTCTCCGTTTGTTCCACAATTAAAAATGTAAATTGAATCCTGATGTAGAAACTATAGTGACTAGAAGTATTTCATCACTGAAGGGAAACGTTTTCATTCGTGGAGTATCCAGGCAGACAGACCTAAACTGTAGTGGTTCTAAGAAAATGCATCAATTCTCAACCCAACAGATGGCATGGGTGTGATAACTAACATAGCAACATATTTTCTATTAAAATATGGGAAAAAACACCCCACCCCACCCCCAATGTTTGTTGGTTGGTATAAATTCAGTGAAGTTGTTGGTTATTTTTGGGATACGTACCAGAGGGCTGCACATTTAGTTTATGTAAATTGATAACAGCAACAGCCTGTTAATAAGCGTTTTGTATGGAAATATACCTAGAAAGACACGATCTGTCTTTTTTGAGAAGGGAGTTTGCAGCCTGAGGAGAAAAATAGCTAATGAGATGGTCTACTGCTCATTATTATAATGTGAAAAAAAAAATCATAATGAATTAGGCTGTAAGTTTGCTAGAGATGTGCCTTCAGTTGGAATTGGATGCTGCCTTGGTGGATAATTTGGGGAGATCTTTCTCTTGCAAATTGGATCAGTGTTTGCTGAAACGGTGATAATCTGACTTTAATTAAAAGCATAAATTGGTTTGGAGCATGTTTTTAAGCTACCCTTCTGCCTCATACCTAGAAACTTTCAGCCCAGCCCTAGAAACCCATTACCCCTGGTCGGCGAAGGAAAACATAGGGGATTTATATTACCCAATATTGGTATCATATGGTCGGTTTACCTAATTTGGAAGAACCATTTCAGACGTCTGTACGCCGGAGAGGTCTTCCAGCTGGATGTGTTTGTAGTAAACTGCATGCATCTTTGTGTGGCTCTCCTAATAGCCCCAGCCAGCGTCCATTCACAGCAGTTGGAACATTTCGGGTTGTATTTTCCAGAGATTACCTCTGAACGTGCCCCTTGATCGCGGCACAGGGATGCGTACGTGTGCTCCTTGTTCCCGTCTGGCTGATTAACAGGCATATGCTCCCAGCCTTCGGAGGAGCACGGCGAGTAGCCCCAAGCTGAAGGCTGTTTGCTTCAGATTTCATTAACTTTCTGCTTCATTATTCCTTCCTTTTAACCAGTTAGAGCCATCACTTGCTTTTCTCTAAACTTACCCTAATTACCAGGGGTCCCAGCCCTGTAAATCAGTACACTGCAGAGCTGTCTTAAACTGGCCTGGGAGACCCTGTTCTGATCGGACCTGACAACTGTAAGCTACTGTTCCCTCACACTGTTTAACTCAGACCACATTGGGAAACCACCCCTGCCCCTCTCACCAGCAGAGGTTTGCATCCGTCTGGTTTAAATCTACTGTCATGTGCTGGTTCTCTGATGGGTATTAGCCTGGATATTAACTTTGATGATTTTTTTATTTATTTAATTTTTTTCTCCCCCTTGAGTTGCCCTTTTTTCTTGAAAAGCATCTCTATTCAGCCGCTGCATTTTGTTAAAGTCATTCCTGAACCTCCGTGAGTCAGGAGCTTTAAAGTTTTATTAGCCCCATAAAAACTCTTCACAAATGAAATGACTTTAGATAAGTGTGCATTTTGACAATGCAAATTTGTTAGGGGCTGTTGGTGAGTAGGAGGAATTCGGGGTTGAAAATGTCATTGTCAGGAAGCAGGGAGCCCATCTCCCTTCTTCCCCCACTCCTTCTCCAGGCCAAGAAACAAGTTTCATTTCAGAAAAGCTTGAGAGTATTCTTCATGCAAATCAACCATTAAACAGATATGTAAATTTACGTTAATAAAAATATCAAATGGCTGCAGGAAGCACATGTCTCTGAAGATTTTATTTTGTGCTGGCAGGTGAATAGCTTCTTACGTGGTTCAAGAAAAATATCCAAGTTATTTTGGTGTTGTTTTCACGTGAGTCATGAACTCTATCACGGGCTTTAATATACCTTGGATATGTGTAGATGAGGAAGCTTTATATAGCAAAACCAAAGACGTATATTTATATGTGCTTACTGACATTCAGGCAATATAATATTAATTGCAAAAATTAATTGTTTTATGAAGATTCCATAGCAGGGTGTTTTTGTGAGTGCAGACAGTTACAGCAACACATTCTGGTTAGTGTAAAGTTTTGTTTCTGTTGGACATGTTCAGCATTAGTGGACACAAATCTTGTTTTCTACAAGTGTTGGTGTAGAAATACTTAGACGTGAACCCCAAGCATTTTATTTACCAGTTATAAAGAAATTAGGAAGGTAAAATTGCAAGGTGCTGCGGATAACTGTTTCGACTAGAGACCAAGAGTGACAGACATTTTGAGAACACAAATATACTGGCTGTTTAGCTTTCTCCCCATGTCATCTCTTCTGCTCAGTGCAATTTTCTGTCAATAGAAAATATCGTTTGTTTTTCTTTTTTTGTGGCTCTTATAGAGAGAAGCAAGACTGACTGTTGTGAAAAGCCTTGAAGAGTTTGACTTTGGCCATGCTGAAAAGTGTGTTAGGATAAACTCAGTGTCCAGTGGCCTTGCAGAAGAAGATCTAGAAGTGCTGTTGCAGTCCAAGACCCTTCCTTCAAGCATGATGCTGCCAAAGGTTGAAAATGCTGAAGAAATAAGATGGGTGAGTACCATCAACGCAGTAATTTTTGACCGAGGTGGTTGTTCCAAGTTCACACAGGCATAGAGATACATGACTCTGAGTTATGAGGAAGGCTACAAGCATATCATCTTGTTGCTTCGCAAAGGTAATTGGGAAATACCTCCATTTCATTGTGCATAAGATGTGCTGTATAAAGAGTATACGTGGAACACCTTGCATTTCTAAAGAAAACCAGGTTTATTTCTCATATGGTCAATGAAGAACCAATATTTATGTCAGTTTATATAATCAAAAATAGAAGCATAAGTATCTGAGTCTTCTCTAACTATCCTAATGAGCAAAATTACTGTCCCTGTCTGTGAGCCTTAGTTACATGTGGTGTAAGCAGGAGATGGGGAAACCATGTTAGTGACATATGAAAAAGTGGGTTAGGGGGAAGGTCACTCCTTGGGGCAACTGGAGTAACAAACAGGAAGCTTTTAACTAGTGTTTTTAATTAGCACAGATATTATTTCCTGAACAGTTCTCTATTTCTTCCTTTTTAATTGCTGACAGGTGTGTTCGTGTTTCACAACTGACTTTTCAGCCAATAAAAACCTGAAATGTAAATGGCTGGCATGTCAAATTACTAAAGAAAACTTTGAAATGGGCCTAATTATGTTTTTGTTCTTGACAATTGTTTTAATTGTCAAGAAAGGGGGACGTTTGTTTAGATGTACCATTATTGCTGTAATGGATGTACCATGCCAGTAATGGAAGAATGCTTGATTATTCACTTCTGTATTTTTGCAAACCACTAGCTGAGCAACTAGCACGTGTGCAAGGCAGGCAAGCATGTTAAGATCCATCATCTAACCTTGATCAACTCATTGAGATTGAGCACGGGTGTACGACCAAGCAAATGGGCTGGGTACATGACCAGCTCTGCCTGTTCCGTGGCACTGCCCTTTCAGCCTCTGCTGCTCACCATGGAAGGTACACCATCCCTTTCCACCAATATTTAATTAAATTAACCAGAGTATACCTCTCAGGGTTTACAGCCTGAGACTTGTCACTAATGAATATTCATGCCCCCAAAGTGCCAGGGCCCTTGCTGCCACCGGATAGGTTGTGTGGGGAGATGGGATGTGGGGACTCTTTGTCTCCTCATCGCCTCCCACCTTCCCTCTCGCTAACTTTGATTTCCATCATGGAAAACAAGCCAGCCCCACCAACTTCTGCCTCACGGTCTGCCTTTTGCTTCCCTCTCACTTTGACCAACCTTCACACACAAAGAGCCAGCTCCACTTAACACTGCTGCCTTCTTCTCCCAGTCCTCCCCAGATTCACTCCGGCGTGATTTTTCAGCCTCCCAGAAGCTGTTTATTTCCCCCACACACATAACCCAACCCCCCCTTCATTTTTATTTATGTGCAGCAGAAAACCTGGAGGCTGATGCACAACTAAAAGATGGGCTTACTTGTTTTCTTTTGTGTGAGAATCTCTTGCTTTCCTTTTGTCCCTAGTGTGGGTACTTGTTTGACTGGCATGGCTTATTGGACTATAACAAGCGTAACTCTCCCTCCTTTGTGGCGGGACAATTCTCCCACAAATCCCGACCAGTGTGCATTCTTCCCGACACACTATTGGGTGTGCACTGGAATTGAAAGAATTGCTGAGGCCTTGCTACTTCATCCCCTCCCCA
The DNA here is from genome assembly GCA_023637945.1 of Phaethornis superciliosus. Taxonomy (NCBI): domain Eukaryota; kingdom Metazoa; phylum Chordata; class Aves; order Apodiformes; family Trochilidae; genus Phaethornis; species Phaethornis superciliosus. The sequence goes on along the minus strand of JAJQWJ010000001.1, from coordinate 145,126,931 downwards.
AGCTTTGTGGGCTTTTTTTCCCTCCGCCTTCTTTTTTTTTTTTTTTCTTCCCCTTTCTCCCTGAAATGAACACTTTACTGGGCCGGAAACATTTAATCGTCTCCTTTTGAAAAAAAAAAAAATTAATTGAAACTTCTCCACTCGTTACCTTTTGTATTGGTGCTTATTGCAAATTTCTTTAAAGAGAGAGGAAGTGAGACAATATTTAATTAAACATGCTTTGTTTGGTTTGGTTTTGTTTACCTTCAAAACAAAAGCTACCAAAAATCCCAATGGTGTGACTTTTAAAATATTTTAAAATAAAAGAAGAACTCTGCTGCTTTAACTTGCACCCAAAATATAAACACAGTGGTGCTTTTTACTTTTTTTTTTTTTAATATTAAAAAATAAAAATCAGCTGGAATCTTAAGTATAAGTGTTGATGCCATTATATTATCTCATTTTCTGTATTTGACTGGATGAAGTTTACTGTTTTCTGTCACTCCAGTAGTACCTACTATAGTGTACATTCGTCTGTGTGAATTGCATTGAATTTTATTTTAATTCTCCCTAGACATTTTTTAGTGGAATTCTCCAAAGAAAAGTTACCAAGAGGGCCACAGTGATGATGGAAAGCAGGGACGGGAAGGGCAGAATTCTTCATCGAAAAAAGCTGTGATTTATTTTGGTCTAATTGTAAAGTTACTGCAAATTGCTGGAAAGCTTTTTGGCAAGATCTGGGTGATTAGATTTTCCTTCTTTTGGGGAGGGGCAGTGGGGGGAAGCTAAAAGGGGAAATAACACCTCTAATCCAGCTTCTGGTAAATAGGCTGCCAGCTTTTAAAATGAGTTTCCTTTCTATTAGTCAGAATATTATGCTAAGCCTTAAGCATTAGTTTTTTATGTTGCCATAGCAGCCTTATTCCTGCAGGGTTGTGACCTGCGATGATTACAGTACAAAGCTTATAGGGTCTTGAAACCCCCTTTGAAGATGAAAAGTCTTTGATGGTTTATATTTATGCAAATCTCTTAGATATGATTTACCCAACTGAGACTGAATGGAGAGATGATTAAAATTCCCTTTCCTTTGATATCCATTAATAGTCGAATATTCCTTAAATTTAAAATATATGCATATGTTATTTTTGTCTTTATTTACTAACATACTTTCACCATACCTGCCATATTTTTATGTCTACACAAATTACTCAACCTGGACAGACATAATAGATTTACAATATAGGGCTGAAGGGTTTTTTTTTTCCCCCTTCTTTTTTTTTTTTTTTTTTTTTTTCCCCTTTTGAAAGGGGAAAAATCTGTGCAAGAGCTTTTGTATGTTTCCAGATGATAGATTTTGGAATTTGGGCTACCCCACTGGCAGCTCAGAGCTAGCTGTGAACTGGTCTCATGGAAAAAATTGGCAAGCTTTGGTCTTCAAAGAATTAAACTTCCTTTTTAAGGCCTTCCTAGGTAAGCTAAAAAATTATGAAGAAAAGCCTATTGAACAAAAGGGTAACGGTGCCGTAATGAATAATACGGATGCCACTTAGAAGGCTGGAGAGCACTTCCAGTGATGGCAGTGCTGGACCTGAAACAAAACCGGACCTCAGGTACAGCAGCACTTCATTGTTTTCCAGGGCCCATGGATTTGCATTCCACTAAGCCAGGGTGAGAGGTGCTAAGCCTGGATTTTTTTTATTTTTTTTTTTTTTTGCAAACCAGCCTCTAAACTTAGAAATGTATGGGAATGCTGAAGCTAGGAACCACAGGCCTCGTTAAAAGCTGCTTTAATTTTTCTTAATGATAAGGTTTTGGGGTGGGGAGGGCTGCTGTTTCATCCAGGTGAAAATTTAATGTGTTATATATACATGTAAACTATTCTTTTGTTCTTGTTGTTTGTTTCTTTTTTTTTTCTTTTTTTTTTTTCTTTTTAAGCTCATACTGTCTAGTTTTAGTTTTCAGACAAATTCTCATATTACCTAAAAGGCCGAACACTTGTAGAACCAATGAATTTTATCCCCTTTGTGGAGACTGCAGTGGGCTTGCTCAATTTTAAGGTAAGCAGGTCTTGAAGTGTTCACATTTTGCCATCTCAGCAAACTTGAATAAGCAAAGTACTCCCCAGTCTCCTGCTAATTTCATCAAGGAGGAGAGGTTAAAAAATACTAAACATTGTTCAATTCCCTAAAACATTTGTACATTGATCTCTCATGTTTGTAGTGTAAAGACCTTCACAAATTCAAAATATTGCAGTGACAGAACAGTACCAGAGAGTCCATGTCAAATAACAAATCCTCTCTGAATTACTGTTATCATTTTTTACGTACTTGGAGTAGAAATTAGATTCTCCAAAGATTTGGAATACTCACGGTCTTTCAGTACCCTTGGCTATTTAGTTGCTATTGAACTCAACTTTTATTTAATTATAGGAAAGAATTATAGGCATTACACTGTTGCTAAATGTTATCTTTATAATGATTTCTACAGATAATGTTAGAACGAAATTTCATGTTATCGGGTTTTTATGTGGATGATGGGATGTTTTATGCTAAGATTAGAAGCATAATTAACTTTGAAAATAGGAACTATCTGAAGAACGAGAAGAAGGCTAATTTTAGATCAAGTCATATTTTTAATATAAAACGTTTGAATAAGCATCACTCCCCAACCTTTACTATCAAGCCTAGTTTTTTCTTAAAGGCAAAGCATCGTGGTAATGAAACAGAAGATCTCATGCATGCACTGGGAATTCAGCATTCCCCTCCCAAGCTCTAAGGGAAAAGTTTTAGACCTGCTGAGGACACGCACATCAGAAGTACCTCCAGAAGTTCCAGCGGGCCTCAGAGGCAGCCTGATCATTTGATACAGCCATTTATCTCAGAACACACACTAACATATCTGGGAACATAGTCACAGTCACAGTCACACTCTCGTCCGGTGTACATACACAGAATTAAATGATATTTTAAGCCGGCAGAGGTTTTTCTTGACCCACAATATTTTATAGTGGAATTTTTAATATTGCAGTTCCTGATGTTGACAGGAGAGTTACCTTTTAAAGGACTTTGTTAAAGAATAATTTCTTGTTCCACCAGCTGTCCCAGAAGAACACCCATTAGAAGAGGTGGTAATTACCTCTCCATGTACCTTAGCCTTAGAAATATATTAATGTTATCCAAACATCAATATAAAATAGTAATATTTTGGAAATGCGCTTCTTCATAGAATAACTAAACCAGCAAATTTTTTCTGGCTTTTATTTCAATAATTTTCTGCAGCACTTGTTGCATTTTTAACATCCTTACCTAGATTTTAGTTATATGTAGCAGAAAACTTCAAATTGACAATCCTATAAAGAATCCATATATCCAATAAGAAGTCTACAACTGTTTTAAACAATTCATATTCTTTATTTAATAAAGGAGATTCTGATCTTTATTACTCTTTCTCAAGCAGATATATTAAATGCCAAACTAATCAAATTTAATAATTTTTGTTTGCTTTTAAACACTATTTGACAGATGTTTAGTTTCATCCTGTTACACACGTATCTGTAGTACTGATTTCAGTAACAGCCAGGGCATTTTGTCAGTCAGAAGGCAAGGAGTCTGCTACAATGTCCTGCATTTACACAGTCTAGACATATAAGTGCTTAGGGAAAGATCATGTTTTCTCTTTTGCTGAGTCATTTTAAAGCACTGTATATAACCGAGCACCTGTAATGGCTTACAGTATATAATGGCTTATAAATGCTCCCATAATAGGAGCAATTTTAGCCAGAGGATTTTGGTAACAGAGTTGCTCTAATATCCTCTACATTCTCTGCATCCTGCATTTCTGTAGAAATTAATATTCTGTTCTCACTTGAAGGCTGTCTGTGAAGAAGCAGCGAGAACAGGATCCCAGGTTGGCTTTCATTTGGACGCAGTCGTCTTTGGAGGAGAGGATTTTCGTGCCAGCATAGGTTGTTACCTGTCTGTTTACTTTAAATCTATGGCATTTGCATTGGAGAAGCCCGATGTGATTTCTGGCCATTGCTTTTCCAGTGGCAAAAATTACAGTAATGACAACGCTTGATTTTGCATTTCACATTTTCACTTTTGTCCTTAGTATTTTTCAATGCTGAATGCATCACTGGGACATTAAAGCATGGTCCCTGGCTGCTACAGAGGTCTGACACTGACTTTTGGTACATACAGTACCAAAAATTGATGAAAAAAAAAAAACCAAAAACCTGTTGAGTCACTGAAATTATTTCAAAATATTATATCTGTAAGAAATGTGCATATGCTTTTAAGAACCACATTTAAAGTCCTAAAATTCTGGTGTCTGCTTCATCACAGTGTTACAGATAATTATCAGTCAAGTTTTTGACATCATACACCAATACTCTCCCGTCACATTTTGCTTCATAAATTAACTCTAAGTATATCCCATGTCAATACAGCCAGGTATTCATATGAAAGCATTATTAGTCTTCCTTAAAAATAAAAAAAATTTTCAATTTTTTTTTCTATTGAAGGTCACTTAGCTTCTTATTAATTAGATTCAGCTTAAAGACAGGAGTCAGAGCTATCAACACTTAAATTAAAATTGTGTTAATATAAAAATCACCACTGCCGTAATGAATAATACGGATGCCACTTAGAAGGCATATTCAGCTTAGGACATCACTTGTGACAAGAATCACTACTAAAGTATTTTATTCTCAGTGAGAATTTTTTAACCATTTAGTTCTACCCAGTGTATCAATTTGCATAAAGTGTCACTTGCTCTCACTGTACATACAGTAAATAATAGAATCAAATAATTACTTAATGTTAGTACCAACTTCACAGTCCTTACCAGCCAAAACTTCCACTGAATTGAGGCTTACACCTTCTGATCTGAACTGACTCAAAATCTGAATTTAATAAACTAGTGTTTAAGGAGATATTTGTTATTTTTTGCTAAACCAGCTTTTTTTTTAATTTATTTTGAAAAATTATCTTGAAAATATAGCCTTGTACCCCTCATTTGTTTTCTACATTGATTACATGACATATCAAACTTTCATATTTTTTTTTTACATGGCAGATTTTAAAACATTCCTGTCATCTTTTCTTTGTTTTCATTATTTTCATAGGTGCAACAAGCAGTAAGGAAACTCATGATATTCTGTATGCCAGGCAAAAAATAATAGTCACAGCAAAGGCCTTTGGCCTTCAAGCAATAGACCTTGTTTACATTGATTTCCGAGACGAAGATGGGCTCCGCAGGCAGTCAAGAGAAGGGGCCTCAATGGGATTCACTGGTATGGCTTCCTGACAATGTCTCAAAATAATGCATAGATTCTTCAATTTCAGTATATTGCTAGCTTTACTGTCACTTAGACATATAACTTATTTTTTATTTCAAGTCATTTATTGAAAAACCAGTAATACCAAGCTCTTTAACATTTATTAGCACCTTAAAAATTGTGACTGAAAATTTTTCCTGAAAAAGCCACAGGCTGCTTTTTAAAACCACATCCCATGAAGTGTGTAACTGTTTTTGGAGAGACATTGGGGTGGAGGCTGTGGAGTGATTCCTCCCATTACAGAGCACAGGAAAGGCAATGGTGTACTCTGCAATGGTCACTCCACAACTGCTTCTTAAAATGTTTGGCTCCCTGTCTTCTAGGTTGTTTTTTTAAGCAGCAGTTGTTAAAAAATACCTTTTAGGTGAAGGAGTGAAGAAGCAAATCTTGTATGCTAATTGCTAAGGGAAAGTGATTTTCTGATTGTTTTCTGTGATTTGTTTTTCATCTCCTGGCTCCCCTCCCAGTAAGTGCTGTTGGCATCTATGGGCATTAGCAGGCAGCAAGAGCAGCAGGCTCCCTGTCCCTGAGTCCTCCTGTAAGGCAGCCTGTTACCCTGCAATTGGTGTACCAGATCATTTGGACATCCTGGTGGGACAATGCAGCCACCAAGATTGGGGTTTTACAATAGAAATCAGCCCGGTGGCACATGCATTAAAGAATTCTAGCTTATAGGATGAAGATTTTACAGTATTTGACTCTGACAGTCACTCGGGGTATATGTACAGTGGTAGTATCTCTCTTTAATTTTGGTCCCTAAAAACATGGGTCCTGGTGATACCACCTAGCAAACTACATTTTTACTATTACCCATATACGATATCCAAAAGAACCAAGCAAAATAATTTAATAAAACAAGTGTTCTTTTAAGTGATTCCCAACGTGCCACTGAAAGAATAGCCATCAGCGTTCCTCAGTGCAAAGTCTTCCTTACTGTCTGCTGAGCTCTGACATTTGCAAAACCACAACCTGTTTCAGAGTCAGAGTGGTTAGATCCTCACAGCTCCATTATCCACATCCATGTGGACTTCCACCCTTCATCCGTTCTGTGATTGCAGCTGGGAAAATAACAGCTCCTGAATGGTGGCACCTGCTGATGGCTACCTAACCTCCAGCAATATTTTCTAGCTTAAGGAAAGGCTTGTTTTTTTAAAAAACTTAAGCATTTGAACCTCCTGTTGACAGAAGATGGAGTTGCAGATAATTAGTGCCTTTGAGAGCACTCTGAACACTTAATGTGTATTTAAATGCTTAACACAGGCTGCCAATTTAGGAAATTTAGAAATGCTCAGAATAAACAATGTTGATGGTGGTTTGGACTCCACTGAATTTATGGTAGAAGTTGTCTGTCATCAGGATAGGGTCCATATAGGACAAAAAAAAAGGTCATGCCTAGCAATTTAGGGCATGAAGTTAACTTCTAACTCAGCCATAGAAGTGTCTTGCCTTTCCAAGGGAGTAGCAAAGATCTGTAAAAGGTAGAGACTTCATCAAGGTGAATTCACAGCTCCTGTTCTTTGCCCCCTGCCTTTCCGAAACTATCATCAACACATTTCCAAAATCTAGCAAACAGTCTGACAACCAGTCCAACCATGATTAGAGGGGGGCCAATACTGACTTTTCTCATAAATAAAATAAAATAAAATAACAAAAAATAAAATAAAATTTTTAAATCTGTGTAAGTCAAAATAATGCTTTTAATATTTTTGGTTAAAAGGTAAAAAAAAAATATTTGAGGTTTTTCCAAAATGTTTCACTTTTTCTTTTTTTTCTTTTGCTTTCAGTTTATGTAATGTTTTCTTTTTGTAATCTTTCCTGATAGTTTTGATTAAAATAAAATGACATTTCAAAACTAAAAGCAAAACCGTCTTGTCCCAAAACTGTAGAAAGGAAACATTTTAACATTTCCAATTTAAAGTTCATCACAGAAAATTACAAATGGGTCTTAGCTTAATCCATGACCTTGTATAAAGCCGAAGTCTGCAGATCATATTTGCCACTGACAGTCCTCTGATTGCGTGAGAGTGAAACACTGAAATCTCACCTTAATAACAAGTTCAAAACATGCTGTTCTGGTTATTTTTAGGTACTTAAGATCATGTCTTGCTACTTTTTCACAACAAATCAAAATCATTGCAATCGGCAGGACTAAAACAAGCTGAGGCTTCCAAATTGCTCTCCTGGCTGGTGAAGCGCACACAGATTTGCTGGGGTAGGGTCAAATTCACCACCCTCAAAACTAATGCTAAAACTAAACCCAAGATATTCAGTAAAGGTATAAAGTCCTCAGATTTTCCCATATTCAGATACAGACCAGTCGAATTAACCTTAATGCAATTAAATACATTCACTCAAGCTTCAACAAGTGAAATACTGTAATTATAGAATATATAGAATTTACCAGCTCTTTAGTTACTATTGTGACCCTCACTGATTATTGTAGACAAGTTTTCTTTTCCAGTTCTTATAAGCAGCCTGTTTTTCCTTCAGTGAGTGTGATTACATAAAAGCAAATGTGTTCAAATGTAATTTAGCCAAATTAATATATTTTATATGTATATATATTAAATGTGTGTGTGTGTGCATATATACATACATTTTTATATATATATATATATATATGTGGGGACCTGACAAGATGTTTTACAATAGCAGAACCTTTGGACTTAAAAATCAGTGGACTGCCTTTATAAATGGCCATCAGTTTTAGGAATGTTTATGTAAAAAAATAAAGTAAACCTTGCCATAAGCTTTAACAGCTGACTTAGTCATTACAGAAAGTCCTATGCTACATGCTGAGAACCAGATATAAATACGAAACACTATAGGTTTCCTCTCTTCTTGCAGTCTTTTGTAGAAGAATAAAATGACACCATCATACAGTTACCTAAAAGACTTGACAGGTATTGATTTAAAGCACAATATATCAAGCAGTACTGTAAAAAGGATTTCATGGTCATAAATTTTAATGTCTTGCAATTTTGCACTCTCTCAGTAACTTGTCAATAACAACAATTCAGTTTAAAATATTTGCTTCATTCCTGCATGGCATTACGTCTATTATACAGTTATTTGGATACATAATCTGTGACAAAAATCAGCTAAGTGCTAGACATCAAAAGTTAGATTATACTCTCTATAAATTGTTCAGTAGTGTTTTGATGATAAAAAAATATAGCTTACTGCTACAAATATATTTATCAAAAGTAAATCCTTTTACAGAAATGTTTTAGACTTCAAAAAAGAAAATATAAGTATTTTTATTTTTGTTATAGTTTTACACTGACTTCAAATCAATTTAAAATACATTCTCCATTTTTCCCAGCAAGTTAAACTGCATCTGATTTTGCAGGAATTATTTGTACATCTTGCAGTTTTAGAATTAGTAGTTTAGCCAGGGACAATTTGTTGTATTATAAATAAGTAAATTCACAAGGTTATTAATGGTGGCGTTTGATTAAGTTGACTGAAAAAAAAGCTTTGATTAGATCTCATGTAAAACATATTATTTAAGAAAATTTGTCACCTCATAATTTCTTTCAAAAAATACAGTCTGTACTGAGTTTTTAAATTCTTGTTATTTTTAAGCTTTTTTTTTTAATCGTTACCACATAGAAATTTCAAATTTTATCTGGATGCCCTTAAAATGACAAACTAAAGAGTGTTTAATGGGAAATAAAATTGAGCCACTTATGGCTTTTTAGCAAAGAAACGTAACAGTGCTAAAAACTACAGTTTCTTCTCTCATTAAATGAAGCAGATTGTGCTGCTGCATCCCCAGATTTGTTTGCTATCCAGGTTATCACTCAGACCCAGTTCAGTCTGATAAAAGTAATCCCAGGGTTGTTTGGGTTTGGTTTTGGGGTTGTTTTTTTTTGCAGAGGCGATTTCATTTAAAAATAGGTGTATTTCTACCCTCACGCATCAGACTTTAGACGGGGTCTGATTTCTAACACACGGTTGGCTCAGTGTCAGTAAGAGCATGGGGAGCATCCCCTGGGGTGTGCAGGAAACCTCCTGAGGTCCTGACACTTCCAACTTTTCCTTGCCTGCATCAACCACGCTCCCGTGAGATGCCGAAGCGTGGGGTGGGATGGGGCGGCCGTGGGACCTTCCGTCTGCAGGGGACTGCTCACTTGACAGCAGGTTTTGCAGGATCAGGCTCATCCCTCCAACTAGTTTTGTTACCCAGCAAGGGGGAGAGTCATTTATTCCACGGGAAGCTGGGAATTAAGGTAGCCTCTCTTTATTAAAAAAAAAAAAACAAAAAAACACTTTGAAACCAACAGGCAGAAATCACACCAGTCTGTGAAAATCCCATCGAAATCAACTAATAATTTCAAATATTATACTTTTTTAAGGTGCCAAACAGAGTAGCTATATATTTGTTTTAAGGTAGCTAAACACAATAACAGATCAAAACAGATTATATGACTGTCTATTCACGTTTGAAAATCCCTAGTAAAAAAGGCAACATTGATTTTTATTTTCTTAATGTATGTTTATACAAGAAAGGATTGAAAAAAAGTGCTTCATTAAACCTCAGGGCACTTCTGATAGTTGTTTAATATACCATAAAAAATATTTCAACCCACCTGCAACTGTTAACTACTGCAAGAACAACATTAAGTATTTTCTGATGCTAAGTTGACACTGAGAATTTAGGGCATGATCCTTACATGACTGGTAACTTTTTAGTCCTACAAATCTCTTACCACATTCTTCAAATACCATTTTCTGAATAAATCTTAATATAACTTATTTATATGTGTCTGGAGCTGTTATTTAAATAGTTAAATTCAGTGATGCATTATACTTAAGTGTTATTGACGGCTCCGGACAAACAATTGCACCTGAAATGACTGAGAGAAGAGGTATGGATTGAAATGGAGAGGCAGGAGAAAGAATTGTGGGTTCTTGCATAGAATATTGAATGCAAGCATAGCTCAAGATATTTTTATTCTTAAAAAAAAAAAAAAAAAAAAAAAAAAAAAAAAAAAAAAAAAAAAAAAGTGGCAAAAGGCTATCTACATGTTGTCCAGTTTTAAAAATAAAATAAAACAAGTAAAAGAATTAGTTAAAAAGCAAGAAAGTCTGTAAGGCATATGAGAGCCTCAAGTGGTTGGAACATTTTGCTTGAACATCTGTTTGTCGATGCATGATTCTGGTGTTATTAATCTTCTTTGTAGGTAAGCAGGTGATTCACCCCAACCAAATTGCTGTTGTCCAGGAACAGTTCTCTCCGAGCCCTGAAAAAGTAAAGTGGGCACAAGAACTGATTTCTGCTTTTGAAGAACATCAGCGATTAGGCAAGGTAAATATTTTGCTAATTTGCCATAAAGGAAAGCAAATTTGAATAGTATTTAAGATTTAGAAAGACTGTTGATCGCTCTTTGCATTTATCTTACAAAGTGTGCTGTAACTGAGAGTAGTGCTTGTGAAATCTGTGGCTGGATAGACTATAGAGTGTATATTTATTTTACCCCCCCATTTTAACATTAATTCTTTGATTACAGAGCCTTTTGAGTACCTGCATATATCTACAGCATCGGTGAATTAAAAGAGTTTCTCCATTATGCTGCAGAATCACGGTTCTGTTCTCATAGGAAAATATTTTCAATCAAAAGGCAGGTAGCCTGGCAGACTTCTCAGATTGCCTGTGCAGTCATCATTTATGGAAAGAAATAGAGATTAGGAAGTTTTGGTTTTCTAAAAAATTTTTGTGTTGGCAAAACTATTTCACTTTTGGAGGTTTGATCCTGCAAACACCCCTAGTAGTGAGTGAATTTACTTGTGAGCTGCTTGCAGATTGTGGTCCTTAATCATTAAAAATGGGAATGCTTTATGTGCATTTGTACCAATTGCTGGACCTGAAATTTGGATAGAGGAGAAAGCAAATTAACACTAGAATATGATTGTTCCTAATTTAGTGCATCATTGAGTCTCACGTTTCCTGCTCTGTGGGTTTCTGCTATGTAAATATTGCGGTGGTGATGCACAATCTGTCTCCACTTTGTGCCAGTAATACTTAAATTAGGGGTCGCCTGAAGGAAGATTTTATGCTAGTTGCGGCATTGTCAGTTAATTATCTTAAAGGTTATTTGCTATAATCCAGTTTGCCTCTTTTTGAAAGTTAAAAAAAAAAAAATTAAAAAAAAAAAGAAGTTGCAGCTAAATATGTTTATCTTAGTTGTAGCCAAGCCCCAGCTAGTTAAAAAGCAAAGTCCCTATGTCAGAACAGGGAGTGCTGATAAGCATGTGCTTGTGTGCCATTCAAGTGGGAGATGAATGTCTGTGGTAGTGAAGTTCATATATAAGACTCTGCATAGGGTCTCACTTTCTCCGGTGCCATATAAAGGTTTTCTGTACATTTCTTCACTTTCTGGTGGGTAGAAATAGATTGGGCTGCCTACCTTCCCTGTTCCCCTGCATTTCTGATACCGCAAATGTTGTGCATTAGAAATGCTAAAAAGGTCAAAGCAGAAAGAGTGCTTTGCTCTCAGGGTAAAGTGTCACAAGGTATTTGCTATTGCTCTGCTTTTCTCTCTGCTGGGTTATCGCATCCCCTCTCTGGTACCCGGGTGTTTCCAACATGTCCCTGACTATGATATTTGGGTGCTGTCCTGAACAGTTATTTCAGCTGCTCTTAGGAAGCTGTATTCCTATGTCTCTTTGTTCAGTTCCCTCGATTTTCAGGTATGGCTATCTACATGCAAACAATTTAGAAATATGAAACATATGACTGATTTTGCCCGTTATTTTGATTTGCAAAGCTTGGCTCTCAGACAAAAGGCATCGTTGCAGACATACTGCTAGTGAAAATGTGTAGGCAGGTAGATACAGAAAGAAAAAAGCCAAATTATATTCTCAGCCAAATATTATGTTTATGATGTATATAATACTATTAATTCCTCTGAATTTAGGGTCAGAAACTCATCTAAGGACTACTCCTGTCATATGAACAATCGCTGAGGAGAACAGACTAAATTTAACTCTAGTCCTCATAACACACAATCATGAAGCCGATCATGTTTAATTCTGAAGAATCCCGTATTAGGCAGATTTTGTTTTGAAGCTACCATTTACTGACATGATGCTTGTTTCTTGCTAATATGAGCCATTATGGGAATTATGGAGTTTTTTGTTTGTTTTTTTTTAATAAATGCTTTTAAAATAGGTTATAAGCTTCTACAGCGAGCAGCAAAAACAAATTTGCTGAGGACATGTGATTTGGGCTGTTTTATTAACCAGCCAGGTTGCATACTTTGTCTATTTTTGCAAGTAGCTGTCTATTAGTAAAAAAGGACTGGCAGGTTAATTTGTGAACTTCTGGATCTTGTATCACTCCCTGTTGCTGGGCTTCATAAGAAAACTGGAAAAATAGTTTTCTGAGTAATGCTGCAAATTTCTTAACTGAGTTTGCAATTCAGCATTACAAATGTGTCAGTAAGAAGAGCATGGACAGCCTGGTACTTAATTTTTTTTCCAAAGTAAACATATCTCACTGAGGGAGCCTCTTGCTCTGCATCCTAGCGACATGCTAAAATGTAAGTAATAACTCTTCCCCTACCACCTCCTGACAAAATACTCCACACAGCGGTTTTAGTAATCCTCATGTCCTAATGAAACACCTCTTCTGTTTTCCTTTTCCTTTTATTATATGAAAGTGTTCATGTCAGTAAGACTAAAAATATAGCTGTGGTTAATATGGTTGGGGCTTGCATGGTTTTGCCAAGTTACTAATCAAAGCTGAAAGCCTGGAAAAAATAAAAATGAGGGATTTGTACGGCTGTTTGTGTGGCAGATAAGTTACTGGTCTGCAGTCTCTGCAATCAGTTTCTTATTAATTGAGTTTAAAGTCCAATGCCCTTTGTCAACAACATTTTATATTAAAGTACAGTAATAAGCTTTTATAATCCATTTCACCTTGAGAGTTATATTTGCCATAATAATCTTTCTTGAAGAAAAGACAAAACCAGGCTACTTCATTCTAGAGGCTGAAATTCTTTGACGTGTAGCCCCCAAATATGAATACTAAGCTCAAGAAAAATTAGGATCTAGGATGAGCACTACAGAATTTGAGATGCTGTGGCAGTGTCCCAACAGAAGGAAGTTAGAGACCTAAACAGCTAGATGAAAGTTTCTAGCTTAGGCAGACAGTCCTCGTGTGAGGGGTTGTTTTGGTTTGGTTTCTGGGTTCTTTGGGTTGTGGGATTGTTGTTTTTTTTTTTAACATTTCTGATCTGTCTGAAAAATAACTTAGCTAGAAAATAAATGGTAACATTGTATTTTGCACATTAGAAGCCAATTGTTGAAAAAGCATATTTTGTATTTTACACAAGTATTTATTAAGTGTCCTCTTTAACCTAGAACTTTGGAATCTAAAAATGTAAAGCACTTGAAAAGAAAAGTATTACTTCTATGTCATCTCAATATTTTCACAGCAGAATTGAATTACTATAGTATATGATTTTCAAAATCAAAACATTCATCCCAAAGAAAGTAGGCATAGATACTGGGAAAGTTACAAGATAGAAGTCAGAGTGTGTTCAAAAAAGATGGGTAATAAACATTGTTCTGGTGGTCTAAAGAACAGGTTTTGTTATAAATTTCTGAGGTATTTGTACTGCATTAAACAGGGAGTCATAAATCCAGATTAGCTGGGTACAAGTGAGTAGAGTTAGTGGGAGAAGTTCCTAGCTTATTTCAAGAAAAAGATCTGACTTCTAGCAAGAAGGTACAATAATCTTTACTGTGTAAGTCACTCCTGCATTTACATTACCAATACACTGAATACTGGAAATCTAATCTTTTGTATGTGTAGTTAATGTTTATATATGACAAGAAAATAAGACAATGTGGTTTTAAGCCATTGGACTTTTAAATACATCAAACATAGTATCTTTATCATAACTGGATCTTCCTGAACCTACTGGTTTTAAAATAAAATTCAGAAAAGCAGAAGAGTAGAGAGGGTTGGTTGCACACTCATCTCACATAGTAATTTTTGAATGCTTTCAAAGCATCCACACATTAAACCAGGGAATAGCTAGATGCTGCCATCAAAGTTACCTGTCAGGTAAAGATTATTTAGAGTTAAGGGAAGTAATTCACAAAGCAAAGCTGTTATATGGGTTAAATATTTTACATCCCACAGGGCAAAACAGAAGAAATATCTGTACATGCCACATATGAATGCACAGAGTGCTTCTAAGAAGACCTTTAACATATGTTTCTTGCATTATATTTTGTGCCATTGTATATCATGTTTCTGGCAGCTGAGAAATAATATATATGTACTCCAGCAATTTGGGAAACTATACAGTTTCTTTTACAGACCTTTCCAGGATTATGAAAAATCTTAGGAATGCATTTATTTACACAGCATCTACCCAACAAAGGAATGGAAATTTCCAGCAGTGGCTCCCTTATAATGCTCTTTGTTTAGGAAAAGCTACCCCAAGCCACTGTATCTTGGAGACGATGCGCCCTGGTGCTTGGGCCAGATCCAGCTCCCACCACTGCCCGGGGAGGTCTCTCCCTCCTGCCCTCCCTCTCCTGGCAATGCCACAGACACTAGGAGGGCTTTCTGTGGAACTGCTTCAGCCACAAGACATCCATCCCATCCCCATCCAGCCAGTGGGTGCTGGGAGAGCAGGAACCACCCCCAGGGGTGACAGGCTCGGGAGGGATGCGCTGAAGCACCCCTCATGGCACAGGGCAGCGTGGACCCCATCAACCCACAGATGCTGTATCATACTTTATAGAGCATTATACCTTGGGGTTTTAGGTGGAGCTAAGGGTGCAGCCTGACTCTCTGCTCCCCTTACCCCAGACAGGTCCAGGCAGAGCTTTGAGGTGCCAGCAACTAAGCTGGATCCCATCCTGGGGTGATGCCAGCAGCACGGGGTACACACCTGGCAGCAGCCCTGCCAGCCCTCGCTGAGAGGACTCAGGGCAATCACTGTCATTTATGTTAATCAGGCAATGTATATTCCTCATGCTGCAAAGTGGGGGATTCAGGGATTTGTGATAAATTGCCACCCTTCATGAGCTTCAGCCCTAAGAAATATAGACTCGGGTGCATCTCTGTGCAAAGAGGGACGGTGCTGGTTGGGCCAGTTACATTGTTTATCTTTTTTAAAGGTGGCCGACTGAAATTTTCATGTGAAAACTGACAATTAATGGAGATCAAGAGAGGTCATAGTAGTGCTTAAATTTTCTCCATAACACTCTAGTATTTGTAGAAGATTTTAGAAATCTTTTTAGAAAAAGATTTTAGTTTGTGTCACGGTTGAAGGCTTTTCTCCTAGAAAGTTCCATCTGGGGGCAAATTTTGAACCTTTACAATAGAGCAGAAGGGGACATATTAACTAATTGCTTGTGTTATACTGGTTCCTCCACTCACACAATCAGTCCTGAGGGAGTTATGCCAGGTGGGGAGAGAAGGAGACAGATTTTACTACGCAGGGCTTTAAAAGCTCCTAAGCAGGGCAGAAACTCATACAAAATATTTTCTTGCCAACTGCCTCTCCCTCCCCCTCTCCAGCAGGCATTTGGTGGCTCTTAATCTCTTTTCCTTCACTCATTAAAGACCTCTGTCCAAAACATGGAAGGAGAGGGACTCAGATGGCACACCGACATTTCCCACAGGGTAAAGTTTCTCTGTCAGCTGGGAGCAGAAGGATGGATGCCCTGCCCCTCCATAGCTTCTCCACCTGGAGGTAGCTCCTGGAGGAGAGGGCTATTATCCCAGGGGATGCAAGCCCTGCAGAGGCCATGGGATGACACCCCTCTGAGTTCCTCCTCAGCATGGCACCATCCCTCTGTCTTTGTTGCCTCAAGGAGGTGCATGCAGGGTCTCTGTGAGACAAGGTGAGCACAAGCGTGCTCCCAATGCAGGCAATGCTTTTTTTGCCAACATGGACCCAATGCTGCAGACACCTGACCACTATCATGCCAAAACCTGCACTGCACCAAGCAACCTTCCAAGGAGATTGCCTGCCTCACAGATCCCTCTTTAAAAAGTGTTATCAAGCACTTATGAGCTTCGCTTCAATTTCCAAAGCAGGATTGAACAAGAGGTGTCATGTTCTGACCAGATGGCTCTTTTTAAAGCTTACTGAGGGAACTCAGATGCCTGTACAGCCAAAATATTGTCTCAGTTAATTTAAATAGCTGTGGTCTTGCTGCCTCCTCTCTCCTCTGTGCTGGATGGCATTTTCAGGAGACCCCATCAACCCACAGGTACTATATCATACCTTATAGAGCACTATACTTTAGGGTAGATGACAAAGAGAAGATTTGTGCAAAAATCTCCCTCAGCTGAAGTAGCAAATGGAGGTAAAAAATGGCCATACAATTCTATTCAGAAAATCTAAAATTAGAGAAAATATAGGCTACAAAAATAACAGTGAATCCATTCTTGTTAACAGAATGAGTGTCACTGTTTTCACTTTTCTTTCCTGCCTTATATTTTACAGCTACCTCTATCAGTATCAAATGCCTTTTGTGTGTGCTGTAGTCATTTACTTCCACATGAAATTTTCTAGCCTGTATTTAATAAATCGGTTCCACTGCTATAAGCTTCAAGTTAATTCTGAATGACTTAATTAAAGGCATCTGAGGATACTGAAGTCTTAATATTAGTTACTTTTCATTTTTCTATATAATAACCGTGATGCTCACTAGGGGGAAAAAATGCCTGGTTGGATAGGATGTTTGTCCAGGAAGCTGCTTTTGTGCTATAAAATAAAGATTTGCTTGGCAGCAGCGAGCTTGCACTCTAGGATTCTTCCGTTCCCAATACATTATAAGACAGCAAATGGAAACCAGTGGAGAATATTCCTGATTTCTAGGACTTTCTTCTGTTTCTTCAATGCTATTCTTCCCTACTCTAGAGTAGCATGCAGAAGAAAAAAACCACAATGAGAAGGAAATGAAAGAATACATAAAGATGACAATAAAACCCTTCATTTCTGCCTTTCATTTGGGGATCTTAAACAGGCTGTTTGTTCAGTGACACGTAGAGAGTCTGATGGATAGAAGGAGTTTCTGGAGCCATACCAAGCAGGATACCCTGGCCCATCTCAGCCAAAAGAGCTGTCCTCAGTGGTTCAGGCAGCTTGGGGAGCTTCAAGAGTCGAAAAACAGATTGTCTGGCTCCCACAGCAGGGAAAAACCCTTATCCATGGCCTGGGAATGATAATATCAGGCAGAGGAAAAGTGAAGGACCTCGTCAGTCCCCGTTCTTCATCTTTCCTGCTCCACTGTGGACTTGAGGTATCACAAAGTCCTTCCTACCTGATGAGCTCTAGAAAGGGCCTTTTTCTGTCACAGTTCTTGTACTGCTGGCTAAGGAGTTATTTGAGGTAAAAAAAAAAAAAAAAAAAAAAAAAAAAAATCTCTATTTCATGTTGTTGATACTCTTTCTTTCTCAACCCTTCCATCTGCTTCCAGATGGAACTGTCCTTCCATCTGCTCCCAGTGGTGGAAGCCTAGCTTACACAAACAGGTCTGCTTCTGGCATTACAAACTAATTTATCCTCTGAACTAATTGCATCTGCTCTGGTGGAAGATTATAGAGGTGAAAAGAAACAAAAGGTAGTCATATTTAATGTTTTCTCCTTAGCAACAAAATGGATACAGAAACTTGCTGATGTTGATACTTGAAATAGTTCTCTCCACACCCATTCTTTCCTTCAACAGGTCACTGAGACCCACTGAGCATCTCCCCTTGCCAAAAAGACATTTTTGATAGACCTTTTCAGGGGTCATTTATATTCCCTAAAGATTTTGTGTGTGGCTGTCTTCCCATAATACTGCTACAGAAAAGGGGAAAATGTCAAAGGGTTCAAAGGAGAGGATATAAAACTACATAACCCAAAATGCTCTGGTTGTATAGTTTTCTGTGCATGGAGTCTTCAGGTTGTCATATGTGACTACATTAGTTATTTGGACATTTCCTACCTACTGCAAAGATGATAAAAGAAGGCCAAGAGCTGTGTGTTAACCTGACCTGGAGGCAGGACAGGCCTGAATAGTGGAGTATGATACATTCTCTTGTTATAGCCTGAAAAATGTGCTCAGTTGACCCAGATATTGTTGAACACCTCCTAGCAGCCCTCTGACC
This sequence comes from Phaethornis superciliosus, assembly GCA_023637945.1. Lineage (NCBI taxonomy): Eukaryota > Metazoa > Chordata > Aves > Apodiformes > Trochilidae > Phaethornis > Phaethornis superciliosus. Next base: position 145,108,482 of record JAJQWJ010000001.1, on the reverse strand, counting down.
TTTGGAAGTTCATCACTAAAAGGTAGAATCGTGACCCAGCTCTTTATGATGGCTCTTTGGTTACCACTTGCAAAAGAGAAAAAAAATAATTAAACCTGCATTCAGCACCATCACAGCTATTAGCTTATTTTGATTTCCCACAAATATGGTTTCAACCTTCTGTTTCAAGGAAAAGTCATCCCTTTGTAGTCAGCATAATCACTCCTCCCCCAGGCACAGACCCAACTCCATTTGCCACAACCAGAACTCTCTTCTCTTTTGTTCATTACCTGTAAGGAAATCCAAACATTCTTTTTAAGCCCCAAAGCAAAGATTTCCAAACTTCCTCTGCGGGGGTCACTTAAAGAATGTCTGTTCTCATTTAATCCCAGGGGAATTATCTTCCTGAATGCTGCACTTTTTAAGGGGACCCTTTGCCATCCACCTGTTTCATTCCCTCCTCCAAAGAGCAAGCCTGCCCTTCCTCCAGATCACAACACTCTGTTTCCATGCAGCAGTTTAGCACTGTACAGGATTAGAGATCATATTCTTGGACCTAAACAGATTTTAATGGGTTTATTCCATGTATTTTTGTGACTCCAGAAAGTCATAACTAGATCTCTGGGATTTAGAAGCAGGTGAATTACCATGGAAAGAATTAATGTTTCTCAGGTAGCTGTGAATCAAAGATTTCTTGCATCTGCAGACTTGAGGACACGTGTCTATACATGTTCTCTCTTTTCCTTTGTGGGAGGTACACAAGGTTTGCACTTGTGTGCAGCTGGCATCACCCTGTCTGCTTGTTTCCATTTATCCTGGCATCTGCCTGCAAGTGCTGCTACAGGTCACAGGGGCTGGGAGGGGACTTATATAATTTCTTCTTTGGACAATGGCTGTATTCACACACAATCTCTGGCCCACATCACTCATGTGGTGGTGGGAGCTCTCCTTGAAGCACAGCATCTCCTGATGATGCATAGTAGGGTGCCTGGCTCACTGGTCCCCCTACTCCCTCTTCCCCTAGGACCTAGGTCAGAAGGCAGCCAAGTAGGGTGAGGAGGTAGCCCAAGAGTCACACACTCATTGCAGGGATTAGGGATTAGGTCTGTGAAGCAAAGTGTTGCTAGCTAAACCATGAAAGTAATTGAAGAAAAAGAAATCGGCAGCAGCAGGGCAGTATTTTCAACTCTGTGACAACACAGTGCCTTCAAAGGGCCTTCCCTCACTTCGGAGTGGCAACAGCCACTTAACTAGTGGCAGAGGGGTTTTTTGCAATTGCATAAGCATTAGATCTATTTTAGACCTATACTTAGTTCAAGGTTCAGCAGCAGGTGCTTTTTTGTCATTATTGCAATTTCATGAAACATGACCTCGGCTTGCTTTTCCTTTTCTTCCACTGGCCTGGATACCCAGAGTCCACCCCATGCCAGAGCCCTACCTGCTTGCCAGGATCCCCTGGACCTGCAACCCTGCCATCTGAATTACCTGACTAGATCCCCAAAGTAAACTGCTTTTGAAAAAAAGCTGACTGTCTCTACATAGTGGCCCAGGGCAGACCACACATCACATATCACAAATGAATATAGCACTATGGGCTATATCCTTTCATGTCATGCAAGTTAACTGAGGGTTCTTATCTACTGTAGACAAGCCAGAGGCTTAATGAAGTCTTTATAAATGCCTTGAAGAAAGGCCTGGCCACTGCCACGTGAGACTTAAAGTTGTTTGCTATGTGTATGGTGAGATCTGGTAGAATACAGCATCAAATCAAAGGCTTGTTAGCAAAGGTTACCGTAGCCAAGGTAATTAATAAGAACAGCAATGGTTCTCAAAACAGAACACAGTTCTCACAACTAGTGGTCACATTTGGAGCCCTATCTGCAAGCAATCAGGCAGCCAGTAGACTTTTTGGAACTTCCAGGGCTTAGCTGGTACTTCAAAATGTATATACTTGCTATATAGGAAAAGCAAAGCAAAGCACAAGAAAGCCAATACTCTCATCCAGTACTGATGCAGGTTATTAATACTTCCCAGTGGTCTAAGAAAAGAGGGTCTTAGTAACTATCTTAGTGAGTCTGCTGCAGTCATCAGGATGGCCTTGGAGAGAGGCACAGATAACCACATGCAGAGCAAATGCTGAGGAAAAAGCCACCAGCATTCCCAGGTGCAGGAGTACCTCTCATTCTTCCATCTTGTCAGCCAAGGGGGACTAGCTTGTCTGATCACTGTCCCACATGTCCCAGAACAATTAATGCTTTACTTTAATTAACTCGTGCACTTCAATCCAAGACATAGCTCAGAGAAGTGTGTCACATAACTACGAGGTGCCTTAAGTGTTCTGCATCACTATAGTTTTAACCAGCCAGTTTATCTTCTTAACCCAGCAGCATATAAGAAAACAAAAGATGGTGGGAATAAAACCCCATGTAACATTGCATATTGCATAAAAATGTTTCAGGAAAGATGAAAAAGTATGAACCTTTATTTTCCATGATCTTCTGGAAAAACATGACGACTACTTCACGATCCTGTCCATCCTCTGTTATAGTCGAAGTTCACACAATTCTACCACACATGCTAAAAGCTAACAAGAGTTAGTTCTTCCCCTCTCTTGGTTCCCCCGGAATCCATTGATCCTCGGCCAGTACAGGAATCTCTGACTCTGAATCTCTTGTATGTACCTTTCTGGAAGGGGAAAACATTTCTTGCCATTAAAAAATACACTCCGTTTATGAGAAGAGCTTTAACAAGCTCTTAACTACTCCCAAAAGTTTCACTGAACAAACATTCTTAGGTGCTGTCACACATAGGCACAGACAAAAAAGCAGAGGTCTTCATGTTCCAGGAACCTCTGCATTAATGTGTTCATCTTCTGGCCATGGCAATTAAGAGACCAACACTGAAATTCTTTCTGCTACCAGACACGTCATTTCTTGTAGGTAAAGGAGATCTTTAAGGATAACATAGATACAGCAAGAGCCATGTCCAAGATCCATGGCAACACATGGCCAGAGTTTTCCTCTAAGTTGTCAGAGAGCCTTCAATTATACATTGAGCTTCATGAGATCTGAGTTAGGTTTGGTAGCATCTACGTTGATCCAAAAGGAGGTTCATAAGGTACAAGCACAATCGTTGCCAAACTGATGTCTTACAAAGTTTGGTTGTGAATCAATTTGGTCTCTCCAGAGTCACCTGGACACTTATTGCAATAAATATTCCTAATGTATAACTTCATTTGCCCCCTGTTTTTTTACCTTCAACTCCTGACCTGTGAAAATTACTGCTCTTTGCCAACTCTACCTTACTGATTCCCTTGCCTGTAGGATGGATCTTTGTATCACTTGGGGCTGACCCTCGGCTGAAAATGCTCAATTCTCATTTTTCCAAGATAATAATTTTTTTGCTGTTTCTTTCTGAGGAAAAAAAAACAAAAAACAAAAAACAAAACACAAAAAACAAACAAAAAAAAACAAAAAAAAACAAACAAAAAAACCACAAAAAACAAAAAAACCCCACTCACATTCTAGAAGCTTTCTATAATTTTTATTCCTCCCAGCTATTTTCTGTTATTTACCAAAAGCCATCTCTGTTCCATTCTCAAAGCACTTTAGGGCATATTGAAATTCAAAGTAGAGCTGTTAGGGCCTTACTCAGCATGGCCTACATCTTGCATAAATAGCTGCTACATTTTTAAAGATGTTACTAGTGTTGTAATAGAGCATTAAATGTCATTGTCATTTCATTGAATTCAAATGCTACATGGTACCTGGGGGATGAAGCAAATTGCACAGTACTGGCTGCCCTGCAACATTCAGCCTGGAGAAGGTGGCCTGATAAAAGATGGAGATGGGGAAATGACAACTTGGTGGGTTCTGTGGGCAGCTCCAATGGCCAGGTGGAGAAAAGAGGAGATAGATGGGTCTGCCACCTTCCTGTGCTCTGCTCTCCTAGAGCTATCCAGAAGGAAATACCTTTGAGCCTTTCCTCGCTTTCCAGTCATCTGGGAAGGACTCTTAAGTAGTCTGTGTGATGATCCAAACTGGAAACATTGCCTGTTCACCTTTCTTCCTTGCACGCTCCCTGACAGAAGCACATCAGGCTGAAGAAAGGTCGTGCAAACACAAACTCCCCTGCTCTGCTCTGCTCTGCTCTGCAGCATAGGTCAGCCCAAGCACTCAAACAGACCCCAGACCCTATGGTCTCCTGAGTGCCAAAGTCACCCTGCTGCTCATGAGGCTTCACCCTCAGCATGTCCGTATGGAGGACAGCACTGGGGAAGGACAGCATTGATGAAAATGTGGGCATTTTTGGCTCACAGTTGTCTTCATTTCCCTGCTTCTCATCACACCCAAGTTTCTTGCACCCGTGCAACATCACCCAAAAGCTGCACCCACCAGCTGCGGCTCCGCTCCTTCTCCCAGCTCCTCCATCAGGCTTTGCCTGGAGAGGCTGTGTCTTCCCAGGGCAGGTCTGGCATCTCTGACTCGCCTGACAACAGAATCCTTTTGCAGCTCTCTAAAAAGGCTCCCTCTGAATGATTTATATGGTTACCTGGCAAGTGAGAGCCAGAGCCACCAAAGGGCAGTGGGTACAAACCCCAGCTTGGCACCACACGCCCGCTGCAGCTCCTGCTCACACTGCCAGCTTCCTTAGGAACAGATCTTTGGTGCCACAGTTGAACTACTGGAAGCCTGAATACAGGCCGGAAGTGTGAGATTATTGAGAACATTACCCGAAAAGAAAATTTAGATCTATGACTAAATTAATCCCCAGATTAACGCTATCAAAGCAAATGGTGTTTATAGAAAGTCTTGTTTTCTTTATATTCATGTGCAAGAAAATCAAAAGAATGCTAAAAGCAAATTTCATCTAGCAGAATTGGAAAAGAGAGCATGGGGACAAAGCTGTAATTACTGGTATTTCCTATCTGTTGAAACCTGTGGGTGGAAAGAGAGGCAGTGAATAGAGTATATTCAATGGCATTAAAATAGGTTTCTTTTTCTGGACGTTAGCTCAACGCTGCAAATAAGCAGGGAGAAAATAAGCCTCAGAGTGAGAAGGCAGAGAAGCCAACTTCTTCATGTTACTATTTGCTGTTGGAAAAAAAACCCAACAAAAAACAAAAAAAACACATTTTTCCTTGAAGAATTAAAATTCCTAGCAACCCAAACTAAAGCTGCATTCTGTCAAGAAGAGAATGTATGGGAGAAATCAGGTGGTTCACTGTTCGTGTGTCCACACACTCTTATCCTCGTTTTCTTTCTAAACATGTTGTTTTAATAAAGATAGGACAGCCATGCTATTTAATTAACTCCCATTTAAAAAAAAAAAAAATATATATATATATAAATAAATAAATAAATAACAAATCCTGACCCAGATTCATCACATTCCAATTTAATAACCTGGAGAGGTACCTGGCTGCAGAGCATCCTGTGTACAGTCAGTGGAAGGGAAAGACCCATTCTCTGGACCACCAGAGATCAGAATTGCATTGCTGGGTGCCCTTCCCTTCCTGCAAACTATTGCAGGTACTTAGGATCGCTGTACTCCTAAATCAGACATTTTACAGAACTAGGAAGGATCATCTCAGACCTTTACATATTGCTACTTATCACTGCCATGCCACCTGTAAATTTCTCTTTTAAGTAAGTGCTATCATTTGAATGCCTACCAAAAATTAGAGACAACTAAAACATATTCTTCTTACAGTGAAAAAAAATATATATCTTGAAGTTTGAGATCATTGCATAGACCTGAGTTATTCTGAAGAATTCCTACGGAATTGAGTGTTTACTTAGTTTGCAATTTATTTTCACAACACTTAATAAATGGAATAGTTTGGGGCTGCATTTTCTGTAAAGGTTTAAAAGCATCAGTAAAAATGGCTGAGATGTATCTAAGATTAAAAGCAGTGCATTGTTATTAATAAAAATAATAGTAATAATATTAATGATGTTGTTGTTGTTGTTGTTGGAGTAATGTAATGCTGATTGGTTGCTCTGTAAACAAGAAATTTGATGTGAAGCACCTGCCACTAGGTATCCATTATGAGTTATTCTCCAGACCCACTTAAAATACTGCAATCTGTAGAAGGAAATCCTACATAGAATAAAATAATCATTTAACATCAGTTTCTTAATGGCTTTAATACAGCCTGTTCCCACATGCAACAATATTGATTTGTATTAGGTTACGGTTTAAGGTGTATTTTTTTCTTAATGGTTCTAGACCATGATTTAGTTGCATTTTCACTTTACATATTCAAGTCCTCCATTTAATGTTACCAAGCCTTAAATGAAAAGCAGAAAACAATAACCAGCCTGCTCTCCTCTGCATTTCTCTCCCTATGCATGCACAGCCACACATGCTGCTATCAAACCCCAGGCCAGTCTGTGATCCCATATCGATTGCAGCAGGACATTAAAAGGGTGCACAGAGCTTCACAGAAATGCTCTGTGCAACTCTGGGGCCAGGCCTTCCATTCTGAATTCTTCAGGGAAGAGACTGCATCTTTGTATTTGTGTTTTTTCAAGAATGTGTCAAAGTACTGTCAGAATTACAAATAAGATTATTTGGGGGGTTGTTTTTTTTTTTTTTCTTTGTCCACTGAAGTTTGGCATGTCTTGGTACACGGTGTTTTATCTTCAAAATCCTTCCTCAGCAACACATGTGTGGGTAAAAGCATCCAAAGGAACAAGTCAAAGGTTTGGCCTTATTTTGACATGTGTCTTCTGTTTAAGATTTACCCACAAATCATGGTTAATTATTTTAAACTTGTCACCATGGTACCGACACAAAATCCCCAGAAATACAAAATTACTTCTGAAACCTGCCCTGGCTCTTGGATCGCCACCGCTGAGGCACACTGAGGGAAATTCCCTCCATGCAGTGCTCAGGTGGGCTTCACCTTGGCTCCAGAGCATGTATGAGCAATATTACCACACCAACCACTTCTGTTATCAGCTTGCATCCCACACCTCTGGCTCCAAGCAGAGCCCCAGCCCATCTTTAGCACCACAGACCTGATGGATAGGTGCAACAGCAAAACCTCAATACACCCCCAGGTCAAAAAAACTTCCCTCCACACCCCCAAACACCTATTGCTGTTTCCTGACAAAGAGTGCTTCTGGCTCTGCCCTCCATCTGCAGACAGTTTGGGCCAGCCCTGGTGCTGGAGGAGGATGCTGGGCATGGGGAGCAGAGCCACCCCACAGGCAGGGTGACTGCCAACCCCCCAGGGCTGGCACGCCTGGCCTTGTTGCTCTCAGCCCTTGGTGTCTGCCAGCTGGAGAGGCTGAAACAGGCAGGCCACACTCTGGGCTTCTCTCTTTTTGCCTCCTCTTTGGAGCACTCGGCACCCACTGCAATTCTATTCATGCATTTGCCCCGTCACAGTTAGTTTGTCTCCTGAGTCTCATTCAGGATTCCTGTGGGAGCTGATGTTTCTTGGCGAACGGATGCGGTTGTAAAGAGCAAGACAAGCCAGCTACCATTTCCAGAGGTCTGCTCAGGAAGTTTATATTCTCTCTTTTCCAGGGAGCCTTTACTTTCCACGGGAGCATGATCGACATGCCATTACTGAAGCAGGCACAGAACATTGTTACGCTTGCTACAGCCATCAAGAAAAAATGAGCTGGTAAATGAAGCTCTCGCCATGGGGCCCCAGTAGCTGTTTTGAAAGATGACTACAATACTTGGGGGGTTGGGGAAGTAAAATTAAAGAAGTCAAGCTTAAGCAGAAATTCATTTCCATTTTGCAGATCTGTCATAGTTTTCTTGCCAGAATTGCTCATTACTAAAACTCTTCCCAACTCAAACCACTGGTCCCTCCCTGGGGTCTGTGTGCTACTACTCATAGCTTGCAACAAAGTTACATCACCGACTGTGTGACATCATGATAATTACTACAAATGTGGGATTATGACTTCACTGAAGGAGAAAGGCAAAACGTGAGCCATGAGCTCTGTTACATGAGCAAACGAAAACCAAGTCAATCGCTTCTGCTTGTATCTATGCTTCTTCCCACTTTGGTGCAGAACTCCTGTCTGAAAGGGCAAAGCCTTAAATAATTATGCACTGGTTTAAATTATTGCCATGAAAATCATTACCCTGTGTGGGCTTCACATTCCTTCCTCCCCCCCTTCCCCATCCCCCTCTTCTTTCTGTAAAAATGCAGCAACAATTAAAAATACTGCTCCAATAATGCAGGACTCTTGACTTTCTTCTTCTTTTTTTTTTTAAGTGGTCGCTATTCAGAGCATTTCCTCCTGGAAGCATCCAGCCCAGGGAAGGGTTGGACAGCAATAAACTTGTAGATTTTGGAGACACAATGCAGCAGAACTTGTGCATATGGTCTCGAGTCAGATTTACATCACATTAGGGATACGGCTACAGGTCATGTGGGCCGTGTGGTTAACGGGCTTAGTAAAGCTGTTTTGAAGAGGTTAACCCAGCTTGTAGTAAGGGTAAATAAACATAACAACCAGGCATTGTCCTCTATTCAGCATGTACTCTTATATGGAGGGCTAAAGGGTATTGAAGCTGCAGAGGATCAACTTGTGGTTGCCAGAGGACTCCAATGAAGTTTGAAACACCAACAATCAGAGATTTTGTTTCTGTTCCTCATTAAATCATGAGCTTTTGTGCTCAGACTATGAACGACTGTTCTTTAAGAAATTAACAGAATGGGAAGTTTTAAACTATGCACCAACCTTTTCATGACCTACACAGCAGCAATGCTGCTGCACTTAGACAAACACCGCGGGGAAGGCTGTTCTGTTTATTTAAATTTGTAAATAGAAAACAGTTGTTTTTTAGTTTCATTTTTCACCACCTCCATGGCCATTTTACTTATGGAGCCACAGTGGTTTATTCCTCCCATCTGCTCCCTTACTATGTTGCTCCCCCCCCCCAGCCCCGACTCCATCTCCGAGCAGCGATTTGAAGCATTTTGGGGTTATTTTTGGTTTAATTAAGGAGAGAAGAAGGAAGAGGAAAACCAAAAATTATAGCAAATAAAACATTCGCGGCCCAACCCGCATGGAAGCAGCGGGGCAAGGGAGCGTGGGGGCGGTGGGAGGCAGAACCCCCTCCCCTCCCCCCCCCGGGAACGGCGGGGACACGGCGGAGGAGCGGGACCGGGACCGGGACCGGGACCGGGACAGATCCACCCAGGAACGGCGAGGGCACGGCGGGGCTGGGAAAAAAGAGCGGGATTGGGAAGAGCGGCCCACACACCCCCCCGGGAACAGCGGGCTCGTCCCGGGAGACGGCGGAGGAGCTTGTGTGGGGGCAGCCCCCCGCCCATCCCCGCATCGCTCCCGGTTCCGGCCGGGGCGGCACCGAGGGGGCGGCCGCAGAGCTCCTGCTGCGGGGTTTGGGGATGAGCAGCGCGGGCTGGCACCGCACCCCCTGTACACCCCCCCCGCCCCCCCCCAATACACCCACACCCCCTCCCAGCCCCCCCAATACACCCACACCCCCTCCCAGCCCCCCCAATACACCCACACCCCCTCCCAGCCCCCCCAATACACCCACACCCCCTCCCAGCCCTCCCGAGTCCGGTCCCAGGGCGCTGCACCGGGCGATCCCTTTCAGCGCGGGGACCTCCGGGCTAATGTGATTAATTAAAGACTACCTGTTCCCATTGCGCATCCCTGCCCTCCCCCCACCCCCAGTCCCCCCCCTTCTCCCCGTCTTGCGTTTCAGGGCACCCTCGGTTATTAATTCCTGGCTGACTAAATTATGGGTAACACTATTAAAACATTATCAGAACTAATGAGAAACAATTACTTAGAAGATGAGCAGGGACAAGCCGGAGCTGGGCACATGTGTAGTTATCCCCGCAGATTACTTTAATAAATCATCAGGTGCAAGGCCTGGCGCAGGGAATGGAAAATGAGATTTATGAAATATAGACGGTTGTTTTTTGTGGGTTTACTTTTTTTTTTTTTTTTTTTTTTTTTTCTTCATTTATATCAATAGGACCCGTGTAGCGTAGATGGTTTTATTCCCTTAACACCGGGGGGAGGGGGTCCGGGGGGGGCGTAGAGAACAGGATTTCAGAAAATAATGTCTTCATTGTTTTACTGAAGTCTTAATGACATCGTGTGACAAGCCCGCGGGAGCTGCGCGGCCGCGGAGGGCAGCGCGGGGGGCGGTGGAAGGGCGCCCTACAGCCACCCCCCACCATCCATCTTTCCCCGCCGCCTCCGCTCCCTCATTGCAACCCAGAAATAATCATCATCACCATCATCATCATCATCATCATCTCTCATGAGGTGTTTTACGCGCAACCTCTCGTTTCCGCAGCTGAGTGCTTAAGTAAGTTCATTTCGTGACCCATTCGCGGAGAAATTAAATATGCAAATAAAATATTGGATATATTCAGATTCCTCCTTAAATTTCCCTGACACACACTCCCCCAGATGAAAGTCCTGCTTTCAGTTAACAGTCCCAATGATTTGCACTTTATAAGAAATAAAACGCGATTTATTTGAGGTTTTTTTCGTTTACTTCAGGAAGCTTTCCGTGCTTTTCCGGCTTTATTCTTCTCCTCCTTCGTGCTTTTTTCTTTCTTTCTTTTTCTTTCCCGCCTAGTGATAGGCAAGCAATTGATGAAACAAAACAGATTATAAGATTAGCAGCAGGATTTTGTGCATATTAATGATAGGGAAGGGCACCGAATGGGTTTGTAATTGCAGATCTTGCGCTTGGGATTGGGAACTGTAGCCCTGCTACAGCAAAGACCCCCCTGTGAGGTTTTCACATTGGAACTTAGGGGAAAAGTGAAAAAGTAATTACCAGAGCACAACATTGAAATGTTAAAGCACTTATTCTTTCTTTCAGCGTTCTGTTTTAAAGGGGGAAAACGGGCAAAATGGAAAATAAATTACTTTCAAATAAGCAGGTTAGCACCTGAATGCTGGTGCGCATTTTCCTTTTTTTTTTTTCCTTTTTTTTTTTTTTTTTTTCTTTCTTTTCTTTTTTTTTTTTTTTCAAATTCTAGCAATTATCTAGCAGGGCATTTGCTTCTGAACCCACCATCCAAGCACCAGAAACGGGGGGAGGGAGGGCAGGGAAACCTCGGGAGCAAAGGGGCACTCCGCCTGTGAGGCTTGAAGCAAATATCGCCAGGAAAGCTGTTCAAAGGTGCAGTTTGGAATTTAGGGCTTTTTGTTGTTGTTTTTATTTTGAAAGCGGGGATGAAAAGGGAAAGATTGTTTTGGTTTCCTCTTCGACACAAGCATCAAACTGTTTTTTGTTTGGTTGGTTTTTTAGCAGAGGATGCATTTCACAATCACAAATCCCTTCCGGGCACCGCATGCTCCCTGCAAGATCGAGAAGTAAACTGAATTTTAATTCTTATTAAGTATCGCTCCTTGTTTCTTGGGCTGCTTCAGACCTCCTTCTCCTCTTCCGAGCTTACTCTTTCAAAAAAAAAAAATCCTGATTTTCGCGGTTAAAACACAGTGTTCCTTTCCTGACTTTTCTAATCATTCTCTCCTGTGATTCACAGCAAAAGATGGCTTAGGTTTAATGGCACCTACTCGCGCCTATTGCTTTAATTCCGCTTTCAACTGAAAATAAATTTATCTGGTGGAAATTAGGCTTTGAAAACTTTTTTTTTTTTACTAGCCAATAAAACCGAGTATCTTCTCCTCAGGCAGTAATTTCTCATTTCGGGGCGGGGGGGTGCAACTTTGACTGCATTTTGTCCATCCCATGTGCTCTCTTCTCTCCCACCTTCTCCTCCCTCAGGTTCAGAGCACGGCAAAACTCGGCGGCAGGGTTCTGTGTTTTTAGCTACTCCTTTAAAGATAAAAGGACAGGATGGGGGAGGATAAAAGCCCCTGGGGCCAGGGTATTATTTTCCATTTTTTTCCCCGTGCCCCGGCACTTGGGACTGCGCACCCCCGGAGGAACCGGGGCGGAGGGGATCAGCGGGGGGGTGGGAGGGGGCGGTCGGTGGGGCCGGTTTTGGGTGCTGCTATTTCCACGAGCAGCTGCACTGAGGGGATAAGGGGACGGGGTGGGGGCTTCTCGTCCCCCCAACACAGGGCAGAGAAACTTCCAGCGGCGCCCGGGGAGGCGGGAGGGGAGCCCCGCAGTCCCCCACACTCCTGTGGGAATGCCGGATTGCAGCCGCAGGGAGGAAGGGTGGATGGAGGGATGGATGGATGGATGGATGGATGGATGGATGGATGGATGGAGGGATGGATGGAGGGATGGAGGGATGGAGGGATGGAGGGATGGAGGGATGGATGGAGGGATGGAGGGATGGAGGGATGGAGAGATGGATGGAGGGATGGAGGGATGGAGGGATGGATGGAGGGATGGAGGGATGGAGGGATGGATGGAGGGATGGAGGGATGGAGGGATGGATGGATGGATGGATGGATGGATGGAGGGAGGGATGGAGGGGTGGAGGGGTGGAGGGATGGAAGGAGGGAGGGAGGGAGGGCGGCCCCTGGCTCCACGGAGACCTAGCCAGCTCTTCACCAGCCGGTGCTGCTGTCAGAAGCCCCCGGATACCACAGAGAAAGGTGAAAGGGTGCCTTAATCACACCCCCTACACTGCTACCCCATGCCCACAGCATCCCCTTTGAGCTGGGATCCCAGGGATCTTTGCATCGCACTTGTGCAGAGGGCTCTATACCCAGTGGTACCTGCAAGGGCCATCAAGATGCTCCAGGTCCAGGGGAGAGATTAATCCCATCCTACACACCCTACCTCAGCCATGGGCTCACTGGGAACAGGGGGGCCTTTCCTCCCCACAGCCAGGGGTGCAGGAAATGGGATGCAGAGCAAAATTGTCCCTCAAATGTTCATAGAGTGAATGAGGAGATTATCAAATATCCTCACTACGTTTTGGGTTTGTCGCTTCCCAGATTAAGTCTGAAGTGGCCAAATCTGTGACAGCAAAGCCAATACTGTCAGGTGCTGCTCAGAATGATGCCTTTAGAAATGCAAAAGGACCAATTCCTAAAACTGTTGTAGGTGCCTACTGCCTGCTGATGTCATTTGAAGCTGATCAGCCTGATGAAAATGAGGAGTGCTAAATGCCTGTGCTACCCACTTGGGCCTCTGTAATTTAAAGTGTGGCTCCATGTAGCTTTGGGTTTTATGATTATAATTTTATTCCTATTTTCGCTAGCACTACTAATATTATTAAAGTTGTGACATCAAGCACATGCATCAGGAATTTTCCAAAGTGAAGCTTGTTGAAAGTAAAAACCTTCTCCCAGTGTGAGATACGCTTGCAATACCCTAGAATTTATGAGAGACACATTTCATGCCACTGGGAACACCTGGTCTAAGCATCCTGATACCCGACATCACTGCTATATATCGAAGTGTTTGTGCAGGTCTGCTACACTGTGAGATGCCACTGGAAATGCTTCCTGTTAACTCTGGATGCCCTGTCCTACATGAAAATGCAGGTCAGGTACAGTCAATAGTGCATTTATCATTGCAAATCTGACCATTACTGACAGCCCTGCCTCCAGTTTCCTTACCAAGAGGCCAGTGGTTGGGTTATAGAGAATTAAAAGCTGCAATTGAGGGGAAAATGTGGCCAAGGATGGGCAAAGGATGCGATGTCCACTCACATTTCTGGTAGCAATGCAATGTGTTGCTGTGTGGCAGTGCAGGGGGGAGGACAAAATCACTTCCACCCTCTTTAATCATCAGTGCTTTGGCAAGTCAGTGAAGGGCTGGTGTTTTATTTGGGAGTTTAAGAAGGTCCCACAGGGCTGTGGCACTCGGTCAGAGTGTGGGGAAGAGCTGTGGTCCCTGCCCACACGATGCCTCAGTAGGATCTCACCTGGCAGGGGCTGCCCAAACCTGCCCACCCTGTGGACATGCCAAGCTTTGACCTTGGCACTTCTGTCACTGCTGGGGTACAAGTGAAAGCTTTCCTGTTCATTTGAAAGCTATTTGGCCCTTTCAGCTCCACATAACAATTCTCTGCTCAAGACCTGTTGAAAATATGTAATAGGTAGAGACATCTATTGCTTTTTTTACAATTGATTTTGAAAAAAGAAACCATAAACAACCACAACATTTTCCCCTGAAAGAAAAAAAAAAAAAAAGGGGGGGGGCCTTATAACAATGGTCAAATCTCTCTTGGTGCAGTTCAAAGATTTTGTGAGGAGCTGCAAAATACAGAGGGGAGCTGGATTAGCTGACATACGGATGAATATTTAATTACTTAAATTAAATATCAAGTATTAAAGGATATGCCAAATTTACAGAAAAAGGCACCCAGTAACATCAGTAATTAATGTAAGTATGTATCTACAATGTAACTATATTAGGCAATTCTTTATTTGATGCTGAACTGGCATTTGTTAAAGGGAGGGAGATGTGTACAGTGCAAGTCTGCTGTCAGAGCCTAGGGAAAGGAGTGTGCCTTTGTGCCTAGGTTTTCACGAAGCACACAGGTTCACAAGTACAGGCAGAGGTAGAAAATGGGAGGTCTGTCCCATTCACAGGGAGGAGAGATGTAAAGAGCCATGCTCGCTTCCTGGCCTTGCTCCCCCCTTAACTGACATCAGTTTGTGTCAAGTTTACCAAAAAAACCCTGCTGCTGTAACACTCCATTTGAGAGGTGGGGGGGGAAAGGATAATAAACTTTTTTTTAATTGCTTCCCTGGCTATAAATTAGCATGCATTGGGCTTAATTTTTTTCCATGAACAAAAGCACAATTGATGACAAGGCTTAGGGAAAGCAGGGAGGGAGCTCTGAGCCCCAAGGCTCCCCTGCGTATTGAGCCTGAGCAGGGGGAGGCCTTGTCTGTGCCCAGAAGTTGAAGGGCACTGAGAACTATAACAAAACAATAGAGATTTTTATGTTTCACTGACTGTTTTTGCAGCTGCATCTTCCCCCCTCCTCCGCCTCCTTCCCCATTATTTCATGTGAGAACCAAGTATGAAAATAGAAGCTATGGCTTTGCCTCCTGCCATAGTCAACATGCATAAAATTGGACCAGAAATCATCAGAGATCTGAGAGTAGCTATAAATCAGCATTACAGGCAAAAGCAGAAACTGTTTTGTGCTTCTACGTTGTATTTCATTTCTGTTATCATCAACACAAAGAAAGGGCTGAAGCCCACCAACTACATCATGTGTTCAATGTGACTGTCCTCACATTCCTGAGACTTCCAATGGCATTTGAGGAGGAGCTGGCAGAACCCCTGGAGCTCTGTCTTTGCAGCTCCCCCTCCATGCATGATCCCCATTCATCCTTAGAATACCTCACAAACCATCTCTGCCCATGGTAAAATCTCACATTAGGTGATTTTTCTCCAGAGCTGTCTGTGGAAGCTGCTTCTCCTCTGGTACATTCAGTTGCCAACCTGAACAAAGAGATGACTGGGAGTGAGAAGTGGGCAGGCAGGGACCACAAGCTGGAGAGATGTGGCCTAAGGAATGGGGAAATACTGATGAAGAGGGGCTGATAAATGTCTGAGAGTCAGGGATGGAGAGGACAAATGTGTGCCTGTCCTCTTGTACTCTGTGGTGGACTCATCTCTTGTTCTCTACATCCACAGGCAGAAGAATAGGCAGAAACTGGTTCAATTTGCAGCAAAGGAAAGTGTGAAAATCTAACTATTTGTAAACCACAAACAGTCTCTAATTGAAGACTGCACGATGAGGTAAGTCACAAAAGGAAATGGATGAGGTTTCTCCTGAGCAGGCTAGGTAAGCTTGGCTTTCATGGGGGGGGGAGGGTGGACTATGTGAACTCTGAGGTCTTCTCAACATTTTTTATGCCATAAAATGTACAGAGATTAAACAAAAGAAAGGGGGAAAGGTAAATCTTACAAAATAAACCAGAAAAGACTTACTTTCTTACCCCTATAATTTGTCAAGCTTGCCCCTTAGTGTCCTGCCTACACACCTAAGGATGGACCTAAACATCAATCTGTGGACTGTCTCCCCTCTTGAAAAACACTTTTTCCACCCCCTTTGGTGGGGAAGGCCTACAGCACTGCTCCTTAGAGACATGAGGAAATCTCTGCATTTTCACATGGAGCCTCCTTGATGTCAGTGTTCTTATCTTGGTGTACCTTTGCCTCACATCCACTGGCAGAGCTGGTCTGTGTCTTGAGATCTTTTCCCTTAACCTTTATAAGGAGACGTGGGGGGGGTCCTCTCCTGAGTGTGTCCCTCTCCTTTCAACCAGAAATCCCAGTTAAATTCCTTAAGGTATGATGGGGGAGCTGTGACTCCCAAGGTGTATTTTCTACAAGGTACTGATTTCATTTTGTCTGTCAGAAAAACAGCAACAGATACAGAACATCAACTCTTTCATGGTGACACACTCCTCTTACTGCCCTTCAGGTTCTGAAAATGTTTATATCTGTTTTTATTTATTTGTTTGTATTGTATTTTAAAATAAATTTTCCCAGATGCAGTGTCCTTTCCAAAAGGCAAATAATTATTTTCTTATTGCATTATAAAATGGGGCTTCTGCAAACATAATTAAAACTCTTGCATTTGAATCCATTTCAGGCTAGTGTCCTGTTATCCAAGGCTGTCAGTTGTTTGAGTTTTGGTCGGGTTTTATAATTATAATTATTTTGGTTGCTTTTTAAAGTGGTATGCTGTTTTCTGCAGTTACAATTATAATTGTATAAAACGTGTGGTTTGCAGAGCTGTGAAATAGTTTAGAGGCATCAACTGAAATGATAAGGCATTGTCCAAGTAATTTATTTCCTCCAAAACAGTGTCCTGAGCATCCAGGTGGTAATAAACATTTTTCAGCCATGTACAAACTGTGAATTGTGTTTGAAATTAAATCCCCACATTAAAATCTGCATTGCTGTGCCTCCTGCTGGCAGCCACACTTCCCCTTAAAAGTGACATCTTCCCTGGCATTGATGGGGTGGGAGTCCTTGTATAGGTATTACCAAAAGATTTCCTAGCAGTCTTTGGGTATAAGGACTTTATAACAACATCTACTGAATAAGTACAATGGATGGGAGGTGTCTGTGGAATACTGGGGGGGGGCCTCCTCAGGTTTAGTGAGGATAGGTGTTTTTGTCCTGACACACAAGGGTGGAAACTGTTTTACAAACCTCTATTAAAGCAGCATATTGCTGATGTCACAAATTATGTCATTTTTCAGCAAGCTGTTAGGTAGCAGCAGGAAACTTAGAGGTCCCAATCTGAGTTCACAGCTTGAGGCCTCATCATCTATTGAAGTCAAGGAAATACTCCAGTTCCCTGGCCCTCTGTTTACAAATAATATATCAAGAACCAGGATGCCCACAAATGAACTTTCAGGCACTGAGCTAAAGGAAAGGGGAGGTTGTGTGTATATTTTTATATAAATATACATGCATGCATGCTATATACATATATGCACGCTTGCATTTGTGTGTAGCACAACTGAAGCCTGCAGTTTGCAATCAGTTTTTCTTTAAAGAAGCAGTTTTTGTTCTGACTTGGTCTATACAACCGATTCTTCGTAACCGATTCTGCATCCAAAGCCCACCAAAGTTAGAAATATCTGCATAGCAAATGGGGTATGAAGTACTCCTGCCTATTTCTCCTTTTTAAAATTGCAATTTTCTAATATCAATGGCTCATATAATAGAAAAGAGCTCTGCCTTAAAAATATATACATAAGCAGATATCCATCTATAATGGAGTTGAGTGGACTGTGAAAAAAAAAATAGCTGGAATGCCTACACATGTACAAATTAGTATAGCAGAACAGCTCATTGGAAGCTCTCCTCCTCTCCTGGATGAACTATGTTTACACATACATGTGTATTTCCCCCCCAGTAGGTGGAATATGCCATCATGCTCTGACAATACACAGAAGGGAGACAAAAGCCTCTGTTCAAAGGTTTAAAATACATAGTATGTGGCCTGGGGTTGTAAAACAACCCAAAAGAAGGAATTAAATTCAACGCTAACAGTGCCGAACTCATCATCAGGAGCTTTTACTCCCCTGTGTATTAGTGGGAGCCAAAGATGGAGTGTTGAGGCAGAGCTTTGATTTTCCTGATTTTTGCCAGTGTGTTAACATCACTGCCCTAACAGAGCTGAGGTTACTGGCAAGGAGATGGGTTGGGCGGCCAAACAAGGCATTTGTATCCCCATGATCTCTCCCTAAACCTGTTCCAATGTTTTGCTACTTATTTACTAACGTAGTTGGCTGTAACTTCCTCTACTGGAAATGATATTACAGGGTTGGATTAATTTCTCCTCTACAGAGTGTCCCCGATTTAATTACCGCTGCAGCTATCCCCCCACTATCTGCACGATAAATGCTGTTGCTTACAGAAACATGATTACAGGATTAGAGTTATTGGGCCCTCGCCCAGACAAACACAGTGACATAGCATAGCACTGGCACCTCTGAAAGCAACGCTGACCTCAGGCATCTCTACATCAAAGGCCACGGCCACAATCTGAGCTTCATTAGCTTTCAAGGCTGAAGTTACAGGAGTACTACTTCCTCAGCCACTAATGGGAAACACTCTCCTCCATTTGCTGTTGAGGTGTTAAAAGTTCCTCTTAACATCAGTTACTGAGCTACAGCTTCAGTGGTATCCCACTAAAATAAAAATGAATTGTGGAGTAGGAGCTGAGCTCAGATTGAAAGGCTGTATGGGACATCCCTTGCTCAAGTGAAGAGCTCTCAGGAATGCTTTGGGAGCCAGGACTATAGGGGGAGGCGTTCCCCGAATCCCAGGCTGAGATCTTAGGGGAAATTCCTGCAGCTCCCAAAGGGTTTCATATGGTTGTAACCAACTGTTTAACGACTGAGGTATCCGAAGGATGCTCTGGTTTTCATTTGTAGGATGTGATGCAGATGATTATGCAAACAGGGAGAGCCTGGCAGCTCGCTGCAACGCAGCCCACGCTCATCATCAGCTCTGAGCTCACTGTGAGAAATCTCTGAGTTGTGGTGAGAACTCCTCCAGCCCCCCTGGGCTGATAAACACCTACAAGGAGGAGACTCAGGAGGTAATGTTTAATCCCACAGAGAGAAAAGCTAGTCAGAGAGAGTACCACGAGGAGACAAAGTGCTAGGTAGGATTAAACTGAATTTTTGCTTCTAGCATAGACTTCCTATGTGGAAATCTCTCTTAAACTTGATGCACCTCAGTTCCTTTCTGTGCAGCTGGAACACCAGTATTTCCTCTGCCTTATCTATTTGGTTGATGCATTCTGGAACATAGATCACCTCTTACCATGTTTGAACACTCGTGGCATAGTCATTTGGGGCTTGCAGTCATTACCCTAATTGAACAGTAATGTACAAAGAGGCTATATGATCAACTTACACAAAGAAAACAGATAGGTGTCTCAGCAGCATGGAAAAAGACCCAAAGTTACGTGACTCTTTGTCCAGAGGAGGGAAAGAAATGCTTGTTCCATGAAAATACCTGAGATGAGTAGGACATATTCCATCAGTGTGAGCACAGAGAACCAGGAACTGGCTTTGTATGAGAATGAAATGGCTGAAAAACATCATCTGGGTGAAAATACCTCAGTAAGACAAAAGAAAAAGTAAATAAAGAAAAAAAAAAAAAAAAAGGAAAAGGAAAAGGAAAAAGAAAAAGGAAAAAGAAAAAGAGGAAAAAGAAAAAGTGGAAAGTAGAAGAGAGACAGAGGATTAACACCAAAAGGCTTGCTTTTATTTCTTCAATCCAACTTGCCTTCTCTGATGCTTTGCCTGTGGGATCATCATTCATATTTTTTAAGCTGGTGTTAAAAAAAATGTCTTGCCTGTGAGCCTCCAGGCTGGACCAGCTGGATAAGGTGGGCTGGTCAGGTTCTGCTGGGGATAAGGCTGTGGAATTACAAGGCAGCTCAGCTGCTCCTTCTCTTCAGGAGGCAGGAGACTTCCCCAGGTCTGCGGAGCTCCTTGCAGCTGGAAGGTTTAGTGGGCTCAGATATTAGCAGGGTCACATGTCAGCTCTGGAGTTTTCTCCAGCTTGCATGTTTGATAAAGCTCAGAAGCTGGCTTCAGCTGGCAAGTTTAACTTAATCTCTTGGGTTTGTTCTGCCCTAAGCAGCCTGTTCGTGTTGTCAGAGCTGACTGCAGTTTTCCAGGCTCTAGGCTGGGTTAGGAACTAAGGCGCAATTAGAAACCAGAGTAAGAAAAAAGAGTCAGCTGATTTTCAGCTAAGAACATTTTTACCACAAACAGATTTACAAAAAGGCATTTATTTCCTAGGAAGCTGTCACTGGATTTCCTTCTAAATTAAATTACCGCCATTTGAAGAAATAGGAAATTCCTCCTTACATTTACATTTTTCACAAATTACTGATTCTTTCCAGGCTTTACCTTGGCCACATGCCCAGGGCAGTGACCCCCCAGCTCAGGCACTGCAACAGCTCTCTGACCAGCAATGGTTTAAGTATTGCAGCAGCCACTGTTTCTGCTACAGCAGAAATCCAAGCCCTTTGCTTCACAAACTTGAGAAATATGTGATATTAAGGAGTCATCTCTCATATAATGAGACAATCTCATCAAAATCACTTACTGAGTGATACCAGGGGTGGTTGTAGGCATAGGTTGATCCAGGGAGGGTAAAAAGCATTCTTCTCCCTGTGAGCACCAGGAGCTGCAGCCCATGCTGTCATTTCACATGACGCAGATGTGGCTCTACAGTCATTTTCATGTTCATTTTCGGTTTTGTTTTTGTTTTCAATATAATTTTTCACTATTTTCTTGTTTGTTTTTCACTTTGGGACAGGGCTGCTTGTGAAGCATGGTAAAGTAAGTGGAAACAGGAAGGGATGCCAGAGGTACCATGGTCCAGTTGAGAGCATTGGTTTTTAGAGGTGTCATGTTCTTTAGAGGTGATGTATGACAGTCTTTGGTGTGACTCTCCTGTTATGGCTAATGATTGTTGCCATACTGATTTCAAGGTGCTCAGGGCCCAAAACCTAGAAAGGCTGACAGATATTTCATATTGAGGGGAGGCTAGAACATACAAAGTTTAAAAGATCTAGAAATGCAAATATATAAGACTGTCTTTAAATAAGAAAATAAAGTGGTGGGGAGGGGAAAGCAGCTTCTCTCTTCCTTTTGCCAACATGCTTTGATGGAAAACAGGGAGGTGATCTCGGGAACACTCACTCCAGCCTCCTGTTCCTAAGTAGCAGGAAGGGCTGTCAAACCTGTCAAACTCCTCGAGCTCCTGGGGTTTACAGACTTCTCTCAGCTACCCCAAGCAAAACCACAATCCCATAAAAAAGCCTTTTCAGTAAAACCTTCTGCCGTGTGCCTGAAGCAAACAAATCATTTGGGTTTGGGTTTTTTGGGGTTTTCTAATAATCTGTTTCTTGTTTGGAAACATCCCTCCCCCCCATGCTCACTCTCTCCTGGTGGAGCCCCAAGCAATGGCCTCACAGCAGCAGTTTTCTGCAGGGATCTGCCACTACAGGCTATGTCACAGCCCCAGATCTGCAGTCCTTACAGAGGCCAAAGCCTCACTGGTCCAAGGAGGGTCTGGCTTGGGGGAGGACTGCAGAAATGACCACCTGGCTTCAGTATCAGAGGTCAAGGTCAGTGTGAGATTGCTTACATTCATGCCCATCCCTTGCCTCTTGGTGGATTTTTCTGAGCTACTTCACCTCGGCAAGCATGTGAGTCCCACACTGTTTGCTAAGAGGTTTAGAAGAAACATCCAGGGTGTTTATTCTTAACCCTTCCTTTCATTCCCTTTCTAATCCTTTCCCTGAAAGTTGTGAAAACAAAAGGTCCCAGATCATTGCCACCAGTCCTGGCCTTTGCCCTGTTGCATCCACTCCTTGCTGGTCCCTCAGACTCACTTCTGCAGCTCTCAGAACCAGGATACCTAATGTAGCCTCAAAAAGAAGGTAGATGTGAAGCAGCAACCACTTTTGGAGGCATTATTGTACTTATTTTAATAGAGCAGCAAGGGTGCATTCTGTCCTGAGAGCCATGGCTGACCATTGGTTTGTCCCCTATTTTTCAACATCATTTTGGGCTTGTCCCTACTGGCATATGTCTGGCAATTATCTGGCTAAGCTATATGTCAAACCATATTGTTTGATTTCTAGGTGGTAGATCAGAGGGCAAGACACCATCCATTTCCACTTAACTGCTGAGAGTAAAAGAATCAGACTCAAAGCCCATCATGGCAGAACCATAGCAAGACCATAATAAATGAATCAGTGGTTCCTCAATAAGAGCAAAAAGTGCCAACTTCAAGCTGCAATTTTTTCACAATATGGGAGACACTGTCTGGCAGGAGCTAAGCAGTCATTAATACAGGTTTCATAAGGATAGAAGTACAGCAGGGGCAAAAGTCTGTTGACAACACAGTAAACAATGATGTTGTGAAGCCTGAAATGGAGTTTTGGAAGCTGGCACTTACTCTATGCAATGCACTAAAATCCTGTTGCATTTTATATCTATTTCAACTTAGCATTCAAAAATCCACCCATCCACCTGATTCAATGCTTTAAAAAACCAAACCATAGCTAAGGTCTAATTTTCCAAGATGTATTTCTGTGAGGCATGGGTTTGGGGTTTTTTCCACATCTTTAGAAATAGGTTAAGACTACTAAGCAGAGACATAAATATTACATGAAACAGAGTACATGGACAGTGTTAGAACCATTCTTTGCCAGAGTGCAAAATACAAAAACAAAATAAAAGAAAAACAATCTGAAATACTTCTTGAACACATAGAGCTACTGACTCCGTAAGTAGCCCCCTTAATAGATACAAGCAGAAACATGAGAGAAAATATGAATAATGATTAACGACCAGTTCATTACCCAAATTCTGATGGTTTGGGAGAGACAGAATACACATGTTTCAAGATAAGATTCATCTGCAACCATGGATTTTATCCATAAGTGGTATATAATCCTATATATTAAAAAGCAGATACAACTATATATTTGTTTGTTTTATTTATGTACATATATGAATTAATATAAACTTAGCAAGAATGACTAACAGAAATATTTAAGATGCCCCGACAGAAAACTGTTGCCCATCTTGAGTGTCTTTTTCCCTTTGTTTCATGCTTTTGTTATTTAAGGACAACCACTGTAGTTCAGGATAGACAAAGGCCATCAAGATAGGAATCCTATCATCTCCAAGGGTGCATGTTCTGGATGCCTAACAAAAAGGAGAGGAGCAATCCAGACATTCACTGACACCTAAAATGTACTGTAATATTTTCTAAGGACCACGATCCTTACAAAAAGTATGCAAAACTAACAGTAAGGACAAACTATCCATTTATATGTGACCTGGGCAAATAAAATGAGTAGGCACAATCATATGAAAGTCTGTGCCTTGGATGTTAAGTCACTTGTTTGGGGGGGTTGTTTGTTTGTTTGTTTGATGTTTGGTTTGTGGGAGTTTTTTTGTTGGGTTTTTTGTTTGGTTTTTTTTTGTTTGTTTTTGGTATATCCAGTATCCAGTCTTGAAAAGGTACAGGGAAAAGTTGTAAAAGGTTTCATGGTTAAGATAAAGTGAGCAATAATTGTCCTCAACATTGTATTTAGGAGGAAAAAAATAGCCAGTCCTTTGGCTCAGGTTCATACATGCTGCACTAAAACTGAGGGGTGAGGCACAAGTGGGTTAGAGGGAGGCAGAACAGATCTCAGAACTGTTCACTTTGCCTAGGAAGGAGCTGACAGGATACACAAAACTGATGCACTATCGAGGCAGCCATGTTGGCTCCCGCTCCACTGGAAAGAGAAATGTTTGCCACATGGAAGCAGAAAACATTGGCAGGAAAATAACTTCCATTTCCAAACTTGAAAAGGACTATTGCAAGCAGGAGGAAAAAAAAGGGAGAGAGGGGAATAACACTCACCTGAAGTATCTAATTTCACCTTCCAACTCTGACCTCATGATTTTGGGTATGTTTGAAAGTAATTAATTTATACAAAGACAGAAAGACAAGTTAAAGGTAACTTCTGAATTCCAGATAGAGAAAAAGGTCATGTGCTCAGCACCTGAGGGCTGCAATGAGGATGAGCAAGGACTCCTTGGAGGAAGTTATAAGTTTTTTATTGAAAAAAAAAAAGGGGGGGGGGGGGCGGCATTTTGAAGCAGGTGACCTTTAGAGGTCCCTTCCAACACAAATTATTCTGTGAATTATTCTATGAAGGCAATATAGCTCTCCTATACCAGTTACAAAGACAGAGACCTCACATTATATATCTATATGGCATGCATATACAGTTATATACATACAGACTGGAAGAAGACAGTGGAAGAAGCATCAGCCATAACATACACTCTAAAAACACCCACCCTTCTACATTCTCCTGGTCTGGGCTTTGTGTCAGTTTAGGACCCAGAAGGAAGACAAAAAGTTGTATTTCTATCAAGCCAGTGCTAGTAGATATTGACAAAACGCTATGAGACATTTTTGTCTCATCTACAGCCTTCCATGCCTGTTGTCATTTGCTTCCAGAGCCTTATGGAAACCTGTCCTGGATGGTATGTTTGTTGTTATTTTTTCCATTTTCTTGGCTTTTATTTATTTCCCTTGCCTCTCGGGAGCCTTTTGGTGGTCCCATAACATCCTGCTGACCAGGGAAGGCTATGAGAACAAATAGTTATAGTGAATTAAAATACACACACTATCTCAAGAAAAACAGAGGAAGGAGGCGGGGCTCTGGCTAAGCAAAGGGTGGTGGAAGTCGTGGGACAGAGAGCTGCCAGAAATACTGAAGCGGGGTTTTATATCAAGACTTGTTTTAGACTTGGTCTCTGCAAGGAACAAAGCTTCTAAATTCTTCCCATGGCGGTATTGCAACTTGAACCTGCATATATTGAATCAGTTCAGTGTTTCCCTTGGATTTTAAATAAAGGTTTGTTTGGAAAAAAAAATGCAAATGTTAGTTCTTGGCAGTGAGGTCTCTCCTGCTCATACTGATGGAGGAGCCCCGTGCTGTTACAGCAGAAAGAAGTGAGCTTGCACACAATGTGCTTCATCTCTGCAGCAAAGGCACTACACTGACCAGCATCTTCAAGGAAGACATTTTTGCTAAAACAATGAACATTGTCAGCCCCTCATCTCTAGGGCAAATGAACCCTGTGGTCCATGCTTGACCCAGGCTATGGCAGATTGTATCTGCTGTGTTTGGAAATTTTCCTTTCTAGCATCTGTTAAAAAATGATTAGCAGGTGCTGAAAACTGCGGCCTCCAACCCAGAGACATAGAGCCAAAATACCAGAGGGGAAAAAGTCAGTTCTTGACAACTGCCTGACTCCAGGGTTGGACAAGCCAGAGAGACAATCTGCTGTTACAGGAGATGCCAGATAAAAGGAGGGAAGTAGTAGCACCTCATGCAATTAGTATTTTTTTTTTCTATTTTTTTTTTCTTTGGAAGCTACAAGTGGCAAGGGCTAATACCTTCCTTCTGTGAAGTTATAAGCCTGGTGATCCCCTCTGATGCCATAAAGGAGTTAGACCAACTTGCAGCTGATCAGAATAGGTTAGGCTATCTGTGCCTGAATAATAAACTGAAGTAATTTAAAATTTGCAGTGTAAATGGTACACTGCTATGGAAGTATATCCCAGTGAATGCAGGAGAATAAATACTTATGTGCCATGCAATTAGAGACACAGTCACGTAGAAATCAGCTTATATTAAAGAAATATTCATATATAGGTATGCCTATGCCTATTCCAGCCTCCACTGCAGGGTTATTGCAACGTCAATGTGTTGACATAAAAATGCAGTTTTATGGATTACACCTAAATAGAAATGTGTGAAAAGGGATTTTGGTTTTGGCTACAGCCCAGTCTCTTAATATAATTAAAATTACTATTTTTACTACTTCTGCTACTAATACTACCACAGTGAATTGGGAGCACTCTTGGTTCCACCTATGTTACAAAGAACAAGTACAGACCTGGCCTAAAGAAACAAAAGAGCTGAAAGAGGGAGAGAAGCAACATGATTTCTCCAGGATGGATAACAGGAAAGGAGATAGATGTAGGATTCACCTCTCTTAAATTCCATTCCTCAGCGTGGCCTGGGCCCTCACTGCTTCTCTGCCACAATTTCATACATGGCTTTCTCAGAGAAGACAAGATTTTAAAAATACCTTATTGGTGCAATGGGGAGAATGTCTTTTGTTATTATTAGGGTAGCTCTGCTCAGCATGTTGCAGCAGAGTTGGTTGGTAACCATGGGTGGGGACTGTCCTGGGTGGGCAGAGCTGATGGCCATGGCCATGGTGGGGAGGAGGTGGTTGGTGCTGGACACATTCCCCTTGACACTGCGTGCAACTGTGGTGACAGTCACACGGCAGAGATGTCAGCTTGCTTAGGTGGCAGACGTGTTGCTGAACATGCAGAGGAGGGAATCAAGCAAGCATCTCTTTTCCCCTTTCTTTTTTCCTCTGCCTGCATTCATTATAGCCATAGTGCGAGCTGTTGTGATGTATTTAAGCCTGAAAATCAGAAACGCATCTCTCCTGTTCCCTGCTTGACAGTTTGTCAAAGGAAAAGAGTTTTTTAAAAATCTCTCCAAGTACAAAAAAAATGCACTTTGGAGTGCTGTACAGGTGTTTTCCAGATTTGTTGTCATTTCATGCTGGGGTCTGCTGGGTGCTTTATGAAAAAGCCACTAAAAGTGCCAATTGCTTTCTGATGCCAATCTTAAACAAGATGGGTGCACAGCCTGTGCAGACAGGAGGCATCCCCACCACATCCATTGCTCTGTACCAGCCCTGCCTGTTCAGAGTTAGCTGTTCTCTGCCAGCTCTATAACTTGAAAAATCAACTAAACCGAGAGCATTCTCTCCTGCACACAGCCCCAGAAAAAAAACATTTTGAAAGGAAAGGGTAGAAAAAGCAATGTGAGCTTACCCTGCAAATGGCAGCAGGCTCATGAGGACTAGGGAAGCTGTTTGCCAGGAGGCCAAATGGTTTGCCTGCAGCTCCAGGGAAAGAGATGTTATTTGGTGCTTGAAACTGTTTAAAGAAAACAAAGGGTGGCTGCTACATGCCTGCCCACCATAGTCTGGAGCACTGCACTGTTGTGGGATATTTATGCCAACCAAATGGCAGTAAAATACCAGTACAGAGATTTGGGGAGAGTTGGTTGTACACAGGCAGGAGCAGGATCCAGTAGCTCAGCACAAGTAAGCTAACACATGGAAGGAACCCTGAGGAAAGGAGGATGTCGTTTGCATTATCTCCATTTTACAGGTGTTAAAAGGGAGGTTGGGGAGATTTGCCACCAAGGGGGGCTGTTAGAGAAGAGGTGAGTGGTTCTGTGTCCCAGCCTTCAGCCCTATGCATAGGCTGTGCCTCTTGGAGCAGATCTGGGGGAAGATTTTTATCTCTCTGCCACAGAAGAGAAAAAAACAGATTCTTCCAGATTCTACTAAGGGAATTATTTCTTCCTACCAATGCTGTGTTGATTTGTCTTGAGGGCGCTGTTAGGATTAGCAGAGTTAGAAATCCATATTGTCAATTAAAATTTAATATTGTCCCAAAGAGACCCAGAATAACATAGGGTTTCACAAGGAAGAGTAACCAAGTTTCCATGATGGCGATCAGCAAGAAGAAGCATCACATAGGAAGAAGTAATGTTTCCCTACCTTGCTTTCAGTCTGTGTCCATGTAGGCACATATATATCGAGTGATATGCACATGTACAGTAACAAAACAAAACAAAAGAAAACAAAAAAAAAACAAAACAAACAAACAAAACAAAAAAACAAAACAAAACAAAACACCTTCAATCTACATTCTCCCCAAATACTGCTATCATTACAGACCTTCTCTATCCAGTCATCCAGCATCAATCCTGTTTTGTATCCCTTTGACGTCAGGAAGAGTGTGAACATTTCCTACCTCATTACTGCCTTTCAAAGGCAGCCACAGCCACAAAAACCAGACCTCGGGGAAGGGGCAGGGGGGGCGGTGGGGGAATAAAATCTCTGCACACACAAGCACATCCCCACCTGCCAGTTAACTTCTCTCTTTTGTGCTTTGAAGAGGCATCTCACCTCTTACAAGGGAAGCAAGTTTGCCGTGGAGGGAGATGTGGTTAGTAATTCTGTCTGTGCTTCCCTGGCCTCCTCTGAGCTGAGGATGCCGTGGGCCCAGCGCTCCCTCCCATGCTCCACAAAGAGTCAGTCCTGGCCCAGACCGACTCCCTGGCATCTCTGGTTCCTCCCAAGTCCTGCATTTCCCAAACCTTCAAAAATGTAGTGCTGGTGGCTGAAGAGATGGTTCGCCAGCAGTGACTGGACCATGATAGAAATGCTAGTTTATAACCTGGCAACATAGATTTGGCTCTGAAACATAATAGATCCCATTATAATCCCTGTGCTCAAAGGCAGACTTGAGGTTTAAATAATCTCTGATTGCAAGATAACACCCTTAGTGTACTTTAGCTTTAATGAAGTTTAGTATATAATCCTTCTTAGCTGTGGGACATACTCTCCCATTGCCCTGCTGGCTGCTTTAACACTGCCTCAGTTAACAGCACCTGCTGAAGAGACAGCAGCATCTCTTGGTCAAACTAAACATACACAGTCTCAGGAGTCAAATCTGAATATGTATAGAGTGCATAAGTAATCATTAATGCATAGCACGTCCCCTCTGGTCATTTAAATAAATTATTGACACCAGCATCACCAAGAAATGAACCAGGTGCCACCTCAATGGTTGAAATTCTATAGGTAAGTGCAAATTATCAAAGTGCTTAAAAATTTCCAAACCTTCCTAAAACAAAGGAATAATCAAACATAACTGGTTGTAAAGATGTGTGTGCGTGTGCATGTCAGGGTCTGTGTGTATGAGACTGCATGTATGCCCACCTTAATGCTTGCACACCGTAATGTTGTGACCTTAATGGTTTGTTTTAAATGGTGAGTGAAGGATGCCTGTAGCATCTATATATGTATATCCAATTTTCACACTTGCCATGCCAATTCTTATTGCCATGCAGTCTACAAATTGCTTCTGGAAAAGTGTAATCCTGGCTTTACCTCTGTGTTTTAAAAATCATTTTCCTGTGTATTATCTCTTCACAGCTTTATACATTTACGCTTTTACTCACCAAATGTCTTGGCTAGAATGCTATATCCCTGAACAGAAATATATTCCCCCCTGCTATTTTTCTGCAGGAGCTTGGTTCATTCAGAAACAAGGAAGAAAATACGAATGATTGTTTTTAAATTCCCCGACGTGCAGAGCTCAGGCAAGCCACAGATGCAAATGTGGGAAGCAAATCTAGAGCTGGCATTAGGAAATGGCTGTGTTCACCACTGAGCTTCTAAGCAAGTGCTTTTATTTTGGCATGGTTGTAAGCTGCCATTTTGATAAAATCCCTGGTTTTCTGGACAGGGTATGGCAAAGATGGCACAACACTTCTACTGCACAACACCACCACACACCCCAAAAAAAAAAAAAACCAACCATCAATCAAGCACCTGCTGCCAGTGCTGATCTATGCACATCCATGTCACCAGCAACCCACATATCTGTCCCTTTTGTCACTGGGGAACACCAGAGGGCCCTGTGCCAACCCAGCAAATGATACCACTGCCTTCTTCAAGTTGGGAGCTCAGTGTTGATGAAAGGAATCCTGAGCTGGAAAGTGTCAATGCTGTGTCAGCACCCCAGCAATGCAAGGCTAGAGGTGGGGTCCTTTTTTCAGGAGGTGAGGTTGTCTCTGCTCAAAGGTACAGGCAGAAGGTGACATACGAAAGGTGCACATCCCTCTTCCCTGGGGAGGTCACAGGGTCTGCCAGGGGGACAGAGTTGGCTTTCTGCACATTTACAGCCTTTCAGCAACACCCTTTTCATCTGGGCTGGCTCTGTCCCTGCCCAGCCAGAGGATGGGACATATGTTCTTCCCCACTCCTGTTCCTACCTCTTTGTCAGTACCATGGGTCCTTTGACTAAGCTGCAGATGGTGCTTCTGGCAGGACAGCAGGTAAGATAGGTAAGATAGGCTTGAGATGGGCAGGACAGCATTATTTGTTCCCTGCCTTTGATGAAGCTTAGAGCTACTGTTTAAAATATAATCCTCTACCTTCCCACTTTTAATTTGATTTGGATACAGTAAATGAGTATTGTAAAATTCTTAGTTTGCCAAGAGATGGGCAGCTGAGAAAGGGAAGGAGCAATACCTTGACTCTGAGGAAACTTGTGACTCTGTTTCTTAAGTGGCAAATTTGTGAAAATAAAGCAAATACTACAAAAGAGGCCACTCACATAAAGTCACATCTGCCATTACAGGCAACCTTGCTGTCACTCTGCACCCTGGGCTCTGCGTGGTGACAGAGGTTGGTTGCATCCTTGGAGAGCTCAAGGGAGAAAGTGGCTGAATGTCAGCAGTGTCTCATTCCTTTCAAGGTTGTTTTTGCTTTCCTCTGTATCCTTGGAAAATCCCTGTGGATTTTATTCTCCTAATGAGCATGATCTAAGGGTATTTGGATGAGATTATAGTCTGTGTGTAGGGGCGGGATGGGAACTGTACATGCACGTGTTGCTTGTGTGTTGTGGGTTTTTAGTTGCAGTTGCAGAAATGGTCTGTCTTTGGGGAGAACACAAATCAGAATGGGGGCAGACAAGAAGTGGATAAACTCATGTTTTATGGTGGCTTATAAAGCCATGAAGGTAGTTCCATTTATATGACTAGAAAATTGCTGCTAAATCTTTAGCTTGCTAGCTCATGAACATTTTTAAGAAAGGGGGCTATTCACCTCCCTGCTTCACTACCCACATAAAGAGCTCTGTGCCCATGGTTCATCTTCATATTGGAACTTAAGATCTTCCCATTCACCCTGCTTTCTAAGAGCAGCCTGGTGTGGGATTGCATGCACTCAGCTCAAAGCTTCAGCACTGCCCAGCTGGCTCGTACCCCTGGGAAGGTCTCAGGTGCCAACTGCAAGCATCAGACCCCAGCAACTGGGGCAGGTTAAGCTCAGTCTTGGGTTATATTTCTCTAGCCTCAGCAGGATGCTCTAAATGACAAACACAACTGGAATACGGACATTCTCAAGTAGAGTATAGAAACTGATGAAGTAAATGCTGGGAGGGAAGATATTGGGAAAATCCTGGCCAGATTGCCCTGAGCCCTTGTTCAGGTGAAGGCACAGCATAAAATAAGCCAAGGTTCCAAGGGATTGCATGATGAACAGTTTCAAGGGAGAGAGTTTTTTTCAGTGCTAGAGGACTGAGGAGGGGGAAGGGAGGGAGGATCCAGGGCTGTTGGTCATGGCTGTTGAAGCCAGAGGCTGGTGCTGCCCTGGCTCATCATCAGCAAACTTGGAATCCAAAAAGCTGCTCTGAGGCGAGACTGCCTCCCTACCCTCCAAGAAATGAGGACATGAAAGCCTAAAAGAAGCCCCCTGTGAAAGGAGCTGGGCTGAGGTAAAGTCAAAGTGGCAAGCCCCTACCACTGGCCTACCCTCAGTGAGCAGAGGCTGTGAGCTGGGACTGTCACTGCAACTTCACCTGAGCTGGATTGGGGGGGGTTGTGTTTGCTTTTGGCTTTAACAGGCAAGTTTTATGTCACCACAGAGAGTCTGCATTTTTGTGGAATTCAAATATTCCTTAATTAGGTGTTGTCTCTTAACAGAATGAAAAAAGGGGTTTTATTTAATTTCATTTTGCCATTCCCATTTGCTCCCGTTCGTGTTTAATAACTGTGTAGGGGAATGTTAAAACATCTGCTGTAAAATATTTTGTAGCACAGCCTCAGCTTCCAAACATTATATGCCAGCCATGTTGGTGATGGTGGGTGTCCAGGGATCCCCTTGCAGACTTGGGAGAGGAAAAAGCTGGCTGGGTTTGTCCTGTTGAATCTCCTCTCTTCACCCGTTTCCCAGGGGAGGCAGTTTTCCTCCTCCTTACTAAAACTGAAAGGGTCAGATGGGAGAGATGCCCCCAATAAATGTGTGTTAACTCCCTGGCAGTGATTAACAGCGCCAGCCTCAGAGGCTGAGGGGCTCTTAGTGCAAGAGGGGAGGTGCAGGCAGGGCAGGGAGAAGCAGCAGAATGGGAAGGCAAGAGCAGGGTGGATAAGTACAGGGAGAGATGGGCAGGCACAGGCAGGAGCAGTCGTGGTCGGACAGGAGGGGTCGTAGGATTCGAAGCCGGGGGTCGAGGGGGACCGAGTCCTCCCCCATGGGCACCTCCCGGAGCTCCTCCCATGATATTTCTCCGGGGTCCTTGGGACCGCTCCCCCCACTCACCCAAACGAGGTTTGGGCTGTAAAACGTGTATGTGCTGAGAAACTGCCCCGGTCCCATAAAACCCCAGGGGCAGGGGCAGGTGCCGGTGCCCGTGGGCACCTCTGCCCCTCGGGGCCGCGCACATCGGGATCGCGCACCAGGGCGGCTAATCCAGCAAATTCAGACTCTGGGTTGAAGTGGGGTTGGTGCCGTAGGGTCCTTCTTTTTTTCCTCCCGCCACCAACAAGCAATTCGTGTCACCCACGGTATCCGGCGTGCTGACTCCCCGGGCTTGCACCCAGCGCAACCTTCACCTCCTGCACCTCTACAAGATGGGCAAAACCCGGGGCTGCCCCACCATTTCCATGCCCCAAAAAGAGCACCCTGCGAAACGTTCCGATTCTGCAGCCCTTTGTCCACTCTCTATAGACGGAACTGCCCCGGGGATAGGGGTTGTGGGGAGGAGAGGAGAGGAGAGGAGAGGAGAGGAGAGGAGAGGAGAGGAGAGGAGAGGAGAGGAGAGGAGAGGAGAGGAGAGGAGAGGAGAGGAGAGGAGAGGAGAGGAGAGGAGAGGAGAGGAGAGGAGAGGAGAGGAGAGGAGAGGAGAGGAGAGGAGAGGAGAGGAGAGGAGAGGAGAGGAGAGGAGAGGAGAGGAGAGGAGAGGAGAGGAGAGGAGAGGAGAGGAGAGGAGAGGAGAGGAGAGGAGAGGAGAGGAGAGGAGAGGAGAGGAGAGGAGAGGAGAGGAGAGGAGAGGAGAGGAGAGGAGAGGGAAGAGAAGAGAAGAGAAGAGAAGAGAAGAGAAGAGAAGAGAAGAGAAGAGAAGAGAAGAGAAGAGAAGAGAAGAGAAGAGAAGAGAAGAGAAGAGAAGAGAAGAGAAGAGAAGAGAAGAGAAGAGAAGAGAAGAGAAGAGAAGAGAAGAGAAGAGAAGAGAAGAGAAGAGAAGAGAAGAGAAGAGAAGAGAAGAGAAGAGAAGAGAAGAGAAGAGAAGAGAAGAGAAGAGAAGAGAAGAGAAGAGAAGAGAAGAGAAGAGAAGAGAAGCACCCCAGGCTTGGCCGCCAGTGCTGGGTCAGAGCCGGGCACCTCTCTGCCAGTCTGAGCCTGGGGATGAACAGAGTTCCTCCTCTGCCAGAAATGCCTTTTTATTTTTATTTTTAACGTTTAGGGTGTAGGCTCTGCTCACAGTCAGCCCGGCAAGTAGTCAGCTGCTGAGCGGGAAGTCCTCACAATCGCCGCCGCGTAACCTCCGCGGCAGCGCAGCCTCGCTCGCCGCCTCCTCGGTGCTATCGCGTGAAAAACTCCCTTTTATCGCAGCTTCGGGCCCAAACCCTCCCTGTTCGGCTTTTTTTTCGGGCGGCTGGTTTCGACCGGGAGAGATGAGCTATGTTCGGTATACTCGGTTAAGCGCTTTAATGTTAACATTACGAAGCAGTTAAAAAATACGCCACGTCCTGGCTGATGAGCGCAAGTAAAGCACCTCGTTCCCCTCAACGTGCCAGCTAATTATTATTTTTTTCCCTGGTATTTGTGTGAGTTTGGGAGCCTAGCGCAACCCCCGGCACCTGCGCGATTCCCGAGGTGTGTTTGCTGTTTACACACACACACACACGCGTGTTTTTTCACCCGTTTCCGAGAGGCCTCGTAGCCCTGGGGGCTTTGGGGACGCACTGGATGAACGGTGGCCCCCATTCAGTGAAAACCACCGGCCCCCCCCCGCTTCGACCCTTGCAGCTGTGGGGCTCAGTACCCCGCACCCCTAATGGGCCCGGGCCGGGACCGAGGGGCTCCGGTCCCCCCGGGGAGGTATCTGACTATGGGGTCAGGGGCAACTCCCTCCCCTGCACCTGCCTCGCTCTGAGTTTGGGCTTTCGCCGGATCGAGGATGGAAATGAAGCATCGGGCTTCTTCCCCTGTGGCAGGGAGGAGCCGGCCGGGGCCCGTACCCACGGGGATGTACATCCAGTTCACCTCCGCGAGGTCTCCGTGGGGAACGGCCGGGCTGGCATAGGGATGGAGGAGACCTTCTATACGTGTATAGCCAAAATATATTTGCGGGCAGCACCAGAGGACCAGGAAGGGGGGTGTCGTCAGGACCAAGATACGGTACTCCCCCCATATAGGGCTATACAGAGCCCTACCCGGCCCCCGGCGCCCACCCGCGAGTAGGCAGGGTGAGCCCGAGGGCTTGGAGGTGTGCTATGGCCTGCAACAGGACTTCAGCCTCCCCTGCTCTATCTGTAGCCTGGGAAGGATCGGGCACCTGAGACACACACACACACCAAAAAAAACCCAAAACAAACAAACAAAAAAAAAAAAAACAAAAAAAAACCACAACAAAACAAAACAAAAAAACCCCACTCAACTACGCCTTTCCAACCCCATCGTACCTGGCGGGTGCTTCCCAGGGAGCAGCCCAGCACCATCAGGCTGAAAAACCCCGCTCCTCCCGGGGCTGCCCGGGGGTCTTGCCGCTCAAGGAGCAGCCGGGCCCATCCTGGGAGCCCAGGGCTAGGGCTCAGATGGGGAAAGGGGTCTGGTGCTGTCGCCTGGGGGCAGCCGTGGAGAGACCCACGAGTGAAAGCACCGTCCCGTGGGGGCCGCTATGACAAGGCACTAGCTGCGGGGAGATGCGAGGAGGCTTGGTTGGTTGGTTGGTTGGTTGATTAGTTGGTTGGTTGGTGGGTAAGCATCGGCGGTCGCTTTGACCTCGTGTTCGAGGCAGCTTTCCCTGCCCTGTACCCATTTCTTTCCTGCTCCCAAACGCAAACCTCCTTGCTGCTTCCTCCTGCATCTCCGAGCCCCTCGGCTTCCCCTCAACACATCCCCACGCCCTGCCCGACTTCGGGCAGCCGATTCTCAGCCTTTCTTTCATGCCCTTCAAGCCGTTCCCTTTTGTCCTGACTGCGGATGACCCATTTCCTCCCTTTCCCTCTTCCCCTTTCCCCCTCCGCCCCCCCTTCTCCCCGGTCTCCGTCCCACCCTCCCTCCCGGCCGCACGCCCCGGGACCCGCCGTGGGCCGCGCTCCTCCACCGGCCCGGGCAGGAGAGTTGACGGGGGGGAGGAGGGGACGGGGAACCGGAGCCTCGTCCGCTCCGTGTTTGTTTTCCTTTCCCCCCTGAACGCTAGATTAAGACGTGAAGATTACACTTTTATTGTGGCGGCCGAATAATACCACGAGTCAACACACACAGCAAACAAAAGTGCTTGTCGTACATGGACAACCCCGCTGGGAACCGGGCTGCGGGCTGCTGCAAAAATCAAGCTCTTCAGTGCTAATTACAAATAAATGATGATGTGCTCACTAAGTAATTGATTTAATGAAGTTCCTATGAAACTATTAAAACCGGGTAGAGGTCAGGCTGGAGACGCCCCAGAGCGCCCATTGTGGGATGTTTAACTCCGCCAATCTCCTCGGAAAGACATCGGGGCTAATAGGTGAAGTCACAGCTGGTTCGGGCTGACTTTTGCAGCACCGGCACTGGCCTCCCCAACCTCGTCCAGCAGCCCGCACCGTAAGTCTGGGGACCCGAGTGCCCCCTGACACACCGCGGCCCACTGCTCCCCCCCCTCCTTCACAACCTCCCTTCCCGCATCCCCTCTCCTAGGGGTGAGGGCTCACTCTCTCCTCCCCAAAACCAGAGCCCCCCGGCGCGGAGCGGCCCCACCCTTCCCTAGGCGCCCATCCCCGTCCCGTCGGGGCTGCGCTGGGTACTCACACTCTCGGCCTGGCCGCCTCGCTGCACCTCAACCAGGCGCCTCCGCGCCTCTCCCCAGCCTAATTAAAGAGGGGGGAAGTGGAGCTCTGAACTTGTGTCTACCACTACAGGGAGGCTGTAATTCCACCCCCCCCCCTTGGCCCCAACACCCCCCCTCCCGCCCCCCGCACTCACTCGCACACACACTTCTTGAAGAAACTTAAGCTAGGATGCCAGGTAGGGTGCTTGGGAGATTTTGGCAAGGTGCCTGGAAGGGGATGTGTGCCCATTTTTCCTTGAAGGGTTTTCTTGTTTGAAAGGCCATTTGGAGCGCTTTAGACGGGCTCGCCGTGTGAAAGGAGGAGGAGAGGGGGAACACAGACACTAAAAAAGAAGAAAATCCGGCTATTGGATTTCCCAGCCCCATGCTCAGCTCAGCTCAACCCCCCCACCCCCCACTCCCCTCATCGGGCAGGGCAGAGCGGAGGTGGCCTCTCGCCCCCCCTCCATTTGGAGGGGTGGGGCCCTAACCTGACCCCAGTTCCTGGTGTTCTTTGGGGGCGGTGGGTCCCCGCTGACCTCGGCGGCAACAAGGGCAGCCCACCCTCTTCCACCTGCCAATGGACCCCCCTGCACAGCCTTGCTTTTAACGCCCGGTGCCTTTGGCGGGTTGTAAACGAGTCGGAGCCAAAAGGAGAGACGCTCCCCAATTTTCGACCCCGTTGCTGGCATTTGCTGAACGGGGAGGCGATGCCCCCCATGGGAAAAGACCCTGGTCGGCCTCCAGCGATTTTGGGGGCGGGCGGGGGGGAGCAGCCGCCCCATGGGGAATTGGGCAGCGCCCCCGACGGCCGGGGCAAGTAGGATGAGCGAGAAGCAGGGATGGGGCCAGGGAAAGGCTTCTCCCAGAAACGCGGGGTGCTTCCGCCCCTCCTTGAGGAGAGGGGAGCATCTAGCTCCTCCATACGGGAAGATAAGTGCGGAGTAAGGTGCCCCGCCGGTTGCCCCATGCCTGCCCCTGGCCCCCTCCTTCCCCCAATGGCTACTGAGTCTTCTGCTCTCTTCCACCCCGCCGCGCCGGGGGTGTCCCACAGGGAACAGGGCGCATTTGGGGACCAGGGGGGAGGGAGGTGTCTCAAAAGCCAGCAGCTATTGTCATGCACCGGAGCAGAGCCGGGAAGGTGCAGACGGGCACAACGGGGCTCTCCACGCAAGCACGAGTGGGCTCACAGACGGGGCGGGAGAGTGGGAGCAGCCGGCCGGAGACTCCCCCTGTTCCCTCGCAGGATTTTGCAGAGGGCCGCCGTTTTTGCTGTTTGTTGGGGCTTTTTTTTTTTTTTTTTTTTTTTTGTTGTTGTTGTTTATTTGGTTGTGGGTTTGTTGTTGGTGTTGGGGGGATGGATGGAGGGGGTTTGGGTTTTTTTGGTTTGGGTTTGGTTGAGTTTGTTGGTTCTTTTTGTTGGGTGTGGGTTTTTTTGTTTTGTTTTGGGTTTTGTGTTTAGAAAACGATTAATTTGAAACAAATGAAGCTCACCCGCCTCATGTTTGCCAAACAGGCTGCTGGCAATGTGCAAACAGGGCTTTCACCCCGCTCCGCTCCCTGCTGCCCGGCTCCAGCCCCGGCCACCCCACCCTCCTCTGCCCCTGCCCCTGCCCTCCCCTCCTGGCCCTACAATACCCCTTGATTACTATCTCCCCGTTGCCCTTAGTGCACGATCCGGGTTTCTCTTCAGCCTGGAAATAAGAAGTGACACATGCACCACTAAACCAACGTGTGGGGAAAGCTCGGGGTTGAGAGGGGCTATTGACAGGAGCGCTGCAAAGAGACAAAGCTGGAGGCTAGTGGAATCAGATGCAGCCCTTAATTAACACCATCTTAAATAGTCCAACAGGCACTGAAGACAAAGTTGAAGAAAGACTTTAAGGCTGAGTGCCCCTCGACAAGCTCCTTTTTTTTTCCCCTCGTGTCATTCAATATTTAATGCACTGTGCTTGTAATGCTACTACTGGTGCTCCTTTCTCAGCAAGTACATTATTTTTTCACGGTGCCCATAGCCAGGGAAAACCCTTTAGGCAAAGAAAATCAAAATGTTTGTTGTTTTGGATGACTTATAACTCTTGTTTAACACAAGCACTTTCAAGAAAGTATAACAGGCGCAGCCTCTAAAGCAAACAACGAAATCCTTGTGACAGAGCCGGACACAAAAAGCACATTGTGTATGGACTATCCCTTTTCTCTCCTGCTAGATGGGTGCCTGTCTGAGGCTGAACACCACGATGCCATTTTACTTTTGAACTATTGTTTTTGAGTTATGCCATGTGGTCAAAAGGAGAAGAAGAGAGGTTGTTTCCAAGCTCATAAGACAAACGAGTTGCATTTCATTGAACTACCCCGGAGCTCCTTTAAAACGAGGTTTAAATGTCACCTCCATGTTTTTAATGGACACAGGGCTTCAGGGGCGACCCTTCAAAGCGCCTTCGTAATAAACGACCCTTATTAAATATGTCTCTGCCTGGGAAAATCACTTGGAAAAGGAGAAAAAAAAAAGGGAGTCGAGGGGGGCGTAGCCGGGGGGGGGGGGGGTAGCTGGGGCACGGCTCTGCCGGAGGAGATCCCGCCGCCCCCCCTGCTCATACCGGGACCGGGACGGGGAGGAGGACCGGTCCCACTCCGGGTCCCCGAGCCGGGGAGGGTGCGGGGGGGGTGGGGGGGGTGTTACACCCGCCTTCCTCCCGCGTCCCAAACTCCTTTTCCTCCCTCCGCCTCCCTCCCCCCCCCCCCCCCCCCCCCCCCGACCCCCAAAATAAGAGGCTGAGTGAAAGGTTGGGGTGTTTTCCTCCTGACTTCTTTTTGTTCTTAGGAGAGCGGCGTCTGCGAGTCTGAGCTGGGAAGTTACTGATTTGCAGGCTGCATGTTAAGGCAGCCCATGTAAGTAATTTCTGCGGGCATCCCGGCAAAGGAGAACAAATCGTTGACAAAGGCGAGCTCTTTCAATTCAGCAGCGTCGTTAGGGAAACCAAAAAGTATTCTTCCTATAATAAGTTCCACTTCAAAGGGTTTCTCATTCAACGGTGACTGCTTCGCACTTTTATTAAGTCCGGGCTTTTTCACTTGGCGGAATCATCTGTTTGGTTATTTTTCATCGTGTTTATTTTTCACCATTCACACAGTACTTGTATTAAATAAACAAAGAACAATCGCTCTGCAAATAAAAGTGCTTAGGTGGGAAAAAAAAAGGGGGGGGGGGGACACAGAGGAGAAGAAGAGCTAGAGCTTCTTCCCTGCTTATTTGCTTGTTTATCTGCTGAAGTTTTTTTAGTTTGGGGGTTTTTTTTGTTTGGGTTTTTTTTTTTTTTTTGGAGGGGGGGGAGGATGGTCCTAAAAAAGAGAAGGGGGGTTGGGAGAGAGGGCCCCCCCCCCAAAAAAAAAAAATATGCGACGTTCTGATGAAGTGAAAATTGACTGCGCTA
Source organism: Phaethornis superciliosus (assembly GCA_023637945.1). NCBI lineage: Eukaryota > Metazoa > Chordata > Aves > Apodiformes > Trochilidae > Phaethornis > Phaethornis superciliosus. The sequence continues at coordinate 145,069,153 of JAJQWJ010000001.1, read as the reverse complement.
ACACGGCATGAAACTAAAGGTCAATGCAACTGTATCTTAATAGAGTGTCTCGAATCGAGGTGGACTATTTTAAATGCAGCTTGCTTTTGCTCCGCTCATTGCCATAGCAATCCTAACGCTCCATGTTGATGTACCATAAAAGCAGTAGTTTGAATTTCAAAGAACCTGCCTTTGAACTTCTCCCTGCCTGATTAGGCACTTGCGTGGTGTGTGTGTGAATGCGGGAGCGTGGTTGTGTGTGCCGGCGGTACGCGGGATGCGGGGGGGAGTGGGGGGGCAGCCCCCCGCCGGGGTTTGGGTGTCCGAGCCGGGGGGGAGAGGGGGGGAGCGGGTGTGTGCGAGTGTGTATGATCGTGTCAGCACACTCTCTAACCCCTCCTGGTCTTCTCTACCTGGCAATATTTTTCCGGAGAGGGGTGGAATTGACACCCCATCCTACCCAGCGCTTCACAACTCCCTGGCGACGTCTCTATAGCAGCACGAAACGCGGGAAGAAAAACAAACAAACAAAACAAAAAAGCACCGACAGCAGAAAATCCTTGTTTCTCCCCCACCACCCCCCGAAAAACAAACCAGCGGCCTGTCGCGGGAGGGGGGTCCCTCCTGAGCCCCTCACCCCCCTCCCATGGGGGATGTTTGGGTCTCCCCTGCTTATCCATCACCCCCACCACTACCCCCAGTGCCATTTCCCACACTCCCGAAATTTTTTAGCCCCTTCAAACTTCTCCATCTCTGCTCCAGCCTTTAAAGGGCCGAGCGCCAGCAATAGTGTGTGGCGAGATGTCTCCCAGCCCCGACTACAAAGGTAGATGATTTAAACAGTGTTTGCTAGGACCACGTTTCGCCTAGGAAAAGATGAAGTCTTTGATGATGGCCAACTCGGTGTCAATAAGTGGCTTTCTTTGAGCCATATTCAGATGGGAACGTCTTGCTTGCCAATTGCCATAGAAATCTTAACACACCATGAAGATTGTCCAAGCGCCAAGCCTTCCGTTCTGGGCTAAATTACTTTGAAGTGGGGCAGGACGTGCACTGGTCAATGTTAACTCTATAGGGCGGGCAGGGAACACTAGGAGAGTGAGATGGGGGCGGGGGGGAGGGGGGGGAAGCAGAAAATAAGAAGGGGAAACTTGTTTTAGACACTCTATACAAGGTTCTGCTCATTGTCAGATATCTTTTATCTTTTATATTTCCCATGAATGATTCATGTCTCTGTGGCTTTGTGTCGCTCTCCTTTTCACAAGAAACTTCATTAGGGAGCTATAAGTTTTCCCATTGATTGAAGCCCTCATTTATGAGTGTTTTTCTGCTTCGTATGTTGGTTATTGTCATTCTGCTTGAAACAACTCTTTGCAACCTGTTTCACCTTTACCACATTTAACAAAACTGACTTGAAAAACACTCTAACCTTTTTGGTGAAACTGTTCTTGACATTTTGACCAGTCGTTTATGAGCACTGGTAAATCACGGAGAGGGGGGAGATCATTCTGTGCTGGTTTTATTTATTATTTTTTTTTTAATAAAAAGAAAAAAATTAATCCCGGAGGATGCTGACACACGCCTCTCCCGGAATTTTCCAACAGCGGCTTTCACTCAGTTTCCCTCTCTCGAAGCGAAAACCGTGTGTCCCTACTCAGCTCCATTAAAACTTTTTTTTCTCTTTTATTTTCTTTATTTCCCCCCCCCCGCCTTCATTTCAGCGATCTCCTGGCGTTATTTCTCGCCTGACCTGGCTGTATTTCAGAAGAATCTTCTGGCATACGGTTTTGCCACTACGTTTTCTACTGAAGAGTAGTGCAATTTAACTCACTAGTATCTGCACAAGAAGACTGCCAAGAAGATTTTTTTTTTCCACTAACATCTTAATTGATTTGATTTGATACTTTGAGTAGCTGTCCTCGAGAGATATAAAGAATATGGTGTGTTCTGTAAATGCCCTATAAATACCTGACTTTTGTCTGCGTCTTATCTTTTGATCTCTCCTTCTCTTTCTCTTTCTCTCTCTCTTTATCTATCTGCCAGTTCACCTATCCTTCTCTTTCCCCTGTGCATGGAAAGCCAGCAGCAGAGCACCCAGCTGCCCCCCAAAATCCAGCCCCTCCCCCCCCATTAGCCCGCCTGCCTTCCAGGGACAAACACCCAGGGGAGAAGAGCCTGGAGCTGCGGGAGGAGGCAGGGATGCTCGGCCCACAGCATCCTCCCCCTGCCTGACTGCAAACCCCACCAGAAAGCCGAATGAGAACCGGTTTTACTCACACGTTTCGCTGGGGAAACCCGGAGTATCTCGGATCCCATCCTCCCCACCCCCAAATCTCCCGGTGCTACTTCTGTCTGTAGCGCTGTGAGACTGAGAATTTATCTGACTCTACCTCCTGACCCTGGGGGGGGGGGGGGTGTTTTGGGCTGTCTCTGCTCCTCGTCTGTCAGTAAGGCACATGCAATACACAGAAATAATATTTTTATTCATTTGCATGATAATATTTTTTTTTCCTTTTATGGGGTTTACAGAGATGCAAAATTTAAATTAGTATTCTTTCATTTAGGAGGTATCATGTGTCATAAAACTGATGGGCAAGTGTGTGACCCTACGTGTAGGAAGTACATAAAAATAGTGATATATCCCCCCGAGCCATAGTTTATAAACCCTGCCATGTAGTATTGTATAGTGCAATCTGTTGTTGAAAAATGCATAAATTAAAAAGTTCGTTTATAAATCAGCACCAAAATATCTCTAATAAGATTACATTACATAAATTATTCTTTAAAAAGTCCATAGCTTACTTTATTATTTTCTATTTATTCAAATGGGCTCTGAAAAACGAATAAAAAACAAATAGAACGAACTTTAAAAAATTATTTTCTATTCAAGTTTTGTTTTGTTTTTGTTTTGCTTTTTTTTTTTTTTATGTAACGCTTGATTCTTTAGATCCAACACAACAATATGAAGACAACGTTTAAAGGCTTCCAGAGTGACAGCACCATGCACTGTACTAATAATATAATATCTCTATGAACTATATATATATATATCAGCACCAACACACCGCACGGAGGACATGCAGGAAGAGTCTGTTTCACATGACATCGTTCATTCAAGTAAGCTGAAAAATATAATTTTTTGTCTTTTTTTTTTTTGTTGTCTTTTTTTTTTTTTTTTTTTTTTTTTTACAAACCACAGCTTCATAAAGAACAATCTATCACCAAAATTAATAAAAGAATTCTTTGGTGTGCTCTGTACTCTTCCCGGGGAAAAAAAAAATAAAAAAAAAAAAAAAAGAGGGAAAAAAAGGGTTATGTCAGAAAATAAATTAATTCAACTGTACAAAATAATCGCGTTCACATACACGTTATTAACAATGACAAGACGACATCCACCATTCACGGCACACAAAACACATTTCCACAAGCTCTGGGGGAGGGGACAGAGGCTGCTTCTTCCCCTCTCGGGGTCTCTGAGGAGGAATTAGTGCTCTTTAGTTTATTTGCGCCCCTCTCCTGATGGACAGGCGAGAGGCCGGGGTGTTCTCCTCTCCCCATAGCCCCTCAGCCCCTGGGGGGCTGTGGGGGGGAGCTGGATGGGCACCCCGACACCAGCCTGACCCCCACATTTTCTTTACCATCATCTCTGTTCCCCTCAGCCCAGGTGACTCTGCTCGGCCACTGCAGAGGGATGGTGAAAAGCAAGAGTGTTTGCAGGCACCGGCTGGGCTAGAGAGAGAAAAAACCCTAAACAATATATATATATAATAATAATTAAAAAATAATAACCCCAGCCCTCTCTCCCCTCTGACTCTTGTTGGGACCAGAAGGCTGCTCCGGGTCTGCACGTGGGGCTGGAGGGAGCTAAACACAAAGTCTGCCTCTACGAGACAAACTTAAAAAAAACCCAATAATAATAACTAAAGAGTAATTTTAATACCAACCCTAAGAAACTGGAAAATTGCTGTTAGTTTTCATGCGGTTTTTTAGGAAAAAAAAATGTATCACAGTATCTCAGCTGTCAAATAGCAGCGTGTTTCTTTTATTCTCCGGCTACATTTTAGGAGCCATGAGTGTACAAACCATGGAGGAGCCATGAGGGAGTGCTGGATCTTTTGTCTTTCCTTCCTTAAATTGTTTTCACATGGTTATGACTAAGGCAGAAAGAAAGAGGGGTGGAGACAAAATGCCGGGTGCAGGTGAAACCCCACAGCTCGGGAGAGAAACCAACAATTACAAAGGAGCTGAACTGCAGCAGGGGATGGGGGGGGGAAAAAAAACGTGTTTATTGAATTTTATCTTAAGGGATGTGTAACCTGTCCTCGACTGGCTGGAGCTTCAGCAGGTCCTGTTTTACGGTCAGGAGGCCGCTGCAAACCTGGGGCTTTACCCAGGCTGAAGAGGAGGCTCTGGGGTGGCAGCTGAAGTATTTAAAAGCCACTTCAGGGGACGACAGGACTGTGCCAGCTCTCAGCCTTCTCCCGGCTCTCTCCTTCTCTTGACAGGAGCAGCTTGGGCAGCGTGGGAGTCGAGCTGGGGGAAAGTCCTCTGCGGCCAGAGATCCCTTGGCACCTTCCCCCGAGAAAAGCGTGTGGCTCAGGTCTTTGAAATGGCCCAGCGTGGCATTATTGATGCTTTTTCTTAAAAAAAAAAAAAAAAAAAAAAAAAAAAAAAAAAGTCCGAGTCTCTTTAATTAAATTAGTTACCGTACAAACACCATAGGGTTTTGTACACGGAATAAATAGCGCGAGTCAAACCTGATGGCACTTCCATGCCAGCTCCCCCCATGCCAGGCAGCTACCGCTGAAGCCTGGGCTAGCGCGATGGGGCCGGAGCCACCGGCGGCACAGCACAGCTCAGCTCAGCACAGCACAGCGCAGCACAGCGCAGCACAGCGCAGCACGGCCCTAGGGAGCGGTTCTGCCCCCCGAGGTCCTGTGGGGTTCGTCCTCCTCAGAGGTCGGGGAGGCACCGCGGCTGGAGGGGGTGCGGGGCCGTCGGGGAGCCCCCCCGGCCTGGCAGACGTACCACTCGCTGAGGTTGGTGACCGGCGGGGAGAGGGCGGCGGAGCGGCCCCGGGGGGGTTCGGCGGCCGGGTCGGCCTCAGGGGGTAGCGGGCCGTCGGGGGACCCTGCTGCCGCGTAGCTCTGAGTGCCCGGAGGGGGGGAGGGTGGCGGGGATTTGCAGTGGATCTTCATGTGCTTCCGTAGGGAGCTGGGGTGGGTGTAGGACTTGTCGCAGCCGCGGATCTTGCAGTAGTAGGGCTTGTCGGAGGTGTGGACGTGGGAGTGCTTCTTGCGGTCGCTGCTGTTGGCGAACTTCCTCTCGCAGCCGTCGAACTCGCACTTGAAGGGTTTCTCCCCTGTCGGGACAAAGCAACGGCACCGTTACCGGGGGGTGGGGGCACGGCCCTGCCCGCAGCCTGCCCCTACCCCACCCGCGGCACCGGGGCACAGCCCCTCCGCTGCAAGGCCTCCGGGGGCGAGCAAAGCATCCCCCTTCCCTCGCTCTCCTTCTCTCTCCCCCTTTTTCCTCTCTCACCACGGTCATGACACGCCCGAGGGTTCCCATTTCTCCCTCCCTTCCTTGTGTTTCGCAAACTGTGAATCGTGGCTGGCGGCCTCCAGGCCCCAAGCCCCGGGCTGCCTTGTTTGCCCTCTGCGGCGCTCCCCTCGCACACGAGGAACCTTCATTACCGCTCTTAATGACCGAGCCCAAACAAAACCTCTCAATGCTTTCGCCCGCCAGGGATGGCGTTTGCCGGCAGCCCTGGCTCTCCTGGCACGTCCCCTGCGTAATCCTTTCCCAATGGGGCACGCTATGCCGGGGGAATAATTAGCTTGGAGGAAATAAAAGTAACACCTGTTTTTAAAGCATCCCGGTGTAAAGAAGCAGCACCCATCAGCCCCTTTCTGGGAAGCTGCAGGTTGGGAAGAGTAGCCCAGACACTGGCGATGGCAGCAGCGGGCTGCTGTTACCGCAGCTGGTTCCCTCAGGCTAATTTGTGTATTAAAAAAAAAAAAAAAAAAAAAAAAATTAAAATCTCCAGCCGATCTATTTTAAGAGCTTTACGCATTGTTTAACAGTTAAAGGGGGTGTGAAAATCAGCCCGGGGCGGGTTTGCCTGGCTACCTTTCACTTTCCCTCACCCCTGCTCCTGACATACCACACCCTGGGATATATATATATATATATATACGTTCTGGTGCATATGTAGCATCACCCCGGACCAATCCTTCCCCAGAGCTCCAAAATAGGGCTGAGTAAATAGTGAGTAAATACTGAGGCGGGGCGGGGGAGAGGAAAGTACTATATCCCTGTACTGAACACGGACTGGAGTTTCTTATTGCAACTTCTTTCCCTGCCATGCTACACGTGAGCCTGGCACAGACAGACCTGCACTAGTAATGCCTGTCACGATTACTGCCACTCTTGAATTAAAGTGCTCAGAAATAACAGCCCAGCAGCTCTCTCCGTGGACACTTTCTAATTTTCACCGACAGGAGATTTTAACTGCTCCTTCCGGTTGTAAAATCGTATCATATTTAGAAAAATAGTAATGGAAAACGTGTTTGTGTTTTTTAAAACTCGCAATTTATGGGCTGTTACTACAGAAACACGTGATGCCGCAGCCTATTTAACTCAACATTTTCAATAAAAAGCGGCTCACCCACCAGCGAAGTGGTACCACTAAAATGAGTAAGTTTACCCTTAAAAAGAACAGGATGATAAAAATATATGTCTCATGAGTTTAAAGTGGTGTTTTCACGTGCACGGAACCCCCAGCACGGTCCCACTCCAACCGAGACAAATATTGAGCCACCTCGTTGTTTTTAGTTTTGGTTTGGTGGTTTGTTTGGGGGGGGTGGTTTGTTTGTTTGTTTGTTTGTGGTTTTGTTTGATTTTGTTTTTTCAATAAGGCTCATCTACCGAAGGGTTTCGCCTGTTTATTTCTATATGACCCCAAGGATGCAGGCTTACACGTTCCGCTGCTGACGGTGGCCCGCAGAACCCCCAAGCGGAACCTCCCTGAGAGATGCTCGGAGCCCCCCAGGCTTCAGCGTGCTGGGAGCCGCTGCCCAATCTGCCTCCCTCTTATCGGGGCTTCAGGGAAGCGCCTTGCCCATGCGAAGGGAAAAGCCCCTTTCTTCATGCGAAGGCACTCTCCCGAGCGGCTGTACACCCCTCGAAGTACAGGGGTGGGGATAAGGGGGTGATGTACAGCCCCCCGGGTAGCTACTCCTCGCCCGGATCGCGAGGATCCAATTCCACATCAATCCAGGAGCGGGGAAGGTCCCGGTGTGTCCCAGGCACGCTGACGAGGGCGTCACGTCAGAGTTTAACTATTTGTGGGTGCTTTCAAACCAAGAAAGGGGGCGAGATGCCGGGCGCCGTTCCCTCCCCCCCTCCCCTGACTCCTCCCGGCAGCAGCGGGGGCACGGAGGAGGCTTGGGATTTTTTTTTTTTTTTTTTTTTTTTTTTTTCAGGGGCGTCATCGAGGGGAGCCTTGGCGATCCTAAACACCATCTCCGGCGAGGAGGCAATGATTTTGCGTGAGGGAGGGTCCCCGTTAGGATGCAGCCCTCACCGAAGGTGGGTACAGTGATTTGTCCCAAAATGGGGCATAGGCAGAGGGTGCGATGTGCATCTCCAAGGTGATGCTTTCGAGGAAAATAGGGAGAAATACAAAAAAGTAAATGCCTCCTGAGTATGTCCTGAGTTACTGACATACTATTTTTCCTGCAAAATCCCCTAGTGATACAATTATGGTGTTGTTATTTTCCTCCTGCCCTTAAAAAATGTCCATAATAAACGAATAGTTTGTAAATCTCTCCTGCTCTCAGACTTCACATGGCTAAATTAAAGCTGAGGCGCAAAATAAGTGATTAATCTGATAAAGATGGGCAGAAGATTTGGAATCCCTCTTCCACTCCAGAGCTGTTCATGGGGCAAAACTCATGGCCCCTTCGCCCTACTAATTTCTCATTCGCGGGGGTCTGTTGCCTCCCGGACTCGAGGCCCGAAGGCTGCTTTGTTGTAGCAGCCCCTCCTGCTTGGAAATTGCCTTTTCCCTTGGGCTTACGCGTGGGGACCGTCCCGGAGGCTGTGCACCCCTCGAGGAGCTGCAGGTATCCCCCGGCTGCAAACTCTTTCAAATTTCTTTTTTCAAGGGGGCATACGCCATGCAGGGCCTCGGAGCAAAGCTCGACGGCAGCTCGGAGCTACAAACTGTGCCAGATACATATTTGGGTTATTTTAAGAGGTTCCTTCTCCCGCTGAATCTCTCTGCCCCCCTCAAGCCTCTCCGGACTCGGTCCTTTCCTCTCCTTCGGAGATGGGGTGGGAAAGGAGTTAAAGAGCCCAGAGAGATCCGCGGTGAACTTTTGTTTTCCAAATCAAGACAGATGGGGACGGTTAGGTGACAAAAACACAGGCCTCCAGCATTTAACTCGTTCCGAGGTGCCATTAACACAACAACTACAACCCCAAAATGTGTCAGCTCCCGCCCCACAGAAGAAAGCCCCCTCCCCACCCCTCACCCCGACCCAGAGATCTGGGCATCCTCAAGTCTCCGCAGCTACACATGATATCAAGCCTGACATACTTTGGAGATAAAAATCTATAATCCTTTCCGCCATGGGCCATTTGGTTTTACATCGGAACAACACGTTGCACGGTCGCCGCTTTTCTCTTCCCGAGCAGCACACAATAAATCAAGAAAGCAATTACAGCAACTCCACTTCCTTAAGTGTCCTCCGAGGAATAATATTTGTCTGCCACTATAAATCCCGTCTTGGTTCGTTTTCGGCAGTTTTTACACCCTAAGCGAAATGCGTGTTTCGGTGGAGGCGAGAAAAAAAAAAAAGTAAAAAGAAAAATAATTAAAAAAAAAGAAAAATAATAAAAAAATTAAAAAAAAAAAAAAAAAAAAAAAAAAAGGGGAAGAAAAAGGGGGGGAGGAAAGAGGAAAAGAAATAAAAACGACTCAGTAGTTCAGACACACCCCGAGGCCCTCCAGGACCACCACGCCGGGCCCAGCCTGTACCCCGACGCGTCCCCCGGGGAAGCCGCTGCCTCCTCCCGCAGCTCCCGCTTTGCGGAGACCCGCCGGTCACCGGAGTTGCTTTGGAAGTTTCATCCTCAGATCCACAAAAAAAAAGGGAAGCGTCGTCCGGTGAACACCTTCCCTGCCCCACGCCCTCCTCCCCGGCTCCGTGGATACTGCCACAGGCGGAAGCATCCCCGGGCAGACTCGGGAGTGGGTCAGTACCGACAGCCCTGGTGGTACCAGCAGCCCCGGTAGCACCGGCTGTCCCGTTAGCAGTGGAGGTGCCAGCATCCCCGGCAGCATCGGTAGCCCCGATGGTGAGGCAAGCCCGGTAGCGGGGGGGGGCAGCCCGGTAACCCCGAGATGCCGCCGGCTCCCGCAGCGCAGGGGAACTGCGCCCCCAAGAGCCCCCGCCGCCCCATCTCCGTCGGGCCAAGCACTCCCCGCCCGGCTCCGTCCCCGCCGGCAGAACCAGCAGGCAAAGCAGAACCACTTTCGGGTCAGGCGGAGGGCCGTGCAGCTCTCCCCAGCGGCGGGGTGACACGCCACACACACCCCGAGATGCCCCCGGCAGGGGCGGCTGCGGCGGCTGGGCCAGGGTTTATCCTCTCCTCTCTCTTCTGCAAGGACTGCTGTATATCTGCCCCCGAACCCTGCGTTATTTATTAATCGGTGCATTTATCCGGCGGTGTCTGGGGGAGGTGGGTGGCGGAGGGGGTGGGGAGGGAGATGCCCAAGATGCGGGGGGAGGGAGGGAGGGGGGGGGGGGGAGCACGTGTGTGCAGAGCAGAAAGGCCGGGTACGTGTGCGTGTGCGTGGCTGTGTGTGCAGGGACCGTGTGCTGCCGAATTGCTTATTCATGAAAAAGTCACATGTCCGGCGGTGCGTAGAAGAGAAAACGAGGGGGGGGAATGGAAAATTAAAAAAAAAACAAAAAAAAACAAACAAAACCAAACAAAACAAAACAAAACAAAAAAAAAAGAACCAAAGAAACAATAAACAACCAAAACCAAAATCCAAACAACAAAAACCCTTATGGAAACGGCGGGTGGGGGAGAGGGGGGAGGGCACCCACCTGTATGAGTCCGCTTGTGGATCTTGAGGTTTTCGGAGCGGGCAAAGACCTTCCCGCAGCCGGGGAAGGGGCAGGGGAAGGGCTTCTCTCCCGTGTGCACTCGGATGTGGTTGATGAGTTTGTATTTCGCTTTGAAGGGCTTGCCTTCGCGGGGACACTCCTCCCAGTAGCACACGTGGCTGCTCTGCTCGGGCCCGCCGACGTGCTCCACGGTGACATGGCTTACCAGCTCCTGCATCGTGCTGAAAGTTTTGGAGCAGGGCTTCCTGCCGCCCGGTGGCGGTGACGGAGGCGGAGGAGGTGGCTCCCGGTCGATCCACTTGCAGATCAGCTCTTGTTTGATGGGCTGCCGCATGTAGCGCAGGAAGGCCCCGGCCGCCGCCGCCGCCGCCCCGACGTGGGCATGGTGGTGGTGATGGTGATGATGGTGGGGATGAGGGTGGTGCGTGTGCCCGTGGCCACCCGCCGCCGCCGCCAGATTGAGGTTGACGGAGCTGTAGCCCTGCAGGGCCGAGGAGGCGGCGGCGGCCCCGTAGTGCGCCTCGGCTCTCCCGTAAAGCTCCCCGGCGGCTGCCGCCAGTCCCAGCCGCATCTGCCCGTTGAGCGGCGGGTGGCGACCGGCGGCTGCACCCTGCTCGCCGGGCGGCGGCGGGAAGGCGGCGTGCACCCCGTCGGCCGCGCCGTAGGTGCCGGCGGCGGAGATGAAGACCCCGTGGGGCGCCGGGTGTGGGAGGTGGGGGGAGCTGGCGGGCGGGTGTTGTTCGCCCAGCGCCCCGTGCACGGCGGCTGCGGCGGCAGGCAGCTCCCGCCGCAGGAGGAAGTCCCGGCCCGCCACCCCCCCCGACGGGTAGCCCGGGAGGGCGGCGGAGGACGGCGCATAGGCGGCGGCGGTTGTGGCAGCGGTGGCGGCGGTGGCGGCAGTGGTGGCGGTGGTGGTGGCGGCAGCGGGCGCGGCGAAAGCGGCGGCGGCGGCGGTGAGAGCCTCGGGCGTGAGCTTGAGGGCGGCGGGCTGCGCCATGTGCTCGGGTCCGAGCGGCGTCAGAGCGCCGCCGGGGTCTCCGCCCGCGTCCCCGGGGTGGAGGTGGGCCGCGTGGTGGGGGTGGACGTGGTGGTTCCCCAGCCCCGGGAAGCCTGTCATGTTCTGGTGAGGATGGGGCTGAGCCGCTGCCAAATCCGCTAATCTCAGTGTCGGGTTCCTCTTGCTCAAAGGGGGCTCCATAACGACACAGCCAAGCCCATCTACGCTCGCTGTTGTTATTTTTTTCCCTCTACCCGCCTTCAAAAACATGTATATATTAAGCGGCTCTTTAACTTCTTTTGTCTGCGCTCCTAACTCCGCGCATCCCCGGCCCCGCTCTGGACGCCCGCGATTGGCAGAGCCCTCACCACACTTCGGCGGCGCGGTGGGAAATACGGCTCGGACACGGCACCGGAGGGATTGGACGGATCCTGATGATTGGCAGCGGCTGGGGCCGTGCGATTGGCTCCCTTTCAGGCTGCCGGCGCAGCGGGGATCGGCCCCTGCTGCCCCCTTTTCCCCCCGCCTCCTCCCCCACCCCTTCCCGCGCCTCCCCCCGAAGTTGCACTTGCGAAACTTCGTGAGGGGCCCGACGGGACGCACCAGCCGCCTCACCCCCACCCCCTTCCCCTCTCCTCCCCCGCCGGCAGCGGGCAGCAGCGGGCAGCAGCTGCCTCTCCCCCGGCGCTGGACGGGGAGCCCGGCTCGGAGTTGCTGCACCAGCGTGTAAATGTTTGCGGGGCTGCGGGGTATCCCTCCTCTCCTCGTAGCATCATACGCGCGGGGCTGCTGCCGGGCCCGGCGCTCGGTCTCATTTTCTTTTATATTCTCTTGTTTGTTTGTTTGTTTGTTTTGGAGAGACATCATCCATTCATCGATGCGGCGGGAAAGCACGCCCCGATGGAACAGACCCCCCCACGCGAGGCCGAAGTTGTGCGTGTGCTCATGCCCACGGCAGGAGATTGAAGGCAACACTCGGGGAAGGCAGCCAACGTTTTCCGAAAAAGAAGGCGGTGGCGGGGGAAGGGAGATTCCTTTCCTTTAGAAAACAAATGAGTAAGCAGCCGGGGAGTGACGAGCAGCACATGTTAAGGAGAAGTTTTGGGTACCTGCATTCACCTCCTCTTTCGGGCCTTCCTCCTCTCAAGGTGTTCTGCAGCCCCTGAGCGGGGCGTCCTGTGGTGAAAGCCCACACCCCTCCAAGCTTTAGGGTGCCCAGGCGGGAGGGGAACTGTTGGCTGGGAAATAGAGGAGTCACCGGCTGGGGAGGGGTGTCTGCCAGGAGCTGTTGCCCTCGACGGCAAAGGCAGGAAAAGTGGGGACTCCCCTAGAAGGCGGCAGAGCTGGGGAGCGGTCAGTGTGGGGCAGTGATAGAACCGACCCTGGGGTGCGGGGTGTGTTGGTCCTCGAAAACGAAGGCTTTCTGAAGCACCAAAAATGCTCCTTCCGCGTAAAGGAGGATGCTGCCGACTGGGGACTTCCCTCACTACCGAAGAAGGGTGAAAGTGCCTTGCCATACTTTTTCTTCGAGGCTGAGGGAGGGGAGGTGACCTTTACTGATCTGCTTCCCTTAGGCTACTGCTCCTCCTGGGAATGCCTGGCGCTCCCGATCTCCTTTAGAAAGCGGAGGCAAGAGTGGCTGCTCTTCCCTGCCTGCGGGGCAGCGAGGGACGCTCTTTTGCCACAACAGGAGAGGAAACGGCGTGGAGGGATGCCATCGGACCCCCCCATACGCACCTCCCGACCCTCCCCGGCTACCTAATCCCCTTGACCAAAGCACATCTCTTTTGGTTCCCGCCGCTGCCCTTTGCCGAGCCACGTTCAAAGGAAGCCCCGTGCTGGTCCGGCATTTCCCAGCCAGGCTCCAGCCCACACCCTCCTCTCTCCCCCTCCACTACTAAAGTGTGGAAAACCTCACAGGATTTGGCCCATGGCTGTCAAAAGCGGGTCAGGGGCTGTAGCGCCGGACCCAGCCAGGCGGGGAGCCCCGGCTTCCTCTGCCCTCAAGGGGGAGCGGAACCTGCCGGCGTCCCCTCCCACATATATTTCCCCGGGGCCGAACCCATGCTCCAGCTCGCCTGGCCGTGGTGGTGGTTTCAGTGATGCTACAAAGCGAGAATAAATAAGCCTCGCGTTTTAAAAGGGCTGCTCGATGGTTTTATTGCACAGTAAAAACTTCTGGCTAACTAGCCGTGCGGGTATTTCTATACATATATTTTCTGTACGCTTATCCAAATAGAGCCCTTCCCCCTCTCCCCAAATTCTAGGCGCCTTTCCGGATCGAGGTGCAGAGGTGCAATGGTTTGATGGGAGATGCTGTGGAGGTGAAGAACACTATCGCTGCCCCACAGTACCTTGAGCACTCCTCCTCGTCCCGCTCTTGTTAAACGCAGCGTGATATGTATCTGTCATCAATTTAATATGTCTTAATTCATATATATGCTCCTGATCAATTTATTTTTATGAGGGGCTATAAAACAAAGAAAATATTTTATAGCTGGGTAATAAGCAGCTGACCTGCGATTGTGGGGTGAGAGGGGCTGGCCAAGACTTACGTGGACGTTCGCCCATTTTTAGGACGCCGGGGCTGCTCGAGCCGGGACACTTTCGGACGGCAGCAGCTCTAAAAGGGACTTGAAGAATTTAAAGCCCATTAACTCACGGGCCGCAGCTCAGGCCCTTGCTGTCTTAAATCTGGGGGGCTGCAGCGGAGGGAGAGGGGGGTGGTCCTTCTCCCATCTCCACCTCCTAATCCCGGGCAGAGCCCGTCGGGGGTCGGCCCCGCGCCCCACTCCCGCGGCGGAACCGTCTGCAGAGCCCTCCCGCCGTGCCCGGCCCACCGACAAGCCCCCCAAGAAGGGACACCGGGGGAGGCCTGCTGAGGCGGGGTGAAAGCCTGGAAGCCTTCAAATATGTTCCCTAAAGGTCCCTGTAGAGACTGAGATGGGGCTCTCGGCTTTAGGAGGTGTTTAGCTGTAAAATGTGCTAGAGGAGATGCATTATGTAAATGTATGCTAATGATCATGAACACCATTTACAAACAATCGTCTTTAATGCACGTCTTATTGATAGTTAGGGAGAGAGGAACAATATTTTATAACGTGTAAAACATTCTTCTGGGAAACCATCAGAAAGTGAGAGCCGCTGCTGCTTTCCTCGGCAAGACCTCCAAAACTCCCCGAATTTGCTAGAACATTTCACCACCCGCCCGACCCTTCACGGGGGGACTTTTTTCTCTCGTGGGGCGGTTTCTCACTACCTTGAGGGGTGGGCGAAAGAACACGCGTGACCGGAGATGAGTTCTGCCAGCAGCAGGCGGGAACACCCCGAATCAGAACCCCGCGGGGGCCCATAGGGGCGGGGAGTGACCCCGGTAACCCCCACACCGACCTGTCCCGGGAATAGCACGGAAGCGCTGGGACCCTGAAGGGAGAAGAAGGTCGATGCTGCCTATGAGCAGGGAAGGGAGAGAGAGAGGCAATTTGGGGGCGAAGCTCCCTATCCCTCCTTTTTGGAGGGGGGTGGGGGGCTTGCAGTTTAAAAATAAACTTCTCCTGCTTCAAATAAACGCACGGTTCTCTTCTCCTCATGGACCCAAGCAGTAGCCCGAGGGCTAGAAGGCAGCCCCTGAAAGAGGCCAGCACCGTATCCGCCGTTGGGGGTGACGGGACGAGAACCCACTGACCATTTGGGACGGGGATTTTTGGGGAAAAAGGTTCGGAGCTGCCGTTTCCAGTGCGCGCCTCGGCAGGGGAAGTAGGATCCATCTCCTCATGTCTATTTCAGACATTTGCTCAAATGGGGACAAATAAAGGACAAAAAGTCCATGGTTCAAACCCCGTGTATATATACATGTGTGTGTGTATACATGCGTATATATACACACACATATATGAACACGCACAAATACATATTTATGCTTACAGAGAGAGAAAGAAACAGAAAGGCAGCCTCAGGAAACCCAGGAAACCCAGGCCAAATTTTGCTCTGTGCTCCTTTCTCTCCCCCTTCCCCTCTCTCTGCAGCTGAACGTCACTGTTGGAAGAAGCTGTTGAGATAAATCAAATAGTGACACTTTGACGGCTTTACTTGTATAAGCAATATGGTTACCATATGGCATTGTTATTTATGAATGACAGCATAAATTGTATTACAAAGTCCATCGCGCTTTATCGGGACGTTTATAGGGGCATCTCCAGGCGGAAAAAGGTGCATCTAATAAAATTCGTCGATGCTGCAGCAGACCCAATTTTGGGGGCGCCGCGCCGGGTCTGCGGAGGCTGCTAAGGAAAGGGCGCAGCGGGGCAGGGCGAGGGGCGCGCAAAGTACGCGGGCGTCTGCGCGTCTCTCTGCAGCAGCAGCGAAAGGCGGACGCACTGGCTGCCTCTCGGCAGAGGTTCCCCTCCTAAAAACCACTGCTACGCCTCTCCTCGTCCTCTCCACCTCACGGCAGCACCGCCGAGAGCTGTTTTTTATACGGCAGCTTCTTATATAAATAAGTACTTTTGCGTATATGTACAACTGAGAGGGCAATAAATATTAATAGCACGCAAGCGAGGTGCTCCTTCCTGCTGTCCCCGCCCTGCCTAGCGGTTAAAAAAAAAAAAAAAAAAAAAAAAAAAAAAAAAAAAAAAAAAAGAAAAAAAGCGGCATTTAAAATTTACAGGTTTGGCTGAGATTTTCATTATTTCCCCTTTTTATTTTACATTACGCTGACAAAGCACTTTTGTCCCAAAGTGTGTTTTGCAGGGGGAGGCTACAGCACAACACATGTGGTCTTCACGGGTCATAGGTCGACCGGCCTAGAAGTGCCTCAGATCGCCACCATCAAAGGTAACCTGCAACTTAATATCCTGTTGATGAGCTTGTTGAATTTATGAGTGTCTGTGATACAGACAACGGTGCAAGTGATTCCGCTCAATTGGCCTTTTCTTCCCAGGCTACGGCCTGGCCGCAAGTCTCCTCCCTGCCCCGCGCCTCGGCCCTTTACTCCGGGGACAAAGCGCTGAATTTTGGGGGAAAAGATCCCTCTCCTCCTGCCCTGGCAGGCCATTCCACTCCTCCATCCTCGGCGAGGCTGCCGTCAGTCCCATCCCCTCGCGGGTATATTGCCCGGTCCCACTGCAGCCTGACCCACCCCCCACCCCTAGCCCCCCCAGTCCTCTCCATTGCCCGGAGAATGGGGGGGAGGGGGTGCGGTGAAACCTCCTCATCACCCCTAGCCCGGGGGCGGTGACACCTCCCGGGGAAAGGGACTAGGAGACGAGAGCAATATATGCAATACAGGGGAAGCAGCAAGGCATTGCTCTCGCTCGTCTTTACCCTGTTCCCCCCGTCTCTTACACCCACCCCCATCCCACCTCCGTCCGCCTCAGCAGCCGGCAAGAGTAGGAGTCGAGTAGTTTTCGAAAAAAAAAATAAAAAATCGGGAAACTTACGAAGACGGGAACGCTCTCCCGGGAATGATGTTTGTTCTGCAGGTCTGGCACCTCCAGAAACCTGTTGAAAAACTTCTTTCAATAAACCAATTTAGCACCGGCTTGAGGTGACCGCTTGCTTTCCTCTCCCCAAAGATACCGTGAGCCCAAGGCTGCGTTTCTGGCGATGACCCGGCCAGCAAGTGCGGGGCTGGCTGCCGGTGCCCCTGCCCTCAACCCTTCCCCCCCCCTCCGCCCCCTTCCTCCCTCACTCCTTTCCCTTGTTACCCTGTGACATGGGGGAAAGGGGTTTTGCGGTTCGGAGGGAAATAAAGCACTTCTTAGGAGGGACGGCAACGTGACTTTGAACTTGGATCAGCTCTTCTGTTTCCTGCAGAGAAAGCAGAGCTTGAGCCCTGAAAGAATAGCAGAGCGCGGCCAGCCCGCGGGGGCTCCGGTTGGAATTCACGGAGTGCCCCCCCCTCCCCCCCCCCTCCCCGCAAACTCCCGGGTGCCGGCGGGGCTGAGGGGACAGAGCGCGGTGCGAGGGGAGGGGGTCAGGGAAAGAAGGACAAGAGGAAAGGGAAGGGAAAAAAAGAGGTAAAGGAATAAAGAAAGAGAATAAATGAGCGGGAGAAAAAGGAAAAGAAAGGAAGCGAAGCAAAGGGCATGAATGGCAGGAAGGGAGAGAGGAAGGAAAGGAAAAGGGAAAAAAAAAAGAAAGAAGGGAAAAGGAAAGGAAAGGAAAGGAAAGGAAAGGAAAGGAAAGGAAAGGAAAGGAAAGGAAAGGAAAGGAAAGGAAAGGAAAGGAAAGGAAAGGAAAGGAAAGGAAAGGAAAGGAAAGGAAAGGAAAGGAAAGGAAAGGAAAGGAAAGGAAAGGAAAGGAAAGGAAAGGAAAGGAAAGGAAAGGAAAGGAAAGGAAAGGAAAGGAAAGGAAAGGAAAAAGAAAGAGAGAGAAAGGGAGAAACAGAAAAAAGAGAAAGGGAAAGAGAAAGAGAGTGTGGAAAGAGAAAGAGAAAGCAGAATGAGGTGAAAATCCAGAAGGCAGGCAGTTGTATGAAAATTCACCCTTTTAAAATTTTTTCTTTTCAATACAATATTTTTAATTGAGAATTTTACTGGACATTATGCTTCCCTTTCTAATCTTGGGTTTAGTGAGTTCTTTACATTGCTGGGGGGAAGTGTACTCAAGACTCTAGTTATCCGTATGATTTTTTCACTAATCTGGAGGTAGATGATGTAGGAGACCAAGCTTTCTTCTCCAGCTTGTGCTCTTGAAATCCTCAGCAGAGGTGGAGGACACTTCTCAGACCTTCGCCTTGGAAACATTTCAGGGAAGGAAAACGGAATTTGTTCGCGGTTTTTCCCTGGGACCCTGGGGGGTCAGGACAAGGACAGCATATGCTCCCAAGCTGCAGACTGGGAAGGCAAGATCTGGGGAGCAGACACTCCTGTCTACAAAGACAGAATGGAATGACGGCGTGGTGAAGAGGAGAGGACTGTTGGCATCAGAGTTGTAGTTCTGCATTAATACTCAGTTTGTCTCCTATTGCCCATTTCTGATTAGACGGAATCCCCTTTTTTCACAAATTAACCCCTCACCTTCTTCGAAGAGTAGTGTCCAGTAGTGGCACATTTCATCCACTTTCGGACAGACTTGGAAAAATTTTAACTATTTAATGACAGTGATGGGGAAGACCTTATTGAAACAGCCTTAGGTGGTGGTCAAGGTTACCTTTTCCTTCCTTCCTTCCTTCCTTCCTTCCTTCCTTCTTTCCTTCCTTCCTTCCTTCCTTCCTTCCTTCCTTCCTTCCTTCCTTCCTTCCTTCCTTCCTTCCTTCCTTCCTTCCTTCCTTCCTTCCTTCCTTCCTTCCTTCCTTCCTTCCTTCCTTCCTTCCTTCCTTCCTCTCTCTGTCCTTACCTACCTCGAGGGCCAGGTTTGAGCCTGATGTGTGATTTAAAGCCGTGAGGACCTACAGGAGGAATGTCACACACCTCTTAAAAAAAAAAACACTAAACCCCACACACCCCTACATTTTGGGTCGCTTCTCCACCAAGCGCAGAGATGGTGGTGATGGAGACTCAACGTGAAGTGCAGGACGGTAAAGACGATGCATGTGCCAGGTTTTAATTTTTACAAAGCCCCATTTACTGATGAGCTGATGGTTATTTTTCAGCCACTGCAAACCAAACCGAAGCAGGGGCCAGACATGTATTTACTGGAGGGGGAGGGGAAGGGGACTTGTTTGCTCTATGTGTGTGCGGGTGCATGTGTATGTGCTGGCTGTATGCTGTTTTTTATTTCTGCCATGTAAGAATCCGGTTTCCAAATAACAATGGCAGGGTGGTTTTTGAGGTTGTGTTTTTTTGTGTGTGTGGGTTTTTTTGGGGGGGTGAAGTGTTTGGTTTGGTGGGTTTTTTTGTTTTGGTTTGGTTTTGTTTTTTATTTCTTGGTTTGGTTTCTTTTTCAAGAAAGGGAATAGACAAGGAAAAGTCCTAAAGCATCTGCTCTCGGATTCACAATCACAACACATGCAGACCTACTCCGCTGCTCCCGCACAAGTGGTTTAAGAGCCCAAACATCCAGGGAGACAGTCGTCTCTTCTATTTTCATTTTTAGTTTATTTTCGCTTCCCCTCTCTCCCCCAGATGCAGCTACACCGCCAACATGACTTTTATTTGATCCCCCCTCGCACTCTTTATCGATCGTGGGTTTAATTTGCTTTAACCGAAAAGCCGAAGGGGCAGCAGGATGGGCGAGTTTCTCCCCCCCTCGGCCACCACCAGAAAAAAAAAAAACACAACAAAATACAAAAAAAAAAAAAAGGAAAAAAAAAAAAAAAAAAAAAAAGAGGGCAGCCTCCACAACCCCCTATTTATGTTTTAAGCCCCTCGCTTTGTTTGTTTGCCTCCCGAGGCAGGATCGCATGGCCAGGAGCACATCGATATTTTCCGTGCGTGTGGTTCTCCGCGCCTCTCTCCCCTCCACGCCACTCCTTCCCTTCGCCGCAGGGCGAGGCGGGGGGGGGGGTGAAACGCACACACACACACACGCCCCCCCCCTCAAAAGGAAAAAAAAAAAAAAAAAGGAAGCCGCCGGCAGTGCCGAGCTGAAGGCGGCCACAGGGGCCATGCCGTGCGGCGCGGGGGCCGGGAGGTGGCGGGGCTGGCGGCGGCGGCGTGGCGGGGAGCGGGGCGGGCGGCGGGGGCGGGCAGGGCGCGGGGCGTCCTCTCCGCCATTAGCCGGTGGCCGGGGACGCCCGGATGGACGGGGCGGCTCGGGCCAATGAACGGTCGCCGGGAGAGCGGCCGGGCGGCGGGTGAAGGCGGTGTCGGGAGCGGAGCCGCCAGTGCGGGCGGGGAGAGGGAGAGAGGCCGGGGGAGGGAGGGAAGAAAAAGAGGGGGAGGGAGGGAGGGAGTGAAAAATAAAAAGCCGCCGCCTTAGCAGCGCCCACCGAAATAAACAGAGAAGCCAGAGGGACTGAGGGCGCGGGCGGAGCAGGGCTGCAACTCCGCCGCCCCGGCCGCGCCGCTCCGTCCCCGGCACTCCGCGGCCCCTTCCCGCCCCCCTGCCTCCTCTCCCCACCCCCACTGCCGCCCTTATTGTTTTTAATCCGCCTCCGGCACCCCCCTTATCCCCCCTCTCCCCTCCCCACGCCCCTCCGCGGCGGCGGGCGAGGGCGGGCGAGGCGCGGGGCACCCCCCACCCCCCCCCCCCCCGGATCTCTTCGCTCCGTGGGAACCCGCGGCTGCAAGTTTTTCTCCGTGAGAGACACCGCGAATGCCCGGCGGAGGATAAAACGAGAGCCCGGGGGCAGCGGGGGGCCCGAGGCGGCGGGGAGCTACGCGGGGCCGGGCGGGCGGGGATCGGCGGCACTGACATCCCGGTGGTGACTGCTAAGGGAGGGTGGGGGGGGCTGTGTGTGTGTGCGTGTGTGTGTGTGAGTGTGTGCGTGCGTGTGTGCCGCAGGGAACGGCGAGGCGAGCCTTGCCACCCCCCCCTCCCGTCCCCAGCCCCAGCCCCGTCCCTCCCCTGCTCCCCCTCCCCTCCTCTGCCCGCCCCCACCGCAGCTCCTTTAATACACTTTGGTTCTCCGCTCGCCTTTGGACTCTGCTCTGCCTGGCTCCGGATACGGCTCCGGCGGCGGCGGCGGCAGCAGCAGCGGACCGGTTCGGGCGCGGGCGGCGGAGGCGGGGGGACGCGGCGGCTGCCGGGGGGAAGCGGCGCGGAGCGGCGGCGGCCCCGCGCCAGGCCGGGCGGGCGGGCGGGCGGCAGCCCGGCGGCGACGGTAGCCGGGCGGCAGCAGCGGCGGCGGCGTCCCGGGAGCGGCGCGGACCATGCTGCTGGACGCCGGCCCGCAGTTCCCGGCCCTAGGCGTCGGCACCTTCGCCCGGCATCATCACTCGGCCGCGGCGGAGATGCAGGACCGGGAGCTGAGCCTGGCGGCGCAGAACAGCTTCGTGGACTCGGCGGCGGCGCACATGGGAGCCTTCAAGCTCAACGCCGGGGCCCACGACCTCTCCCCCGGGCAGAGCTCGGCGTTCACCTCGCAGGCGCCCGGTTACCCCGCCGCTGCCCTGGGGCCACACGCCGCCCACGTCGGGTCCTACTCCGGGGCTCCGTTCAACTCCACCCGGGACTTCTTGTTTCGCAGCCGCGGCTTCGGGGACTCGTCGCCGGCTGGCGGGCAGCACGGCATCTTCGGCCCTGCCGCCGGCAGCCTGCACCACCCGCACACGGACGCTCAGAGCCACCTTCTCTTCCCGGGCATTCACGACCAGCACGGTCCCCACGCTTCCCAAAACGTCCTCAACGGGCAGATGCGTCTGGGATTGCCGGGGGAGGTGTTCGCCCGGTCGGATCAGTACCGCCAGGTCTCCAGCCCCAGGACTGACCCTTACTCGGCGGCTCAGCTCCACAACCAGTACGGCCCCATGAATATGAATATGGGCATGAACATGGCAGCCCACCACCACCACCACCCAGGTGCCTTTTTCCGCTACATGCGGCAGCAGTGCATCAAGCAAGAGCTAATCTGCAAGTGGATCGATCCCGAGCAGCTGAACAACCCCAAAAAAAGTTGCAATAAAACTTTCAGCACCATGCACGAGTTGGTCACCCACGTCTCGGTGGAGCACGTTGGGGGGCCCGAGCAGAGCAACCATGTCTGCTACTGGGAGGAGTGTCCCCGGGAAGGCAAGCCCTTCAAAGCGAAATACAAACTGGTCAATCATATCCGAGTGCACACGGGAGAGAAACCCTTCCCCTGCCCCTTCCCCGGCTGCGGAAAAGTTTTCGCCAGATCAGAAAACCTCAAAATTCACAAAAGGACACACACAGGTAATTCGAGTTTCTTTTGGCAGATTCTCATCCTCTGCCCCTGCTTATGTGTATATATATATATATATAGGCTTATAAACTGATAGAGATAGGGCCTCAGACAGAGAGAGATGATTTGAGAGTGATTAAATAAGGATCCCTCTTCCATATTTTTTTCCCCTCTCCGTTGCACAGCTGAGTTTGTTTTGGTTTCTTCCCCACCAGCATCCCCTTCCCCCTCCCCCCTCTTCCCCAGATTTAGAAAGAACATTTTACTGATTTAATTCGAGCGGTGAGCGATGGAAATGCGTGCCGAAACTCGGCGGGATCTTTCCGTAGAAACGAAAAATACAGTATGAACTAAATCCTGCCATCCGGCTAAAATCTGGGAAGACGTTTACCTATATGTACATAAAACGCCTTCCGCATTTGCAACGCGCAACGTATTTTCATGTCACTTCAGAGCTTTCGAGCATGGCTTTCACGTATGGATAGCGAGAGAAACTATATAAATAAGTTCAGAATCTGTCATTAGTCCAAAATCCTGTTGGAAGTGGCAAAACGTCCCTTTCTAGGAATGCTTTCCATTAAATTTAAATGGTGTGAGCAAGGCAATAAAATTTTCTCATTTAAAAAAAAAAAAAAAAAAGTATTTTAAAAGTCTGACTCGAGGTGATTTCAGGTGCTTTTGCAACAGTTTATTAAATTATGTAATAGGAAACAAAGGATTTGAGGCTGGGAAACTTCCACCCAAATCAGGTGGAAAAGAGGCGAAAGATCCCTGGCTTATCCTGATGGAAAATCGACGGAGTCGAAGGGTAACAAAAATAAACGCATCCTCCCGCCTCATCTATTATTCATTTACTACTCCTGCCGGCTCGAACTGTGCTAGTCTGTTTCATAAAAGACGGCCAAATATTTTAGCGACTTCCACTCTAAATATTTACTCGGAGAAAGGCTAAAAATCTCGAGGCCTATTGTTTTCTCAAGTGCTAAGCCCGTTGCGAGGTGCGAGACGAGCTTTAACAAGGTTTAAAATTTGAGAAATGTATTTGCATGAGATGCCCGCGCTGAAGTCATTGTGTCTGAGCGGATGTCTTTAAGAAACAATTTAGGTGCTAATGGAATTTAATGTTAAATGCTGCCCCCACACCCCACCCCCCCAAAGGCGAGTGGGGATGTGGAGTTCTCACCTCCAAATTACTCCCCGGCATTTGGAGTCCTGGCAGTCGGGTGAGAGAGAGGAATCCTTATGAAAATTAAATGGAAGTATTTTACAGACATTTAGTTTTCCCAGCGGATCTGCATTTATCTCGAATATCCATACACGAAACGATCTGCCCGGTCTTAAATCTGTCGGTAATGGTTTCCAGTTTAACAGGATAGCGGATTTGGTACCGAGGCGAAACGCCTCGTTATGCTCGGCTTTTTTTTTTTTTTTTTTTTTTTTTTTTTTTTTAATCGCTTTTCTTCTACCTCTTTCGGAGACGGTTTTGTGTCGGCAATGGTCGAAACAAACCCAGGCGGGATGTCCAGCCGGGGGTACCCGGGGAGGGGGGGGTTGTGTTGGTAGGAAGAGCAGGCGGGCCACGGGCACTGCCTCGCTGCAGGGAAACGCAGGAGCGGAGCGGGGGACGGGGCAAAATCCTCCTTTTGCTTTGGGGAGCTGCTGGGCGAAATGACCGGGAGCGGGGGTCCAAGAGAGAAGCGGGGGTGCGGGACAGAAGGGGGGGGGGACAAACAACTGATGGCGGGGACTGCGCGGTCTTTGCGCTGGAGCTGCGCGGGGGCGGCCGCTCTCAGCCCCGCCGCTCCGCCGTTGTCTTGCAGGGGAGAAGCCCTTCCAGTGCGAGTTTGAAGGCTGCGACCGGCGCTTCGCCAACAGCAGCGACCGCAAGAAGCACATGCACGTCCACACCTCGGACAAGCCCTACCTGTGCAAGATGTGCGACAAGTCCTACACCCACCCCAGCTCCCTGCGGAAGCACATGAAGGTACCCGGTCCCGCAGCCGGCGGCGGGAGGCGGGAGGGCGGCCGCCCCGCTCCGGGCGCCCCGTCGGGGCAGCGGGCGGCGGGAGCGGGGCCCGGGGAAGGCGTCGGGCCGGGCCGACGTCGGGGGGCGCGCCCGGGGGGAGGCTGCGGCGGCCTCCCTGTCCCCCCTCCACCCGGCCGTGTTGCCTTTGCCCCCCAGGTGCACGAGTCGTCCCCGCAAGGCTCCGAGTCCTCCCCGGCCGCCAGCTCCGGCTACGAGTCCTCCACCCCCCCGGGGCTGGTGTCCCCCAGCGCCGAATCGCAGAGCACCAGCAACCTCTCCCCGGCGGCGGCGGCAGCGGCGGCGGCAGCGGCGGCGGCCGTGTCCGCCGTACACCGGGGCGGCGGTGGCGGCGGTGGCGGCGGCAGCGGTGGCGGCCACAGCGGCCTCTCCTCCAACTTCAACGAGTGGTACGTGTAGGGCCCCGCCGGACCCACCGCGACCTCCCTTCCCTTCCCCGCCCCGGCGGCGGCGGTAGAAGCGGCGGGATGGAGGGAGTGGGCCCGCCGGAGACGCGCAGGGAGACAGCACCGCACCCGCTGGCAGCGAAATGACGGCCGAGAAGGATGCGGACGGAGGGGTGGGCTGGATGTGCCCACGCCCGTCCCGCCTTCCAGTCTTTTTTTTTTGTTGTTGTTGTTGGACCTTTTTATTTTCTTTCTTTCTGAGAACATTCTGAACCAGAAAAAAAAAAAAAAAACAAAAAACAAAAAACCCAACACCTTAAAAGTACGTGCTGAAAAACATAAGAGAATGAGTAAATAAATAGAGGAACGGAAAGGGGAGAGAGAGGAAAAAAACAACCCCAAACGACACCAACACACTACCCAGCAAAAAAAGCTTCTCCAGCCGGCGGAAAGAAACTCTCCCTCCGGAGCCTCCAGACAAAAGATCAGAGACTCAAACTCCTCCGGGCCCTGCGCCTCCCCACCCGCAGCAGCCAGCGCCCTCCTGCCCCACGAACTCTGTACATAGCGGCCCTCTCCTTCCTCCGGCAAGGTGGGCATCGAAGTTTTACTGGATTCTTGGTGTATAGAAGTTCGTCCCGTTTGTAAACTGCGGATTGGTTCCCCCCTCTTTTTTTTTTTCTGTTTTCTTTTTTTTTTTTTTTCCCCCCTCTTCATCCCTCCCTGAGAAAGTGATGGACTCGTTTCCTTTTCTCCCATTCTCCATCCCCACCTTCCTCTATCCTTTTTTAGTTCACCCTTTAAAAAAAAAAAAGAAAAAAAAAAGTAACGTGGAAGAAAAAAATGGTTTCTTTTGTAATTGTGATCTCTTGAATATTGTGTTCCTTTTTAAGAGGCAACTTGATTGTAAACTGCATTTCAACTATAGACTGAGGAAGAAATACCGTGCCAAAGTCTCCATTCTGTTACTCACAGACACACACACGAACTACAACGCTTGTGAATGTATTTTTTCTGTTAGCTGGGTTTACATGTGATGTTTTAGTGCTTTTGCAAGTTCAATTTGTTAGTTCCTGTTCGGAAGATTGTGAGGAAAAATAAACGTCGTGCCGTTAGCTTTTCCATAATAACACCCTTCCTCCTGTAAATACCTGTTACCATATTTATCCATTTGTAATTAAATTATGGTATTAACTTGCTACAGAGGAAACAGTATTTATAAAGAATGTTTCTTAACTATAAATATGTACAATTGTGAGCATAAACTGTTTCAGATTTTTTTATTTGGAGGTTTAAGTGGTTTCATCATTTCTTGTGATATGTTTTGAGAGTAATGCATACAGAAATATAATAAAACGTGTTGAAACTGCACGACCTGTTTCCTTTTTATGCCAAGGACTCTCTGAGACCTTCCCTAATGCATGTATGCGAAGGGCTGAGCAGGGGCTGCAAAACAAATGCTTTAAAAAAAAAATCCGCTGGTTTCTGGAACACGAGTTCCTCCAGCTGGGGTCACCGTCCATAAATAAATAAATAAATAACATTTGGGAAACCTCTGGGCTAAAAGAAGAGTGAGCTCTTGAATCTTCCCCAACTTGCTTGCAGTCCAGGATCTCCTCTTCACAGGGCAGGGGCACCGCTCCCCTCTCCCTCTGCCTTAACTCGGCCTTACTCTGCTTACTCTTTTTTTTTCCTGGTGCCTGTGTGGCTGGGGGACTCGTTGCCCCACAGGGTGACAAAGCGAGGAGCTCCGGAAGGAAGGTAGAGGGATGATGACCGAGCGCTGGGCTTCTTTGAGTCTCAAATCCTGTCCTTTTGCGCCTCTCCGTATTTTGGTAGCCTCCATCCAGCCCTGGAGAGGAAGAAGCGGCGGTGCCCGAGAGCTGACATTTCCCTTCGAGTATTTTTTTCTCCCCTCTCTCTGTTAGTTTGTTTTTTGTTTGTTTGGGAGTTTTGTTTCTGTTATTTTGTTTGTGGTGGTTTTCTTTTTTCTTTTTCTTTCTTTTTTTTTTTTTTTTTTTTTAATTTTATTATTATCATTATTATTAATCTAGGGAGCGGTTTGGGTTGTCAGATATGTTCATCGAGGGACAGACAGCCGCTGGGCCATGCATTTCCTGAGGTGCTTGCTCAGCTTCCATCCCCGCGGGAGCCCGTCGGGGCCCGGCCGGCGAAGCTGCCAGTTTGAGGCCTCCGGCAGCACACTCAGCCGTGCTGGGACACCTAAAGACAGTGTGAGAGCAGTAGGGAACCCGTGGAAAAAAGCTCGGCCTTGCCAAGCCACCGAAATACGCCTTGCAACGAAGCAGCACCGTGAGCTGGGCTCCGAGCGCCCTGCGGTGGCTGAGCTGCCCTGGGCGGCAGCTTGTACAAACAGGGAGAGAGCCCTTTGCTCCTCACACCCCGCTGTCCCCACCACCACCCCTCGAGACAGTCCCCGGCTGTTTTTTTTTTTTTTTTCCGAGCTTTGTCCCCCATGTTCAAATAGCAACAGAAGTGTCCCCAGCCTGTGTGTGTGGGATACGTGGAGAGAAGGTGGGTACAGGGGCCCTGCTCCTTTCTGGGGTGATGTTGGGGGTACTCAGGAGAAAGGGAGGAAGGTGGGAAAGTCCCCGCCGCCCCGCTGTTGCCAACTAAGTTGGGGTGCGGAGCAGACACGGGGCGTCCTCTGGGGACGGGCCCCTCCCAGCGTGGCCAACCCCACGCACACCCCGGCAGGCTCCTCGGGTAGTAATCAAACGACTATTAAAACCTCATTTAAGTTCGGTAATAATATTACGCCGAAAAAATATTTATTAAAATCATTGGCATACGCCGTCTGCCCCTTGGAGACATCAGTGGGAAATGCAGCTGCGAGGATCCTTCTTTGTCCTGCTGGCCTCCCCGTAGCCGAAAAATCAAACGGGGCTGTCTTCAGAGCCCGGCGCCTTCTGCTAAACCTTACCAGCCACCGGCGGCCCAAAACTTTCTCGCGGACCCAAGGGCACAAGGGCAGCGATCTCTGCTCCTTGGTCCCCCCTTCCCAGTGAGCTCTGCCCCGGCCGGCCAGAAGTTCCCCGGGGCTGAGCTCTCCTTTACCCCTCCCCTCGGAGCCTCTCTAGCTTCGGAGGAAATCCAGAGGTCATACCCCCCACTCGACCCCCGATAGCGGGGGATGCACAGAGGCACGGACTTCCCCTATCCCCAAGCCCATGTCGTGTGGCAGCAGGGGCAGCCCCGCTCTCTCCGGGCAGGCCCGGGGAAGGGGCTTTAGCGGCTGTGGTTGTGCGCACACACCCCACCCCCCCCCCGCCCCCCTTCTTCCCTGTCCTCCCTGGGCTGGCCCTGAACTTGACCCTGGCCTTGCCGCATCCAGCCCGCAGCCCCTCTCCTCCCGCCTCCCCCGGGCCCTGACCCCGGCCCGGCCCTGCCACGCTTAAGGGAGAGCGGTAATTCATCGGGTTAAGGGGCTGGGGTTTTTTTCCGGGGGGGCAGCCAAGACCCGCCTCACAGCCTTGTGCGCGGGTGGCCCGGGTACAGGGATTCCTGGCCACGGAACCTTCCCCTGTGCCTCTCTGGTTCCTCTATCTCGCCCCCCTAACCCCAATTTACTTCACCTCCCCAACTCTCTCCCTTTGTCTCCCTCACTGACCCTGAGCTTTCCAAATCTCCCCTCCCCATCCCTTAAGGCAGCCTAGGGACCAACCTGGAGGGAGTCAGGGGGCTGATTTGGCAGCCCCGACCCTCCCCCGGCACCCCCTGGTCCCAGATTCAGCAGGAGGTGTGGTGTGCCCGGGCCGGCAGCCTGCACACCCCGACAGCATTTTCCCCTATGGTTCACGGGTCGAGCCGGCCCCGCGTCCCCCGCCGTCGGTGGGCACTGAGGGGCACAGCTCTGCCCTCTCGCCAGCACCGAGTCCGAGAGAGGGGTGCCTGGATGCGGCAGCCTCACTTGGGGGGTTGTCCTCCAGCGATGTGAATCTCCTTTTACCCTGAAAAATCATCGTGGAGTGGTGTTTGTCGTATTATTATTATTATTATGTCCTAATTCTTCCTGGAAACCTCCTGAAAAGATGAAATTATTTCCCTGGGAATTGCTTTTTCCTCATGAGCTCCTCCTAAGCCAAACTCATTGAGGCACCGTCCATAAAACAAGTTGTGCTCTACTCCAGGCACCCGCAATGGGAGGGCAGCTCGGGGCTCTGCTCTGCCCTGCCTTCACCTGCCACCACTGCCCCTACCGAAAGAAACCTTTGTCACCTGGTTCGGCTACTTTTGTAGCTTTGTGTTGCAGCTAATGGTGACCAAAAAAAAAAAAAAACAAAACAAAAAAACAAAAAAAAAACCAACCAAAAAAAACCAACCAACCAAAAAAAAAAAACCCACCACACAGAAAAAAAAGAAAAAAACAAAGGCAAACAACCTCCCCTCCTACCAGACAGAGATGACAACAGCCCAAACCGAAATAATAGAATAAAAATACGGCAGCTCTCGCCAGAACTCGAGCGCGGACCACGCTGCCGAGCCCGGGGGTGCCGGTACCGGCGAGGATCCGCAAGAGCCAAGGAGCTGCCTCTGCCTCTGCCTAGCCCAGCCCTGGCCGCGGGCAGCCGAAGGGCACCAGTTCGGGCTGAGTCCACTCAGTTTGGCTCTGGTCAGACCTCCCCAAACCCCAAACAGCCTTTTAAGTTTCCCCTTTGTTTTCAGAAACTCGTACACGTTTCCTGCCCGATATGAAGACATAACAGGCTCCCCCAAACCTCTCTCCAGCCACACATGCACTCTAGACGTGCTGCCGAGCACTGCAAGGTATGTACATTTTTCATTTAGGTGCATGGTTGAGTGAGTTTGTTGGTGTTTTTAAATCTTCTGGATCGCTTTTTTTCGTTCCTTTTTTTTTTTTTTTTTTTTTTTTTTCCTCTTTTTTTTCTTTTCCCCCGAGCCAGACGGGCGGGAAAGGAGCCGCAGTTTACCAGCAGAGCAAGCAAAAATCTATTGACCCCCTCCCTTCCGAAGTGCAATTCGTCCCTAGAGCTTTTTTTTTTTTTTTTTTTTTTTTTTCTTTTCTTTCCTTCTTTCTTCCCTCCGATAAGGCTGAGGGGTTTAATACTTGTGAAAAAAAAAAAAAAAAAAAAAAAAAAAAAAGGACCGGGAGAGGGAGGACCTTCGCCAGAGGTTTCATGTCTTTATTTAATAAAACTTCAAAGTGTCTGCCCTCCTGTTGTCCCGAGGAGAGGAAGCACCGCACCAAACGTGCCGCTGATCCCACTTCCTCGCAGGGCAGGAAACACG
Organism: Phaethornis superciliosus; assembly: GCA_023637945.1. Taxonomy (NCBI): domain Eukaryota; kingdom Metazoa; phylum Chordata; class Aves; order Apodiformes; family Trochilidae; genus Phaethornis; species Phaethornis superciliosus. The sequence goes on along the minus strand of JAJQWJ010000001.1, from coordinate 145,039,584 downwards.
AGTACGTTTCCCCGCGTCCCTCGCCCGTGGCTCCAAGGGGACCTGGAGGGGCCAGCCGGCGGGAACTGGCGCAGAGGGAGCGCTTTTACCCACGCGTGGCAGCCGGCTCCAGTTCGGAGGGGGGAGGATGCTCTTTTGGTGTCAAAAGGAAGATAATCGGTGGTTGAAGCGGGTGAAGGAGAGGGGGGAGGCATTGGAGAGAATCGCTCAAGCTCCAGTGAGTGATGGAGCGGGTGTTTTACACGCGCGGCACCGCTCCTTGCAGAAGGGTCATGAGTGGGACGGATCCCGGGATGCTCAGATAGGGGCAGGCGTGTTTGGCCGCCACGGGACGGAGCCGCCCCAAGACCACCCCGAGGGGCTCCGCCGGCCACGGATTTCGTGGGGCGCTGTGGGTCGTGGGTGGCAGCGGCCAGGGCGTCCCGCGGACCCGTGGGTGGCGGCGGCTGGGGAAACCCACGGGCCCAGGGCCAGTGGCCCCGGCCCGGCCCGAAGGAGCTTCGGAGCTCGTCCCGACTGGAGCTTTGGGCCGCGGAGTTTCCACGGGAGACGGGGGCTCTGCATATGTGCGTGGGTTCGGTTTGGATCTCGGTATAGAGCAGTTATCTGCAGCGGGGAAAAAAAAAAAAAAAAAGCCATTTTCCTTCCAACATTTTTTTTTCTTCTTCTTCCTAAAGCACTAATTCCTCTATGTGGGCAAACAGCCCTTCTCCTTTGATTCTTAGTCACAGCCCCTAGATTAAATCCCGGTTTTAATGAGAGCCGTGGCTGTGGCCGCATTAGGTGATGATTGTTATGAAGAGGATCTGACCTGTTTTGATGAAGATGATCTGACCTGTAGGGAGAGAGGGAAAGGTCAGCCTCATGCAGTGGCCAGATTTCTGCTCCTTCCCGGCACATGCTGCTACAATATTGATCCGTGGAGAAAGATAAACATAAAAGCTAGATCCTATGTCCTGAATACTAATGAACGTGGCTTCCAGATTTTAATTGTTGTTGACTTCTTATTTCCACCGTAAACATTTGCTGACCTCTGTTGGACAATTTTTCCCAGATTTATTTATTTTTCCTTTTGTTTTGTTTTACTTCGTCTTACGTTATTCATATTTTTTTTTTCCAATCACCGAATCTCTCTCTCCTTGGAAATCTTTCCCGCAAGTTAGTTTCCCCAGCAGCCAAGGCACAACCCCCCGATGCCACCGCCCGCATCTCGTTACCATGAGACGGCGCAGCGAAGGCAGCCGACCCAAGGCTATTGAAAACGGGGAAAGCTCCTCTGAAATGCAGTATCTAGACCTGGGATCCACCTTTCGGATTTCTGCTTCATTACTCGCTCCATTCCTTTACAGCTTAAAGCTGTAGATGTTACCGGAGTTGTTGTGTTTTGATTTTATTTAAATTCTTATTTTATTCAAAGTGTTTGGTTTGTTGGGGTTTTGTGTGGGTTTTTTTTTTGTTTGTTTGTTTTTTTGGTTGGTTGGTTGTTTTTTTTCTTTATTTATTTCTTTATTTCTTTCTTTTATCTTTTCTTCTCCCCTCCCGAATCGTGAGTCGAACCCAGCAGTTTATCTGGAAAAGACCTCCCTCTTTAAAGCCTCCCCAGTTTCCCAGCTGTACCCCGAGCAGACACCCCTAGGGCAGCCAAGGAGAGATGGGAAAATGCCGCTGTCTGGGGGAGAAAGGAGCTTTCCCCCTGCTCCGTGCCGAGCAGCCCGGCCGGGCAGTCGGAGCTGGTTCTTTTTTGGAGGATGCTCGTTGTGATGATGGGTGCTTAAGGACCACTCGCTGCCCCAGCTGCCTCTTGGATCTTTTTTTTTTTCCCCTCGAGATGGTCAAAATTAGCTGTAAATCTGGGAAAACCGTCAGTGAAATAGCTACCCCCCAACACTCATTTCAAGTTTCTCTTGTTTCTCTGACGACCTATAGTAAGCACTATAGACTATATAGGGGCAATTAACTATATCGGTCTGACATTTAAGAAAATGAGGGAGATCTTAAACTCCTAATTCCCGTCATTACAAATAATTTTCATGAACAGAACTTCTAAAAGATTTTTTCCCCTCCTTTACACTTTCCAGTCTATTTTTTAACCCCTGAGTGATTTACTATGCAAGTAATTTTAGAGGACACAGTTTACAGCTTGAGTTATTAGACTGAACACCTCTGGCTGACACCACAACACCTTTTTTTTTCTGCCTGCAGCTGTGAGTCACAACCCCATTTTCATACCAAACTTCTGCACATTCCTTTACAATATAGACTTCCTTCTTCCAAAGATCAAACATGCTCTAGTCAACGTGTTTATTTTAAAATACAGGAAAATTAAAACTAAACATAGACTTAAAATAAAAACAAATGCATAATTTCTTTCCCTGCTGTCCCTCCTACTAAAATAAAATAAAATTAGAATGGAACGGCATAGACCGCTCCAATAAAACAATCCAGTGACAGAGCCAAAAGAGTTGATTTCCACTGGAGCGGGAACGGATCCTTCTGTTTGCTGTTATTTATTTACGTATTATTGTGGATATGGTTTTAATTATATGTGGGAATATCAGGCAAAGATGCTGTAACCGTAGCCTGCCTTTAACACACTTTTCCTATTTGTATGATGCCAGTACTACAAGGCTAGAACAGGCACTATAAGGAAAATTGTTTCAATACTCTGCCTAAGAGTTTACAACAGGGAATCCCAGAATTACAGGAAAACCTGCAGGCCTGCTCCATGGAGGTGCCCGGCAGGACCAGGCATATTTCATGGTAGGCGGCAGGTTTCGGGGTGCTGAGAGGGAAGGCAGGGGGTTTAATGCGGGAGGGAGGATTGCCCGGAGCCAATTCTACCCAGCAAAACGGGGTTGTAAAAGCCTCTTTGCTGCTCACTCAGCGGCAAAGGCACTGGTACACTTTTTAATGGTGAGTAGGGGAAAGGTAGATTTAATCTCTGCTCCTCCCGGTAGTCTACTGTCTACTTCCCTAGTGACCCCACTTGGATTTGAGAGAAGGGACTTCGCTGCAAGTCCTTCTTCCACTCCCTGATTTTTATTTTTTTTTATTTCTTTTTTTTTTTTTCCCTGGAGCAGGGTACCCGGGCAAGCTCCTATTGCCCATCATCTCCCCCCACCCTTCGGAATCTTTCACCAAATACTGGGAGTGATGGGTGAGGAGGAGCGATGAGAGAGGGGGATTTATTTATACCATTTATTTTTGGTATGCATATAGACGAAAAAAAAATTTTAACAGGAGAAAAATAAAGAGGAAAAAAAAAAAAAAAAAAAAAAAAGCCATGAGTCATTTGCATTAGGAAACAGATGAAATAACTTCCTCTCTCGCCTCTCCAAATTATCACCGATCCGTGCGGCTCCGGAGCGCTGAGCGAGCCCGCACCGGGCTCCGAGGCTGTGCTTGCATGGCCAGAGGACAGCGGGACCACTGCGGGTCCCCTGGGCTCACCCCCCGGCCCGGGGGCTCTCTGACCGTCTGCCGTCGCGGCCCGACGTTCGCCCCCAAAATGAAGGCGATAACGGGGAGGGGTTACCCGATGGAGAGCACTCCCGAACCGGAAGGTACCGCTGCTGACCGAACCCCCTGCCTGCCCGCACCTGCTGCCCGACGTGCGCATCCTCTGCCTGCCCCTCGCCGGTCCCGTTCTCCTCCCGCTGCCTCTGCGCTCCCGCGCACGGCGAGGGCAGCGGCTCCGCGGCGCGCAGCATCGGGGTGCGGGGTTTTCATCGATTTGGGCAAACTACTCTCGCTAAGTTGGGAGGGCTGCTGGTTCCTCCTCTCTCTCTCTCTCCCTCTAAAAAAACCCCAAAACCTCAACCAAACAAAAACCAACACACAACCCCAAACCCGGCGCTGAGGCTGTCGTTCTCTGTTCTTAAATAAAAGCCCAGGACTCGGCAAAGGCAGCGAAGAAATCCGCCTAGGACCTGTTCCACGCCTGAAGGCTGACGGAGCCGCCTGGACGCGGTTCCCTCGGCGGGGTGTCCCGCAGAGCCCCGCGGGGGGCTGCTGAGCCCCCCTTCCCACTCGTCCCGGAGCCCAGAGGGCAGTGTCGCTGCCACCCTCAACCCAGCGTGCGCCCAAGGTGTCTGGGACCCGCCCGAACCCCTCAGCACAGCGGCCCCAAGAACCCCCGGTTTCGGCCCCCCCGTGAGCCTCTTTCCTGCACATCCCGTCGGGCGTCGGACCCTACATCCCATCCCGCACTTTCTGCATAGCAGCAGAGCGGGTGCCCGGAGAAATTTGGGGTATTTGCAGCAGATGGGCTGTCCTCAGGTCCTTGGAAAGGGGCTGGATCCTGCCCCCTAGTTTCACCCAGCCCATGCCCGTCCTTTAGTGGGTTTTTAGTAAACATGCACGACACCTCCGTGTCTCTCCTTGTCAAGGTGCTTCGTGAGCACAAATCTACAAAGGATGCGGGGGGCGACCGCCCGCTCTTGTCGCAGGGTCTGATGCTCACACACAGCGGTCAACAGGCCTCTGCCTCCCGAGAAGTAGGAGGCTGTCGGGGTTTTAACAAAAAGGGGTAGCTGTGTTTAATTAAAAGCATCGGCGAACCATTGAGTCAAGGGGAACGCGGGTTCAAGTGGTGCTCCAGCATCTGAAAGGAATTTGACTGTCAAGTCCTTCGGGCTGCCCACACTCTGCGGTGTTGGGGTAAAAGCCAGGGAAATCCGATGAACGCAGTCTTGCAACGAGGATCTTGGTGTTGGTGGGGGGTTTTTGTTTGGTTGTTTTTTGTTTGGTTGAGTTTTTGTTTTGTTTTTTTGGTTTGGTTGGTTGGTGGGAGGTTTTTTCCTTTTTTTTTTTTTTTTTTTTTTTTTTTTTTTTCCCTGTTTCTCCCCTCCCGGGGAAGCACTGGACGCGGCTCACCTCGGCAGGCTACAAAAGTGCCATGTGTTGTGGCACTCAGTTCCTGGCTTTGGCCACTGAGCCCTGCGGCAGGCAGCCTGGCAGGCAGGGGAATAACCCCCGCAGAGCGCCGGGCGCGAAGCCTCTTCCCGGGCGGCCCCCCCCGTCCTTTCCCCGCTTCTTCCCCCCTGAAGACAGTGCTGTACCCCCTCCCCTCCTCTGCCATGCAACCTGCCGCCCTGAATTTCTCTGCCGGGGGAGACTCAGGACTCCTAGCAGCGGTACCGCCTAGTTCTGGATGTCTGAGCCGGCTTCGGGGTACCGGGTCGTGGTGGCGACATTTACCTCACTGGGGACGCACGGTTTGGGACACTCGGGCTTTGGGAAAGGCAAAGAAGGGCGAAACCTCCGGGGGCTGCCCCAGCACCAGCTCTGGGTGCCGCGGGACACACTTGTGCTTGTGCCATCACTTTGTGAAACCCGAGTGCCGGCTTCACTCCATTAACCCCGGTTGCTCGTCCCGCAAGAAAGCACGGGGAGGTCCCGGCGGGGCTCTGCGGGTGCCAGTGCCGTGTCCCCCGCCTCGGAGAGGTGCGAGGTGGAGAGCGAGGGGCGATGTTTGCAAAGACGGCGCCAAGAAGCAGAGCTTAAGCGGGCAGCGGCGGGGGCTGTGGGGCTGGGGTTGCTGAGGGCTCAGATCCTCTCCCCAGACACGGTCAAAGTGGCTGAGGCCAGGGACCACAAAGCCCAAAAGGTTTATAACATATTTGTGAAACATCGAGAGAAGAGAGAAAAAGCTATCTTTTGTTCTAATATTTACGCTTTGCATAAATAGGTAACATTCATTAATTTTGGTTTTCGCAGCTTGTTTCCCAGGCTTTCCAAGGGCACTCGCGTGGAAGCAACCCACCCAACCTTCAAGTTCCTCGGTTGTGAGCTCCGCAGAGGCCCTGTGCAACCCGGTCCGCCGAGCTGGTTCCGTCCAGCTGGCCCTGCTCGCCTCATACACACTAAAACACCCACAGAGCCCCAGACCTGTTGAAAACACGAGTAAGGTTAAAAAAATGATGTTCCACTGCACAGGAGGTACTGTTAGTAGTAATGGTCACCTGGTGTTGGAACAGTTACAGAGAAAACCCCATTTTCTTTGCCTATACGGTGGCACTTTTTTCTTTCCACTGAAGGGAGTAATGAGCAGAAGGGGAAGAAGATGAGATGGAAGTGCAAAGAGGGAGCTTCAGGATCAGGTTCTTGCTTCCAAAGCAAAACCAACCAACCATCACTACCTGCCAAAAGAAATCTCATATATTTTACTTGCCTTCCCCAGACTTGTATATTTAGCACATCTTTTATTGTCCCACAGTGCTTCCAGAAAGTTGCTGTACCGTAGCCTGAAATTACAGGCTGCAGCACGAGATTTTGGCAACCTTCTTTCTGCTACAGCTGTTAAAGGAGCTTTAGCTTCCAGCAGAACTCATTTATCCCACCAGTCATGCCAGATACTAAGTGACTAAATCAGATGTTGGGGTGGTTCCTTGTGCAGTCAGAATGATCAGCTCCCATGTGCAGGCCACTGCAGAGATCACTTAAGCCAGAATCTCACTGGTTTACCAAAACCCCCAGCCAATTACATTAAGCTGTAATTACATCATATCCAGCTCATATCAGCTTTGGTATTACCAAAGAAGAGCAAAAGCTATGTGGGAGAATGAAACAGCAAAAATTCTGGATTGAGCCCAAGTTACAGGATTGAGCATTGATATTAATGGGTATCTTAATCTTTCATCCTAATTTCTGCAGGAGATGAAGCAATGGAAATCATGTAGGGATTTTTATATCTAAAATATGTTCCTTTAATATCCTCAAATAGTAATCCTTAAATGCATTGCTCCTTGCCTTCATGGGGTTTAAGTGGATTTTAAATAATTCCTAGACCTTGTACAGTCCCTTTATTGATAAATACCTCTTATCCTCTGTACCTGCATGTATTTTGCTGGGCAAGTCTCTCGGTGGGGTGCATGAGAAACATTTGGATGGGCAACACCAACATCTGTGGTACTATCAGGAGCTGCTGAAGAGATAATTGAGGTGTCAAAAGGCTTGGGCAGGGAACGAGTAGCGGGAAAGGATGAACTTTAAGAGCAAACAGACTGTTTTCAGTCAATATTCCAGAATGGGAAAGACAAATAGGGACACTCTGGCAGAACTGTTTTCAAAGACTGGTTTCCATGAAATCTCAATAATGTTATGGGCATATCCCATTTGCTTGAGAATATTTACTTTTCTGTTGGTTATCTGAGAGTCTTTGATGTTTGCTCAGCTGACCCATCCTGATTTCTTGCCCTTTGCTGCCCATAGGCACCTTTTGTCACTGCATGCCTGTGGGCTTTATATCCAGCCTCCACTCGGATTAGAGTTATCTCTTGGGCAAGTTGGACAAAATTAAACCTCCAGGTTTATTTCAGTTGATTCGAACTGCTGCCAAGGCAAGAGCCACACTCCTTATCTCAGGGACTGAGTTTTAAAAATCTCATGGCCATAGATCTAGTAAAGAGCAGAACACTCAGGTGCCATTTGTTTCCAGAAGGAATTTTTGCATCTTCTTAAGGATGAATTTCATAAGGACTCATACCATCAAATTATAGCCCCAAGCTACAGTTTGGTTTTATACATGTCTGTGAGGCAGTTTTCCTTCTACAAAAACCCCAAACAACCTCAGTGGTTTTAAATCTAGTGTGATTGAATGCTTGATTGTGATTATTGTGAAAGGGTTCTAAGGTTTTATTATTTATTTATTTTCAGGATGTATTTTAGTAAAATGGAAATATTTCTACAATAATATCTCAGCACTTATAGAAGTCTATATAAAACACTGAATTTAATAAGACTAATTCAGCTCTGGGCAATATTGTCCTTTGAAGCATATTTTCATTCCTAGTATGAAAATAGAACTGGATTTTAGGCTTTTGTATCTATAGATTCAACAGATTAGTAAACAAATATAAATATCTAACAAGTTCCTCCAAGCAGGTGCCTAAACAACATCAACTACTGTGAACAGTGGTCTTGCTTGCTACATTTGTGGGCAGCCCTCAGTGAAAAAGCCAGTTACCAGCTGGGGCTGAAGAGTGACCAACTTTCTCTCACCAAGAGGTGATTTCATCAGGTCAGGATCATGGAAAGTAGTAAGGCAAATCGGAGCATCTTGCAGGACTGTCAAGCCAACATCTTCCAAGAATAGTATGTTCACATTTACAGAGTTATGAATAAGGAAAAACGTGTGTTAACTGCAGAATATGAGCAGAAAACCTACTATATACCGCTAAGAAAAAATCATCTGTCTCTTTGGGAAAAATAAAAAGCATATGCTTGAAGCTGCTATCATATAAACACATGCCTAGAACACGAACTTTTCCAGCATGCAAATAAATTGACTTGGCCATTCAACAGAGTTTTGACAATCTGAAATTTAAAGTAATTGGAGGGCAGATGCTGTGCTCTATTCACAAATTCATTTTATTTTTATAACACTCAGGATATTTTCCATATTGTCAGGGGTATTAGATTTCAGTTTGCTACAGTTAATGCAACAGAAGATTCTGTAATCACTATTGACTGCAACTGCCAACATGTAATTGGAGAATTAAAGTCCAATGTGGAAAATGGATGATGAGTAATGAAAACACTTTCTGCTCACCCTTTGCCTACAACTAATGGTTAGAACTGAGCTGTTTTTGAGGAATTACAAGGGGATGGGCAAGCTGGTTTGAGAAAAGCAAATGTCCACACACATAGCACTATGGTCTGCAGTCTGTACTAGGGGACTGAGTTCCCTTTCCTGTTCCCCTCTTCCTCTCTTCTTCTCTTCCTTTTCCTTGAGATATGGAGGCTCATGCCTACAACTGAAATGGTAGAAAACTCTGAAGAAATCCTGGCACAAGAGGAACCTGCTTGTTTCCATCAGGAGTGGCATCACCTAGTTGTGGAGTTTAATAGGGACCTGTGGACCTGATTTTCCAGTGCAACACTGACCAGACCAACCAAATTCCACCTATATACTTTTGTCCCTGTCTATATTTCACTTGAAACATTTAACTTTTTCTTGATGGGGAGGTGGGGGCATTGTGTAGCTATTGCACTGTTCACCCAGTGACCAGGGCCCAGGGATCTCTTGGATGCCCTTGTCTGAGTGTCCCCTAACAAGCAGGATATAATGAGCCATATTCATCTGACAGCATCTCACTGCACTAATCCTACAGAAATCACTGTTCTGTGTCTGCTGATGGAAGAACAGTGAGGCTTTGAAGACAGGGTCAGGGTCCCCAAGCATGTTGTGCTGTGAGCCTGTTTCTCCCTGGAAATCCAAAACCACTTGCACTGGACACTTGCTCAGACATCTCTCAGGATCATGGGTGATCAGTCACCTAAATACTGGAGACTACCTGAAATAACACAGCCCTTCTCCTCTGATGGCATCACAGAATCCCTATGAAGCCACTGGACTATGGAGTTAGGTTAAATCTGCCCCCCTGCAAAATACAGTTAACCTCAAAGATATAAAATATTTGGAAATGCTTCGGAGCATTTTTGTCTTCTAACATTTAAAAGGATTTCCAGTATTTTCTTTCTGGTTTCTTGAATTTTGCTGTCCATTAAATTTTAATTTATATACATTTATTTTTAAAACGATGAAATGTTACCCTCCTACAGAACTAGTTATAGCTGCACTAAGGGGTAGGAGCAGTGAGCAGAAGCAGCAGAGTCAGGCATACAGATTACCCTTCTCTCTGTACTTAAATGTGTAAGCACTGCAGATAATGCCCAGATTATGCCCAGTTCATGCAGAATGATACGAAATTAACAACCTTTGATAGAAATGACAAATACTATCATCCCCCTGATCTGTTGCAATGAGGTCTTCTGACTCTGCTGCTTTCTGGCTGAACGAGAGACCTCAATATGAAGCCTGGAGCCTTATGGTTGTATGATACTTCCTGTAGGAGGTGGGATGCATGAACAGTAGAGCAGCTTACTCTGCTTCATTGATGCAATATTTCAGTTTTGTCTGTAGTTTCAATCCCACAGCCTCTGTATTTCACAAGCTTTTGGGAATACTGATGAGAAAACACATTTTTGTGAATTGTAAGGCAATGGCACACATAACCTGGCACTCACATGAATTCTGACATGTACTGTGTGTATGTAGCTTGTTCATGTACAGTTTATACAGTGAAAACAGCAGCAAATTATTACTGCCTATTATGCTTATGTTTGCCAAATACTTTCAATTTAATCATCATCTTTCCTGTTTTCATGTGATCAATTTTCTTAAAAAAATATTCAGTGGTTTCAAATTTCCTCTCTGTGGTTTTTGCTACTGAATGATTTTCCTAAGTCTTCTTTTATAAAGTTCTTTCATCTGCTTTTGAAGTGGTGATGGTTAAAAAGAAGAAAAAAAAAAGAGAAAAAATGTTTTTCACATAGACTAAATCATTTGAACTGTGAAAGAGTCACAGCAAAGGTAATATGAACATAATCTGCGCTGAAGTCAGATTTTGATGGATTTTTCACTAATTTTGGCTGTTTTGTATTAGGAACCTTTCATTTTGGGAAACACATTCAAGAGATTTGACTGGAAAGCCAGATATTTAGTATAAGTTGTCTTCAGTCTGAAGCCTCCAGATATATTATGCTCATTAAGTGTCCCATTCCTCTGTCTGCATTTTTGTTTCTAAGAAGCAGAACTCATACCCTCTTTAGGATGAATAACTTGGAAAGAAGGAATTTACAAGCTCCACAAGTTTATTGGTTCCAGATTTCTTTCCTCTCTCTTTTTTTTTTCCCCTCCACACATAATTTGAGATGCCATTTCCTTAAAAGTTTAGATAAATATGTTGAAAACATTTATGCATCATAAAGGTCAAAAGATTAAGCATTCAAAAGTCAGCCAACTTCAAGAATTATTACAGTGACATTTGCATGGTCTACATCCATCTCAAAAGATGTAACATCAAGGACAGATACAAACTTGCTCCAGCATTTCAATGTTTTCTGAGCTGCCTGAAGGGTTCATATTGTGTTTAATTCTCCTCTGAGACACAAACTAGAGAGAAAATATTTTACCATGTTGTAAAAAAATAACACAAAAGTCCCCTGATCTTGGCAGAAAGGCAGGAATAACATTTGAATTAAGAGCACTCTGATACTCTAGGGCTGGTATTTTCAGGTATGTTCTCAGCCACCTAGGGGCTGGGCTTGGCTTAGACAAAAAAACATAAAATAAATCTATTACTTGTCACAGTGGCATAAACAGTTTCTGGAAAATAGACTGACTGCTCCATATAAAGCAAGAAAACTTCAGGGAAAAAAAACCAAACAGTGATGATAACTTGTAACAGCTGGTACTAGGCAGGTATATTTCTAGTTAAATTTGTCTCTCTAGATCAGTTTGTTAAGCTGAAACTACACAATAGTTGTGCAGACCAGGACAGGCTTGGAGGGACTTTAACAATTCTTTTGAGTTAGGCGGGTGGCTACTCTTCCCTCTACTCATTTTAGGGACATTAAGATGATAAAGATGATGGTGCAGTTTGGCTGCCATTCCAGGCCATCATTCCCTCAGTTTAGGGACTTCCAGGAAAGCTGGGCTACCTGTGAGTAATTAATTCTCCCTACTGTACTGCAACTGGGGAGCTGGGCAGCAATACAGGTGTTTTAAAGGGTAATTAAGCTCAAATTTCTCTTTAAACCTTATTTTCTAAGCAAGGGAAGGTCAGGACAGGTAAATACTCAGTATGGTTGTAGGCAAAAGCAAAAATAAGCTGAGCTTTGTTTTGAGTTAAATCTGGCAATTAAAACTGCATCATGTTTTCTCATCATTACACCAAGACTAAATCCTGACTGCTAATGTGTTTGAGAAAGATCTGTCAGAGAGCAGCAATGGCAGCAGAAGCGAGGAGCAGACTAGATGCTAAAATTGGGAAGGGTGTAGAGTTTTTCTTTCCATGACAGATATCACCTGGCAGTTGTTGTGAGTAGCAACGAGAGATGGGGCAATAGAAATCTTCCTCTCTCTGAAGAAATAGCCTGAACCACTAATTTACAACTAAGAAAAAAGCTAAGGTTAGGACTACTTTTTTCAAATACAGCACAGAAGTTGACACTACTGGACAAATTAGTCTCAGTTCATTTGTAGGCACATCTGCCTAGGCAGTTGATTACTTTAACCTACTTTTAGATTAAAAACAATTTTCTGTCTTCTGTAGTTCCTTTTGCTAAGACTCACTATCTTGAACAAAATGAAGTCAGTACAGCTTTTCAGTCTGGATTTTTATACTATCCCACTCCACAGATTCAGTACTAGGATATTATTTATCTGCAGCTTTTCATTATTTCTAGTAACATCATTCAGACCTCCCAAGTACTGTGTAAGATTTTTTTCACATCTATTAGAAAAGCATCTGCAAGCTGGTAAACATCACAGCATTTGGATGTATTTTACCAGATAACAATTGCATTATCTGCAAGTGAGAACTGAGAAAGAGGCATTTCTCTCTCCTTCAGCTGTTTGTACCTGAAATTACATTTCCTGTTGGACTGCAGATTTTTTTTTTTAAATAATTTTTAAAATAATTTTTAAAATAATTTTTAAAATAATTGGGAAGGAATAATCCTTCCCAACAATTAAAAAAGAATAGAAGAAAAGGCAAAATTACTTATATGAAGCTAAAGCAATGCAGCCTGTATAGAAGTAAGCATCTCTATACATTGCAGGTTTTAAAGAAAAGTTAATTTAATAAAATAATTTGCAAAATAATAAATTAAATACAATACTGTTTGGAATATATTACTGATAGAGAGATCAGCTAGTCTCCCTCACAAATTTTATCAATGTCTTCATGCTACCTTAAAAATTACAAAACCCTTACCTTGCATAAAGTCTACTGCAAGGTGTAGCAAGGGAAAAAAAAACAAAACAAGAAGGCTTTTAAAGAAAATCCACCCCTCGGGGCATCTTCTAAGGAGGCAGGAGCTCCTCTCCTTCCAAGAACCAGTGCCCTTGGGGATCATGTAGCACTAACAGAGAATGTTTTGTGGGTTACCACATATCAGCTGGCAATGGGTTTTAGACCGCAGCGCTGGCAGTGGCAGCAAGGTGAGCTGGATGCTGTGTTTCTCAATGCAGCATGGTTCTGTCAACCCTGGTGTGATCCACAAAGGTGCCTCATTGCTTCCTCAGTAGGTTTCACAGAGAGATTTAGGTGCCTGGTCACATAGCGGTGTTTGGGGGAAAAAAAAGACAAGAAAAAAAGAAAAGAAAAAGACAAAAAAGAAAAAGAAAAAAAAAAAGACAAAAAAACCCCACCAAAAGCCAAAAACCTCACCAAACATAAAAAAACCCCAAGATTGAAATCCTTAAAATTAAATTCTTAAATTCAAAAGACAGCCTACCAGATCCTCAGTATTGGTCAGCATAGCTGGGTTAGAAATGCTGTGCTTTAGCTCCCACCCCTCGCTGGGGCTTCAGAAACCTGATTTTCTCTAAATTGAGAGTTTTTATTTGTTTTCAAAGACAGTCTGAGTGATAAGGGAGAATTTTAAGTTGAGTGGGCTGAAGCTATTGTAGGGTCGAGGGATACAGCCTAACCATCCTGGGGACCCAGTGGAGAGTGGCTACGTGGGGGCCACATCCTCTACCCCTGGGTTATGGCAGAGGCAGGAATGCAAGAGTTATGAGGACAGAAGGAAGGCAGGCAAGAAGAAACATCAAATAAAAGCCTAGAGGTAGGGCACTCAGCCAGAAGAGGGAAGACACCTAGCCAAATACATAAATAATCCTGGGAAGCCAGAGCAGAAATCAGTAAATCCCCAGGGCGTGCAAGCCTGTGGTTAAGGAGCTGAGACAGCATCTTTTGAAGCAAAGGACAGCCTATAGCCTAGTGTCCCATCACTTTGACTGTGTTTTTGCATGGCACTACTTGCTCCTGTGTACAATAAGCATGTTCAAGGGTCAGCTAACACACTGGCGACCTCAGGAGAGGCATACAATATGTATTACAGCTAGGAATTCCTTACGTGCCTTTTTAGATTAAAGCACACTAATCGCATCCAAATTCTATGCTGAAGCACTCATCGGAACTTCACCTGGGTATACATAGAGCTGCAGAGTACACATGTATTTTTGGAGTACATATTTGGAAACATACCAAGTCAGGAGTCTGTCTTGGGCAAGAAGCTGCAAGCCGTGGTATGACTTCTATGTCCCATTCTCATGTCCATTTCACCTTAAAGATGATGTTGCAGTCTGGGTGCTACTCCAGGCCATCATTCCCTCTGCAGGGAAACCAAAACCAGCTTATGGAAGCTTCTTCAGCTGGATGGGCACTATAGCCAGGCTACAGGCTGAAGTCACCTAGATCAATGAGGTGCTTTGCAGGAGACAGCCTCCAGTCATCCTGAGTGTGTCTTGCATGGGCATCCAGATGAAGAACAATTCTTTATTGACATCATATACCTGTGCCATTTTTATCCCCAGTGCAACAGTGCAGTGAATAATGTCAGTTTTGCCTTATTACTTAGAATCTCTGACAAGCAGAGGACAACATATACTTGAGGAAGCAGAGCCAAGAGGCAAAGGATATATTTAGCCTCCACACAGAGGTTCCTGGATTCAACAAACTCTCCTTTAATTTAATACACTGTTAAATGCAGAACCCACTCAGCTAAGAACCTGGTTCATTAACATCTGAGCGGGGGTAAGCAGTAGATTGTAGCTACTAAAAAAATCCTCGCCGTAAACATAGTGTAATTTATAGTAGGGGGAAAACAAAACCATAATGCATTAAAATAAAATACTCATTCTGGAGCTGGGAAGTATTATTTTTTTTTTAAAGTAATACAGATAAATGCCCAAAATCCATATATGCCTCATATAGATGGATAGACCTAAACAAAATTAATTGCCTGAAGGGTTGAAAACTCCACTACTTTTACCTCCCGAGTCAGTAGCTGTGGTCTTCAGACCTTAGACAGGTATATACTGAAAGGCAACCAAATGTTTAGATTTAAGATGTATTTCCAAATAAGTAAAGTTTAGTATCTCTTCTTTTAATGACACTGTGTCACAAAAGGCAAAGAATATCCATGAGGAAAAAAAAAAAAATTACTGAAATGGCAATGCACAGATTTACCTGCTGCAAGAGGGTGATATATCGCTGAATATCTGTTCCAGAAAAGAGATGGAGACAGAAACATAAAAATGGCAATACAATACTCTGTCATCAACAGGAAACTACAGTTAGGGAGAAAGTTTGCAAAAATTATTAAGGGATCAAATGTGTAAAGTACTAAGAAAAACACAATATAAACATATTTTATGGAACAAAGATCTTATTGCCATAGTGTCCTTAAAAATTATAATACTCTGAAAACAAACTTAGACCTTCAACTAGTTTTAAAGTAAATTCAGAGACTTATGCAGGCCACAAAAATTAGTATTAGAAAAAAAATTATGGTATGCTGTGATTTTTCTGCAATAATGCCATGTCCAGTGAAACGCAAATTGTTTCATGTGGGTCACACTCACTGAAGTTAGTGGGAATTAGATATAACAGGAAAATTAAAAGGAGGGAAAAGCCATTTGTAAAGGAATCAGAGTTGAGAAACATTTAATTCTCTACATAAGCAACACAAAGTTAGCTCATATAACACTATTCAAGTCCAGAAGAAGCAGAAATAGTGAGCAAGTTTGCTGGCAAGAGTAAGATATTAGCAGAATGACACAGAGAAGCATGGAAAATGCTGCATAGTAGATTTTAAAATTTAAATGTAAATTACTAACAGGAATATGCTAGAGCATAAAAAATCCTGATCTAGTCCTTTAAGATGTTACAAACAGATGTGACCCTGTGCTAGTTTTCCACGTGAGTCATTAGTGCTCAGCATTTTGGAGAATCCCTTGGCACTCTGTACAACTGCAACCTGGGCAGAAGCTCTGATGGGCAGAGGCTCTGCCCCACAGCCCTGCATCCCACAGCGTGGTCCTCAGGAGGCATGGCCATCCCCATGCAGGTGAGATCCAGGGCAGCCTGCTTGTTCTCAGTGTGCAAGAAAAAACAGCAATTCACTCTTCCACACAAGGTGCAATGCTCAAGGCTTGGTAGGTCAGCCAAATCTCAACTGATCTCCCCTGGATTCCTCACAGATACTTTTCAATAAAGAACTATCCTGCCAAATGTTATCCTCTCAATTCCCAGCCCTCTTGTCCATAGGACAGGAGAAAAAACAGCTTGCAATATTTATTAAGTAAAAAAAAAAGAAAAGGCATTTTTCACTGCCTTGAGGGCTCAAAGATCACTGCATTGTCTTGATCAAAAATCCAATAAAAGTTGCCTTAAACCAGAACACAGGAAAGCCGATTCTTGGATGGAATGGGCCAGGAAGTTGTATAGGCTAAAAGATGAGGATAATGCGAAGTGTACTTGTGCTACATCAATTGTTATAACTCATTATTGATGTTTAGTCTTTGAAAAAGTATTTTCTTGTCCACTGCAGGCTAGAAGTGTGGGCTACAAACAATGTTTAATGAAGACTGGAGACACAGCACTTTTCCTTAAGCAATGCAAATGCCAACAGCTGAGAAAATAAACCATCCATGTTTAGAGAATATTCTTCAATATTCTTTAAAAAGTGCCAAATTGATCTTAGTCAGTTTCTCAGATAGAAGCCCTTAAGCTATCAGAATATATGCAAAATTTAGGACTTAGGGACTGAAGCTATGCAGGATGCAACCTTATGAGAATTTTTTGCCTAGGTTATGAGCTGGGGTTTCAGAGGTAATGAAATGTGTATATCACACCAGAAGATGAAGTTTGAAGAACAGGGTGGAAAAGAAAACAAGACACCAACATAAGGTGCAGTTCTGTATGGTAGAAAACTACTTGGACATGTAGAAACCATCTACATAGTCATGTCTGGGAGCCGCAGTGGTGAAAAGGACTAATTTGACTTTTTTTTCCCCCCAGATTCCCAAAGGTACAGTGCCTAGTCTGTGTTGGAAACCACAGTTGTTTTGCACTGGTTATGTTCAGGTGAAACTAATGTTTGCTCTCCTTGATCCATACTTATGGTTGTTGTGAAAAACAGATGTTTTTTGGGGTGCAGCAGGAGTAGGGCTGTCCCTAAAAGGTCTGGGGAGTAGGGGTGCTGCAGAGACTTCAGGGATGGCCATGATCCTTGGTTGATGTTGACACTTTTGGGACTCAATAAACCCAGAAGACAAGCTGTCCCATGGTGCTGGACCCATCCCTGGAGAGAGACAGTGCAGAGATGGGGCTGGGATAGGGCATGGCTGAGCCAAAACACTGCCTAGCACCCTGGGTGGAGGTGATGTGCACAAAGGTCCCTGGGAAGCCTGTTGGGGACAGTATGGCATGAAGGTTCCCTCAGGTACCTGACACAGGAGTTGCAAGTCAAACCAGAAGCATTAATCTGCTCAGGAATTTGAAGTATTTTTGGTAAAAACACTTTTTGTGTCAGTTACTTGAATAAAAATGTACCATGCTGTCATCTTCCCTGCTCAAGTACTTGCTAGCACAGCCCAGAAAAGGTGCAGAAAGGGCAGTTACAGGTACTAAGAGCAAGGAAACTGCCCATAGTCCTTTGATTTCCCATGTGATTAGGGAAGCAGGGTCTTTTCCATCATCTCTAAACACTGAATACACCATGGCATAGCTGAAATAACGGAGGCCAATATTCCCCATCAGCACAGCAGTGCAGGAAAGCTTCAGTTTTTGGTTGGTTGCTCTGGTTCTCAGACAGGGGACAGCCCACCCCAGCTGTGCAACCCGACACCCAGTTCTGTGTGCAGATCTCCACTTCGGAAAACTCGCTCCAGATTTCCTTTCCACTCTGAGGCTTCATGAGCTGGGGCCGTGTTTTCAAATTCCAAACACACTGACTGCATTTTGGAAGGGTCTCACTGTAAACACTCAATGAGTTTTTCCTGCAGACTTCATCGTGGCGAAATTACAAATGACGTGGAAAGGAAAACAGGTCAAACCCAATTACAAACATGCAATTTCTGTTAAGAATCCATTTCTCATCGGATGAACTCTTTTTTTGGGAAGTATGCCAAAGTATTGTTTCGAATTTACATCCATCTTTACCAATGTGAGTTTACAAATATGGAAAAGATGTAGAGTTTATTGAAGGCAAAAGAATGTGGAAGGAAATTTTCAAGCTTTTGCTTAAAGCTCCTATACTGTATTTGGTGTCTGTGTCTGTTAGTGGGTATATGGGACATTTTGGACATTTTTAATTGAAATCCTCATAGGGATGTGATAAAATGACTGGTATTAAAAAAAATTTACAATTCAACTAATACCTGTCCAACAGGTAACATAGATACCATTTAATGGCACAGCCATTAGCAAAAGCCTTTATTAAAGGCTGGTACTGCCCTTTTCCTTGCAGGTGCAAATTCACCATCTGATCTGATGTTGCATCGTGTGAATGTGGAGATCATGGTCTGACCACTTAATTTTCCTTCTTAGAAAAAACTTACCACTGTTGAATCTTCCAAACTGCTCACTTCTCAACGGAGCAGAAGTCCTGCAGTGGCTGTGGACTATTTGTGAGTCCTCCCACCCCTTTGTATATATGTATACTCATTTATTCTGATGTGTCCCTAACTTCTGAAAAATAACTTATCTAAATATTATCTGTTGCAGGTAAAAAGACTAATATACTAAAGTATCTCAGTTTTCAGAAGCTGGTAAGTACAGAAGTGCCTGCTTACACATCTTTTTTGTGGGTGCTTTAGGCTAATCAAGACCAAATTTAATTAGGGTGTTGTAAACTGGAATAACAGATGAGTTCTTGTATCAGTGTAATAGGTATATAATTTTTTGCTCCCTTCCAAATATTTTTTTTTTAAGTGAAACTACCACAACTGCAACTGGTAGCGGAAGTAGAGGAGGAGGTGGAGTAATCTTAGACAATGCACTGTGGGCTCTTGTAGAAGAAGAGATTAGACTACAAGAGTACCTGTGGGACAGCTTCATGTGTGTCAGGTCGCAGTTGATGACATAACATTAAGCATGTCTGCAGTCATCTTTGAGGTCTAATGCAAAAAGCTTCCTTTTCCTTGATGACTGCCTCTGTAAGGGTGACAGTACAGAATGCCATGGAGACAATATCACAGTCTCACTAGCACCTTTCTCAGATAAAAAATTGCTTGTCCCTCTTTTTCAGGGAACTATTGCTGATTCTGCCAACAGCAAATTATAGTTAAGCAAAGCAACTGGTGCTGTGATTTGAGACACAAAAGAGTTGCAAAACACGGATCTGCCTCTTCTCACAATTAGGAAAGGACTCCCTGCTGGGCAGGGATCTCTCAGAGGGCAGTGGACAGAGGGGTCTGAGCCAAGGTCTCCTGCTGTGGCATGAAGGGATAGAGTGGTGGAGGCTGTGGTGCTTGGGCTGTCACAAAACAGAGCTGTGTCCCCTTCCAGGCACACCCCAAGGAGCTGCACTGTCACCTGCCTCTGAGGTTTCCCTGTCGCTCAGGTCTCTGAGGTGTGTGGGATCTGCCCTCTTGGTCTCTGCCCCATGCAGGCCTGGGAGTGTGGCTCATAGGATGAAGGCTCTTGGTCCTCTGAGAGGGGACATTTGAAGGGGCAAGCTGTTCTCTTGTGTTTATCAGCCCATGAGTCTGCAGCACTGATTCCACAGCTGCCTGCACTATAACAAGCATAATAATATAACACCTATTTTGTGCAATACATCGTATGTAGAGATTTGCTATTTCCTACAACCTTTCTTGTAAAAACCTTTAAATTATTTCTTTTTTATTCTCTCTGTCCACAAAATAAAGTTACAGTATTGGCCCGAGTTCTTTCTTATGAAGATTAAACAGACAGCATTTATATAGCATTTTAAAATTCTATATGCTGTTTGGGTAAATAAGTCATGATCTATATTAGTGAGGGCATGATGAAAACCAGCCAGGCCTCTATAATACAAGAATATTGTACTGTACACCTGCACAGCAAGCACCAAACATGTTTTATGCACTTCACAAAACAGTAATATTTTGCTTTTATAAGCTGCATTCGCTTCAGCCACAGTGAATTTTGTTTTATTATCCTGCTGGTATTTTGAAATTCATAAAACAAGTCTCAAAACATATTTAAAAACTGCATTAAAGGAGTAGTTGAGTGGTAGAAAACAACAGAGCCTCTGTCTCCATAAATCTTCTGCATCATTCAGCCTCTTCCCTGAGGTGTTGGACTTCAGACACATTTTATTAACATTCTGGAGTTGTACCCTCCTGACTAACCAGCCATTAGCTGGCTCACTGATCCTTAACTGCAGATCACTCTTTCTCTTATATAGGCTGCATTTCCCTTAGGTTCCAAAATAATTAGTCTCCCGGCTATGGATGTGATTTCCGTTTAAAGGAACGCAGAAGAAGCACCTCAGCCACTGCTGGTGAGCATCCTTATTCATGCTACGCTCCTTCTCTGGTTGATATTCATAGAGCACCAGCTTGTAATTCTACTTAATAATTAGGTTAATACCAGACATACTTACATTTGCCTTCCAGCACAATTTTCGGCACAGTAAGCAGGGAGTTACATGCACGGAGCTCCCATAGCAACATGTTATTGTTAACCAAAGTTGTGTGCACAGCTCCACGTGCTAAAAATTCACCAAGGACCAATTCAGCTGTCAGATGCACAGGGGCAACTCCCACAGGATGTCAGTGGAAGGTTCAGAGGGCAGAATATTCTTATAAAAATAAAACTGTGTTATAATAATTATCACCTGGAGCTCTGCTATGTCAGTACTGTGAGCTGGCCTGATTTGGACCACAGAGCCAAAGCTCTGCACTTTCTCTTTTGTCAGAGCTGAACCTAAGAGCATCAAACATTTGAATATTATTTCTCAAAATGTGGTCCACTGCAAGGTGGGGTACCCTTGTCCTAAGGCAGTGACAGTGCTACCTGATGAGCTGCATGACTGCAACAATCACTTTGGAGGACTGAAATGGAAAAAAAAAAATCTTTTCTTTATTTCAGAATACAGCAAAAATTCTTCAAATGCATACCACAGGGTCACCTTCTAGGCTTGAGTTATTTTCATATCCTAATGTCAGAAACAGACAAGATAAGCTCAAAACAAATAGTCACCAATTAATTATATAATTATATAGTATAAATATTTTATTCCATAATCTGTACCATAAACCTCTTCATTTACGAGAGGAAAAAAAAAGGTAATAAAAACACTGCTTGCAAAGTCATGTATTGCATTGAGTCACAAAGACCCAGTGGACTTCTCCTAACCATTTAGTATTCTGAAACTTCACTAATTGATTTTTTTGCCTTTTAATTACACTATGAGTTTTTTTAGTGCACTTTAATTTATTGAATGTAACAGAAGCAATCACAGTAGTGATGGACTAGAGAGGTTTTCTTACAAAAAGGATGGATACCTAGGAAGTGACTTTTTCTTCTCATTGTTAGTGATCTTGGTCGGTTTAGAGACTCTGGGAATATATTTTAGCTGAGGTTACTAAACATCATGAACAAATGATAATGAAGCTCAAGTAAGTAAACGGTGACACATCCCCACAGAAAGTACTGAGTGATTTCAGTTCCCTCTACAACTATTTGCAGAGATATAAGAACCGTTTCCCTCCTCAAAACTCTCTTGATATGTTTCTACCTTACTAAGGGTAGGCAGGACTAGACAGAATCCCCCCCTACACAAATTCTTGTGAGTTAGTGTGGCTCTGTGCTGCTGCAAGTCCAATTACATCTGCCATTTTGATGTGTCTTCTTGTATAGCAGTCAATCACAGCTGTAAATGCTGTAATCCACCTTACCTTATTTGCAAATACAGCAACTCAAATTTCTAAAGACCATCCTTACTTTTGCAAAATCAAGCTGGAAAATAACATTGCCTTTTGGAAATAGGAGCAGTTCTCTGATTTTCTCTGTACATGTCTGTATACCATCTCCAATGGACCAATTTCTTATGAGTATGACTGGTTTTCCAGTCAAGAACAGGAAAATGGGAGAACAGGCTTCTTAGCCCCCTGGGAGGAGAGTACTTGGGCAATCTGCATATTTACTTTCCTTCCCCCTTTATTTTATTAAATTCCATCTTCCCTGATAAGCCATTCTAAAATGTTCATTTCAGGCATTTGCTTTGATCTGTCTTCCTGGTAGTTAAATTGTCTGTATTTAAATTGCCATCATTTAAAATAATCCTAATTAAGGCAATTTTGCCAAACTTCAAGTACTGGTTTCTAATTGTAGTGTGAAGTGAATGAATAATGATTCTCTGTGTATTCACTTTAACACTGTCTATTTTTCCTGTACAAGCAAATCAATTTTCTCACCTGTCATGTTAACTAAGGGCACAATCCAGCAATTTTTTACTTCTGTAAATAGGTCTTAGTCACACAGCAATTCACTGGAACTAATTACAGGAAGATTTGCTTATGTGAATAAGAATGTCCGGGACAAAATCATTTGGATAGGTGTGCTGAGTAAGCATAAGCCTGTACAATGAGCATTCTATACTAATGCTTCAGAAGATGTCCTGTGCAAAACAGTAACTTCAGATCATACAGAAAGTGGAAATTAAGATTTTTATAGGTATAGGTGCACACATACGTCGGCAATGAATTTCTTTTGATTTGTATCTGAATAATTTATGATCAGATGATCTGGCTGTAGCTTCTTCAACTCTTAAGGGAACCCAGTAAATAAAAAGGGGCTAGGTGATCCTCATATCTCAAAAAATATACCTGAAAAATTCAGAACTTTAATTTAACCTACTAGAAACATAACTCTACATTGTGTTTTTATGACACATACAGACTACTAGGACTACTAAGAGGAAAGGTTCTGAGCAACTGTGACAGTTAGGAGAATGCAAAAAATATATAACCTGATGGCCCAGCTAGTAATGGTCCAAGAAGGCTGTGAAATAATTCTAGATTACTATGTTTACCTCAGGTTTTTTTATTTATGTATTGGGATGTGTGTTGGGGGGTTTAATTGTGAGGTTGTCAAAAGTAAAATTACTTTCAGAAAATGCAGCCATGCAATACCACAGTGGTAAAAAAATTAAAAAACTCTTTTGTTCAAATGGAAATACAGAAAACAGCATGTTGCTTAAGCAGAATTTTATTTTCTTCTACTCAAGTGATAAAGAGGCTTTTATAAAAACAGGCTTTCCTCTTATACATGCAGTACTCCATCACAACATAATTACCCTAATTTGTATTCCACTGTAGAAATAGGCTTTTTCAGTTTAAACAAATTAAGCAACAATCACTAAGCATACATGACCCGCATTCTTTCAAGTAACCTGTTATCAGCTCTGGCTACAGCTTTATCTTGATAAAATGGAAATCCTGTTTTATTTTCATACACACACACACACACAGCCTGGATTATGCCTATCAGATTGCCTACAGAGTCACTGTGATTCACTGGCTGGAGTGAGGGACGGAATATCCAGAGATTATTTCCTACAGTCTCAGTCAATCGTTATGTGATCTGGGTCAAATTCTGGCTGCTGCTGGACCTCTATTTAGGACAGACCCTAAGTACACACTTGACTCTGAACATGTATAAAGCCCAGCCACACTCAGGTCTTTTACACAGCTTGCTTCTGCTCCCTGCTGAATAGACCCACTTCTGCTCCACTTTTCCTCTGGCTTTGGTTGATACTTTGAGCCCTCAAGGATGACAGGACAAGGTCTATGTCCATCTGTGTTAATTTTTTTTTTGTCCTTTAGATGCATAACTCCAGATAACCCTGCTGTTTGTATACACTCTTACAATTATTAGCCAAACTCTGGCCTGGTGGATCACTACCAGTGAGGCTTTGTCTCACAACACCTTCTGTTTATTCTCTCCAGGTACTACCCTTTGGGGGAATATAATGGGACACCCCAAAATGCTGAACAGAACATCACCAACTCTATTCCAGCAGCGAGTGGATGACTCCTGAATCCAGTGCAGCACCACTGCTGGCCAGAAGTACTGGGAGGTGCTGCTATGAAAGGGATTGGAAGGACCAAACTCTGGGCAGTGTGGTAGGTTAATGGTTGGATTTGATGATTGTATAGGTCTTTTCCAACCAAAATGATTCTATGATTCTGTGACCAGCACTGTCACAGCAAAACTGTTCTTCCCACTGCTAAGTTTGAATGAAATGAAGTCTCAGTCTCCCAGGTGCAGCTGTAGAAACAGTGCCTTTTTCCACATGGGCTTGCTAAAATCCTTACAGAAAAATTAGCATCTTGGAGCCCAGCACAGCCTTCCTCCATCACCTCTCTGAGTTATGGATTGAATGGAGAACAACTCTCTGTTTTCCTCAGAAACAGCAGAGAGAGAGCAAGCAATGGTAGTGGAGCTCTTCATTCAGTGTTAAACAACTTATTTGTGCTCAAGGGCTCTTAAAATCAATGCCTCAAAAGCTGTCCTTTGTTATCTCCACCACCCTCTCAACTATCAAAATCCAGCACTTTCTAGCACCATATGGGGAATGCATTGTCCTTCTCTGTCATCGGTAGATCCAAGGAGGAATATGAAACCAATGGCATTGAGAAATTGATACTCGAGCATAGTTGTAAAGACTTAGGGGGGTTAAAAAGCCTTTGCAGGCAAATGAGGATCATCCAGGAGTATCCTCATGGTTGATATGAGGATTATCACCCAAGTGTCATATATCATGCCACATACAGAAGATACTGATCATTCTGAGGAAAATGAGGTAGAATAATCTACATAACTGACACTTACTTGTGTCAGAGAGCTGTGACTAAATGGATGTGCTGCTTGACCTTGGGATTCAGCCTTCTTGGTTTCCTTTTCAGATGTTTGAACTTCCCATTGCTTCCAGCAGAAACCAAAAGGGGATGGTTAAGGACAAATACCTTTGCTGTTACAGCAGGACAATCTGTAACTCCCTGGAGATTATTTCTATTGACAGTCCTTGGTGCCACCATCAGGAATACATCTAAGAAAATACTTTCTCTCAGCCCTGTTCCCTTTTCCTGCCTCGGTGTTTCATTTCTACCTCTGTACTCAGGGGGATGGTTCTCTGTGTAACCAAGAAAGCTTCTTTTCCTCTTGATCAAACCCATTTGTCTCTTTCTGCTCCATGCTTTCATGCCATGGCTGAAATCCAAAGAAATGATTTAGCCCTAATGAACTTATTGCCACTTTTAAGGGACTAAGTAATCTCCTTAAGCTGGTCGATGCCCAGGAACAGCAAAATCTAAAAGCAATCTTAAATTTGAATGTACTGTTCTATTTACTGAGTGGTGACCCTTCAGGCAATAAATACTAAAGCGAGAATTCACCAACACTCTGTTAGGGCTTGGCAGCCGAGACAGCCATTGCGCAAATCTTTGTTAGTCCTGAAAACGTGGCTGTATTTTTTAATCAAAGAAATTACAAATTTGTTTTTAATCCTTGAGGTTGCTCTTAGTGCCTTAGAAAGGATCCAAAGCTGCTTAAAACTGTGTTGACATTACAAGTAGGCAGTAAATTTCAAACTACTAGTTCATGTCCATTGTCACTCCATGGGAAGAATGCCTCAGCAAAGTGTCTCGGCAACATTTTTGTCCATGTACTGGAGTTATTCAATGCATTTCAGTCACAGCAAATGCTCTGGACCTACCTGATTTTAGAAAGCACTTCCCTAGTTTCTGGACAGATGACCCTCCAGTCTTGAACAACCTCTAGAGATATCATGCAGGTGCTGAGCAGCAATCCCAGAGATCATGTGTTTGTGCTAACTCCTCCTTGTTCCCACAAGTGTGACAACTCCAAGAGTTCGTCAGCAAGGCTCCAAACTAAAGGTAATTTCGGTGCAATTGAGTGAATAACGCTGTGAGTTTATATTTGCTCTGACCTGTGAAGCCATCATGATTACCTGGTTCTGCAACAACCTCATGCCCAAGGCTCTTGAGGAGAAAGCAAGACACTTGCATCAGTGCAGTCTGAGACCTCCCTGGCTTCAGTCAGAGTCACTTCCAGTATTTCTTTAGGGTTGTGTTAACCCCCAAGCTACAATAGAATATATTTTGGGTTCTTTTTGCACTCTGTCTGTGAATTTCACATACTTATCCCTTTCCTCCTTGACAAACTCTCTGCAGTTGTCTGGATCTCTGCCACTTTGATGCAGTCCTGCAGAACCCGGCAGTCCATGAAGTCACAGGAAAAACACAATTCCCACAGGGCAATCACTCTGTGGTGTCAAAGTCGTTGTGATTCCTGTGCTAATCTCATAAGAAATTCCATTAAGTGGCATCACTTCATCACATCCAAGTGCAATGACTTCCTGAAATGTGCCCGTGCCCTCCTTGATAACTCCTGCCATTTAGGATTGTATCTCAAAGAGCTGCTTGAAATGCTCTGCTTCCCAGCTCTTGCCTGCCCTCCCTACCACAGGCTCTGTGTGGACTCCAGCCAGCTCTGAGGCAGGCAGTGCTTCACTCTTCGTTTGTGTCAACAATCTCTTAACACCCTGAGGGTGTGAAAAAGTTAAACTTTGTTGTGTCTGATACAAATCATCAGACTAAAGGAAGCCAGGCGTGGTCTCCAAGACAAAGGGACTCTCATTCTGCTAACATGGGAGCTCCTATATGTTTCCCCAAATAAGACCTGTGTTGCAGTGAGCAATTTTGCTAGGGTGTTGGGGCACTGAGTGGATGACAGTCCTTAATGGCCCTCACCAGCTCCACCTGGGGCCTCCACCCATCCCTACCCTCCCTCCATCTCCTCTGCCCATTTAAGCTCAGGTCTGAGCCTTCAAGCTTGCCTCAAGCCATGTTGTTGGAGGTATACTTATTTCCAGTCCTATCCCTGTTCCTGTCTTGACTTCAGTCAACAGTCCCAGCTTTGTCTCCAGCTCTGTCCACCTGACAGGAGTCCCAGGATAGACCTACACCTGAGCCATCACTTTCCTTTCAAAAGCTTTGGACTGTCAATGTGTACCAGCACACAGATTTGCCCACCCTGTTCAGATCCTGGAGGACTGTGCCCTGGTGGTAAGAGCTTCCTGAGCCATTCCTGCCTAGGTTCTGGGCCTCCTCTGGGGTGACTGTGAGCAGTCCAGGCTGCCCTGAATATCCCTGGATGGTTGGTGAAAGGTGGGGATTTGAGATGATCAACAGCAGCAAGCTGGGGTGAGGCTGAAGCTGTCAGTGAAGCTGGGCAAGAGTCCCTGGGTTAGGAGCAGAGCTTGGTGGATAAAAACAGGTATTGCCAGAGCAGCCTTTGAGGGTGGGAAAGGGATTAAATCACCCCTGAGGCCATACTTGGGTTGTTGAAGGCTCAGACCTTCCCTGAGAAGACCCCAAAGGCTGGAGGGGTGTCACCCTGGAGGCCAGATGGGGAGGCGAAACCAGCCTCCCTGGTGAGGCTGGGCAGGGGTGAAAACAAGCTATCTCAGAACAGGCATCACCAGGATGGGGATTAAGGTACCCATAAGGACAGTGGTTCAGGATTCCCCTGAGCAGCCTTGGAATTGCTCCACTCTGGGGAGCACTGGAGGCTGGTGGTCAGACGGGTTGAACTGGTGCCTATGAGAAACCACAGGGTCCTAGGGGATTTCAAGAGCTCTCTGAGCAGCCTCAACAGCTGGGGTGATCCAGGCTGTCCCAAAGCAGCCTTGAAGCCTGTGTAGTTGCAAAAGGTCAGGTTGTTCCTGGGAGCTAGAGGGTTCACAGTGCCCCAGAATAAGCTAACCTGTCTTGGGGATTAAACCACCCCTGAAATCAGATAGAGAATGAGTTCAAGCACCCCTAAGAATGGCCCAGGGGTGATTCAGTTGTCCCTGAGGACCTCCTGAGGCCAGAGAGATTCAGGACTTCCCTGAAGTGAATGATGCTGACTGGGGCGTTCATGGCACTGGAGAAACAGGATATGTGACATGCTCAAGGCTTCAAACCACTCCTGAAATCAGGAGGCCATGATAAGGATCATGTGAAGCATATGTGTGTGTGGTAGAGCCAGCCCTGACAATCCTTAGAAGGGGAAAAGTGTTCCAGCCACCCCCGATGAGCCCCAGAGGAGTAGAGAGTTGGTAGCTTGCACCACATCCTAGCTTCTAAGGGTCTGTGTTTGGGCTTTGGGGCTTCTCTGGAGTGCCTGGCAACCCCCTGGCATCCAACTCTTGACTCTCTTATGTGAATGTGGCGTGAAGGACCTTTCCTCGCAGCCAAGATTTTTCTGTAGGTACTTAGCAGGGATATATGGAGATATTGACTTGACTGACTCTAAGGCTGAATTTCTGTCTCTCACAGTGTGTTGAGCAGAATGCTGATAGAAGCAAAGGCTGTTTACAGAATATATAACAGATACTTCAAAGAGCTTTTCTAGCTTTGAGTTCTTCAGTCACAGGCTTTTGTGCATAATACATTTCATGTTCTGTAAATCTGGTACAATATATTCCTTATTAGATAAAGGCAAAAGGATTACAATTACTCCAGTTTCCTCCCTGAGTTACAGTTTAGAAGCTAGGTGATAATACAACAAGATTCCTTAATACATTTGGAGTTAGAAGATGAAGGTAACTTTCTGCTGTAAAAACCAGATCGAGGAAATTTTCAGCATTGAAAGCTACAGTTCTCTAGGATCCCTTCAAAACAAGGAGAGATTAAGTTGCCCAGTATTCCAGTCTCTTATAAACCTGCTTAACCTTGTGCATGTTAATAGCTTTAGTAACTGAGACAGGAGCTTATATTGAGACCTATGACATTACAAGCATGCTTGTGGACATGTAGGGTCTTTGTTTTTATCCAAACTCATGTATTACTTAATTATTCCACACGCTTTATTTTTGCAACTTCATTGTTATATACAGTTTCTTCGGTAACAGTGATATATGTTAACCTTTCAATTTTCTGGAATGGGCAATAGTAAATGTGTATAATCTTGATCCATTAGGTATTGTCCTTTTCTTACAGAAACAAGACCCCGTGTTTTGTTTATAGTGCCTAATTCAATATAGAATAGGCAAAAAGACTGTAAAATCTGCTAATGAAAACCAAATCATAACAAAAGCAGAAAACTTCACATGCGAATGGAGAAAGATTAGCATTCTTGAGGTTGTTTTTTTTTTTTTTCCCCCCAGTCCTCTCCATATGCAAGGAGCCTTAGCTTCCCTTGGAAACAGGTTCGCATCAGGCCCTTTCTCAGCGTATCAAGCTCTTTATGCAGCCAGCTGGCTGGGAAGGTTCTCTCTGCTGCTGTAATCCCAGGCAGTTTCCCTTTGCAGCAGTGGGGAGCCTCCTTTGATGTGCCTCCCTAGGTGGCTGCAGATCCCTCAACCGAGGCCTTGTGAACAGAACCTCTTCTGTAGAGGAAAAGGAAACACCCCGGTGATGCCCGCTTGCTTTATGCATGCAGGAGGAACTGATGCCAAGTGCCTCAGGATATTGTTCTAATGCAACATCGTGTTGTAGTGTCTATCTCTGGGCATCTAATATACCTAAGGTAGAGCCTGTGATGAAAGACGACGCACTCTGTACCTCCCTTCTGCTCTGATTCTCTTACTTTCGAGGCTCTTAAAGCATACTGAAAAAAATCTGTGGTGTCTGCTTGTGACCATCAATTGCAAACGCGGTGTTTGCCTCCAGGCATCTTAAGAACATTTCTTTGTGTTGTTTCCACCTGTGCAGTTGTGGTAGGCATTGTTAATACAGCAGAGTAAACACATAAGCATGCAACAGAGGCAACCCCATGCTAATTTTATTTTTGCTTCTCACGTGGGAGGGAAAGAAGTAATTTCTCATACCTTTAGCATGCAGCAGAAATGAGCCTAGTGTTCTCCTGTCTGTTGTCACAGCTTTCACTCATTTTCACTTTGAACAGAAGTGCTGATGCCAGAAGATAGAGAAGTGATACCAGAAATAAAAAAACCAGGCCACACTTTTCAATATTACATGTAAATCAAGGAATTTGTGTTCCACTGAGAGGACCACGCACCGAGAGTCATGTGAAGAGACTTCAGGCTCATATTTGGACAAAATTGGTTGCCCAAGCAGTTTTTCTCCTCCCTTGTGCCTTCCTGAAGCATCCCATTGGCCTCAGCCCATTGACCCAGCCTGTCCATGTCCCTCTGCAGTGTCTTCCTACTCCCCAGCAGATTGACACTGCCCCTCAACTTGGTGTCATCTGTGAATTTACTGAAGATAGACTCAATCCCCTCACCCAGACTGTCAATAAAGATAATGAAAAGGACTGGGCCCAGTACTGATCCCTGGGGGACCCCACTGATAACTGGACTCCAACTGGATGCAGCACCATCCACCACCACTCTTTGGGCCTGGTCATTCAACCAGTTTTTAACCCATCAAAGGGTGCACCCGTCCAAGCCACAGACTGTCAGCTTTTACAGGAAGATGCTGTGGGAGACTGTACAAGGCTTGGCTGAAGTCGAGGTAGACCACATCCACAGCCTCCTCCTCATCCACTAGACAGGTCACCCAGTCATAGAAGGAGATGAGATTGGTCGGGCAAGACTTTTTTTTCCTAAACCCATGTTGGCTGGGCCTGATCCCCTGGTTGTCTTCTACATGACACTCGATGAGTGTCAGGATGATCTGCTCCATAACTTTGCCAGGCACTGAGGTCAGGCTGATGGGCCTATAGTTCCCTGGATTCTCCTTCTGGCCGTTCTTATGGATGGGCTTCACGTTGGCTAAACTCCAGTCATCTGGGACCTCCCCAGGTAGCCAGGCCGGTGATAAATGATGGAGAGTGGCTTAGCCAGTTCTTCCACCGGGTCCCTCCACATCCTATCCAGCTCCAGAGAATTGTTGGGATCTAAGTAGCACAGCAGGTCACTTACTACCTCCTCCTGGTATCCTCCTGGATATTCTGCTCCCCCATCCCTGTCTACCACCTCAGAAGCCCAGTTGCCTTTAGGATAACCACTCTTTTTGTTAAAGAGTGAGGCAAAGCAAGCGCTAAGTACCTCAGCCTTTTCTCTTTAGTGACTATGTTTCCCCTCTCATCCATCCAGCAAGCAATTCCTGTATCATCCTCCTGTCCCTTCTTATATATATGGCTGTCACATTGCCTGAGACATTTCTACAGGCTCACCCAAGTGCATGCGGCTGCAGGCACAGTCCCAGATGCAACCCCTGCCTGCATGCAGCTGCAGGCACACACCCAGAGGCATTCCCAGGCGCAGACGCCGCTGCGTGCACCCGGGTGCACCCACAAATGCAAAAACTTAAGGCAGACACCCAGACGCACACGCATTTGCATGCACCCAGAGGCAGCCCCAAATGCCAAATACGAAACCGGTGCCCAGAGGCACCCCCAGACGCAAACCCTTCTTGCATGCAGCTCCAGGCACACGCCCAGACACAAACCCTGCCAGCTGCATGCAGCTGCAGGCACACGCCCAGATGCAAACCCTGCCTGCATGCAGCTGCAGGCACACCCCCAGATGCAAACCCTGAATTCATGCAGCTGCAGGCACACCCCCAGACGCAAACGCTGCCAGTTGCATGCAGCTGCAGGCACACCCCCAGAAGCAAGCCCTGCCTGCATGCAGCTGCAGGCACACCCCCCAGACGCAACCCTGCCTGCATGCAGCTGCAGGCACACCCCCAAAATGCAACCCCTGCCAGTTGCATGCAGCTGCAGGCACACACCCAGACACAACCCCTGCCTGTTGCATGCAGCTGCAGGCACACACCCAGACACAACCCCTGCCTGTTGCATGCAGCTGCAGGCACACCCCCAGACGCAACCCCTGCCCGCACGCAGCTGCGGGCACAACACCCGGAGGCACTCGCAGGCGCGGACGCCGTTGGGTGCAGCCGGAGGCAACCACAAACGCAGCAGCTGAGGCAGGCAGCCGCAGACACGCAGTCACCCCGTTTCCCGGAGCAGGTCTCTCTGCAGGCACCCCCGCAGCCCCTGACCCCTCCGCCCTCCCCCCGCTCCCGCTCCCGCCGCCGCTCAGACCCCGCCGAGCCCCCGCCTGCGCACGGCCCCGGAGCGCGCGCCCGGGCGGCCCGACCCCCCTCGGGCCCCTCCCGGGCACGCGGCAGCGCCGGTTCCCCTCGCGCCCCCACCCCGGGCCGGCCGCTGCGATTGGCTGCCGGCGGCCACGCCCCCGCCCGCCGCGGGTGAAAGGGCGGGCGGGCGGTCAGCGGCGGCTGCAGACATGGCGGCCGCGTTGTTAGGGCGGGGGGCTGCGGGACGGTACCGGGGGGTGCTGAAGGTAAGAGTCGCGGTGGGGGTCGGTGGCCCAAGGAGGGCTGGGGGGGGGAGCGGGCGGTTCGTCCCGGTTTTCCTACGCGGTGCTCGGCACTGAGCTGTGGGGCTTTTTGCCCCCTCGGAGCGGTTGGGAGTTCCCCTACGTAAAGGGCTGCGGGCAGGTCCCCTTCTCCCCTGAGGGGCTGCGGGTGCGTTGTCCCCCGCGTATAAGGGGGCGGGGGTCGCCCCTCCTTGAGGGGAGGCCTGTGGGGTGGGGAGTCCCCATTTGCCCGGCTGGGGCCCCTCCACCCCCCCCTTCCCGACTGGATAAGTGGGTTTTTTTGGGGAGCGTGTGTGTGGCCGTGTTGCTGTGGCAGTGACAGGTTCCGGGTGTCTGGGGAGGGGGTGCTGCCCCTCTAGGTTCTGGGGGGCCGGTGCCGGCTCGGATTCCCGGGTCTGGTGGCTTCGGGGGGTGGGGGGTGTGGCGGGAGGAGGCAGCGGGCCCGGGCCGGCCTGGCCCGGTTGTACTCCGTGGGCTCCAAAGACCCGGTTGTCCCGAAATGCCAGAACCTGGTACCGGGTTCGGTTGCTGAGGGCTTGCTGCATCTAAGAGTCTGTTTCTTGGGGTGCCCCAGCCGTGCGTTGCCGGGAGTGTTGTTGGGTTTTTTCCTTGTTTTTCTCTTTAACTTAATTCTCTGTTGCTGGAGAGGGCTATGTGCTGCTCCCTGTTTACTTCTGTGTCTTTTTTTCTCTCTCTGTTAAACAGGAGCTTTTCAAAACTCATGGGAGCAGTATAGTTTTGTTCTATTTTTAGCAGTAAAATCTTAGCTTGTCGAAAAAGTCTACTGCTTTGTAAAGCTGTTGTTGCTTCTCCTCCCCTTTTCTTTACCTGCTATACTTATGAATCTTTCAGCAGTCACTTATAGCCTGACTGTGTCTTCTGTTCTCCTTGCTTGTCATGAACATGAAGTAAGTTCATTGTGGAACTACAGTAATTCTTTTAACAAACTTCTAGAAAGTCTGATTCCTTAAACTATGGAGTAACTTCCCAGGCTATGCTTTCTGCTCTTTTAATTCTACAGATAGCATTTAAAGAAAGAGGAGAGATTTACAATAGGCACAAGCAGCACGCACAGTGTCATGGAACAGTTGAATGACACTACATCTGGTTTGTATATGGGAAAAGTGGTGAAAAATACTCCTAATTACTTAGAATAGGAAGAATTTATATTTGTTTTTTCCTGAAAAGGAAAGTGTATATGGAAGTCTGCAAGTTCCAGAGGAGAAGAGAGGATTGACTTGTAGAAGATTTTTGCTCTGTGTACCATTGGGATGTGGGTTTCTCTCTAGAAATGTAGCTCTGTGACAGCACTGTAAAGACCTCCTAACATGTC
Source organism: Phaethornis superciliosus (assembly GCA_023637945.1). Lineage (NCBI taxonomy): Eukaryota > Metazoa > Chordata > Aves > Apodiformes > Trochilidae > Phaethornis > Phaethornis superciliosus. The sequence goes on along the minus strand of JAJQWJ010000001.1, from coordinate 145,006,082 downwards.
TTCAGGCATCATGTAAAATGGGTGATTTGGGTGTCCAGGGCATTTTGAGAAAGGGCTAAAGAATTAAAAAGGATATGATTTACCCAAGTGTTTTTTCTACCAGTAATGTGCATAGCTAGCCAGTTTTACTTTAAAGGTGTATGTGAGAAACTTTTTGAAAGTTAAAAGAGAAGTTTGCAAATTATGTGAGACTATGGTCTGGAATTAGCAGAGGGCTTGTGCTATTCAAAGACTTTATTTTTGGTAGCCGTTATACACATACATGCATGTATGTGTACATAGATGTGGAAGATTTCTGTTGTTCCTACTAAATAGTCCAAAAACTTTGATGGCAGTTCTTTGGAGTCTTCTGGGTCTGATTGTCAGTGTAAACATTATAGAAGTGGTACGTTGACACTTTTACAAAAGAAAATTTTATACATACTTAATAGTATGTAATGGTAGTCAATGAAATGATTTTTAGTCCTTAATACCTGTGTGTGACATCAGTATGTTGGAAAAGATTAAACAATTTCTGTAGGAATTACTTTCAGGTTCTTTTATATTTTGCTAATACAAATAAATAATATAATTGATGTCTTCAAACTTTAATCTTTTTGGAGTTCTTATTTTTTGCAAGAGATAGTACCTACTGAGTTGTCCTTGACTTCTTTTGCCCCCCTCGTGTGGGAATCAATAAACTACGTGAGAAAGGACTACTGAACTTTGGGATTCAGCTAGTTGTTGTGCTTCCAATCCAATGCTTTGCACTTTCATTTAGTTATGAAAGCTGTAAAGCAGAAGTGGTTCTGTTTAGAATATAGCCAAAATTTCTTTTTGTGTGCTTTGCACTTGTAGAGTTGGGAGAAGTTCTGATGTTGAAAGAAGGCTGTGGTTACAGAATGAGGATGAAAGATGGATTTTGGTGTTTCAGTCTTGAATCTATTCCCAGAGATCTGTCACACCGTTTTAAATAAGAGGTTGATAAATACCATGCATCATGCAAGCAACAGTAAGCTGCTGACGTGGATTTTTATCAGTGTAGATCAGTTTTCTAACCATTGAACTGAATGTATGGAAAGCTGCTCAGCCATCTGTTCCCTCCTATTCTATGTACCCACTATTTTAAAGTAGTGGTCATCTTTACAGTAGGACCACCTTGCTTTCTCATGTGATGTTTTTAGCTTGCTGTTATTCCAGGAAAGTGCTTTTCCCCTTATTTTAATCTGATAGGTTAGCAAGTTTGCTATCGTCTGCCATTAAGGAAGGGAGTTAAAATAGTCACTGGTCTTGGGAGATGGATGTAGACCTAAACATGTGGAGTTCAGTGATGGTTTCTAGTGTGTGAACTACAGATTTTAATACTGACAAGCATTCTTAAATCATACCACAGGCAGAAACTTCTGTTTTTCTCCTTACTCTCAGGAGCAGCTGTTTGGATTCTGTAAGGAAAGCATGTTGTATCATCTGCTATGGGCACAAGTCTTTGGGAGAAAAAGTGTGTATTAACTTTTACATTGAGTAAAATAGTCAGTCTTGTTCTGAAACATTATTTGTGTGGTTCAATTTTCCTTTTTTTTTTTTTTTTAAAATCAGTCCCAAACTTCCATTGGTGGTTCCTGCATGGTTGTTACAGTGCTGTGATCTATTTCACAGTCACTGCCTTTACTGGAGCTGTTCAAGCTGCTGCTGTGAGAAACTGTTCCAACTTTCTGCAGCTGCTAGGGCTTGATCGTGGGCCATTCCTTATGGCTCTGTTTCCCTCCAGATTGTGTCAGCACTGCTGCTTGAGTCTTTCAGTTGGATTGAAATCCGACTGAGAACACATTTATCCCATTCCTTGTATCTTCTCAGCTGGATGTGTTCACCATGTCAACTATTGACACTTCTAGAACTGACACAAGGGAGAAGGAACTTGCTCAAATCTGGTAAGAGTGGATGAAATGTTTGGTATAGTGCAATGTACCTTACAGTACTCTATGCTGTTATCTTTGTTTGGAGCTGGCTTTCAGGAGGATCTTCTTATAGTCACTAGTACTTGACTGTTTGGTATTCTCTGAGAGAATTGAAAGGAAAGTGCTTCATTAGAGGGGAAAAAAAACCCCAAATGTTTGCTTTTCCATAATCAAGATTTGTACAATCCTGTATTAATAAGCTATATTTTCAGCTTTATCAATTAAAATTTTTGCAGGCCCCTGAGATTCCTGTGTAATCAAAATATGGAAAATTATTTTTTCATGTTTATAATTACTCAGAAGTGGTGAGAGCTAATGGGAAGTACACTGTAAATGTAAAGGGATTATTCTTGTGGTGTCTTAAACTTGAATCTTTGAACAGTCTTAGCAGGATTGCTAGTGGAAGAGAGCAGGAAGCAGTAGAATTTATGGCTAGTGAAAATAAGTGTGCTTCTCTAGCTGCTTCTATTTGGCATTGCTTACTGTATTTTCTAATGATGCTGAATTCCTTCCCACTGATTGATGCATCCCTTCCCATGTTAGCCTTCTTAAAGCTAATTTTGGTATATGAAGTTTTTCCTACTGAAATCTTTAACTCTGCATCTCCATGTCAACACTGACCTTTTTTATGCTTGGAAATGACTGCTGTGACAATTTTTTTTCCTTGATGAGGGGCATGTAAACCTTTAAACACACATTGAAGCCTTCTCCAAATAATGAGTTAATTTTCTATTTTTTCTGCTGTATGCTGTGTCCTTAAGCCATCTGAAGAAATTTCTAAGGGCTGCACAGGGTCCCTGGGGCACAAGTTAGAGAATTTAGGCTTATGCTAGGCTTTGAGGTGGCAGCATGGGATGAGTGTGTCATTCTACAACTTATGGTGTAGTTTGTCTTATATAAAGTTATAAAATAACTTACAGCTTTTCAGGTTTGAGCTCATTTTGGCTACTGTGCAATTAAATGGGCAAAGCAGGATACTTTTCCAAAATACAGTACTAACACTGTCTGTTTTTTGAGGATTTTTAGAGGTGGAAAAATCCAAGCCAAATTCAGAAATCCAGAACTGACCTCTCATAAATTGTGTTCTTGGGCTTACAGGAGTCAAAAGCTTTATCAACTTGACATGACAAAAATAGGTTTTATCTGATGACTCTACTGCTGTTTCCTAATTTTGCAAGATATGAAGAAGTCACCAAGTCAAGCTGAGCTCTCTTCTTCTCTGCTGAGCTTCTCAAGCTGAGATTCTCTGGGTTCTCTTCTGAGGGAATTTTGATGTAAGGTATAATACCTGTAGCATATGTGGTTTTGGGGAAGCAGCCAATTAAGAATCTAGCTTGAGGGCTAGATTGACTTGGTCTGGTTCCTGGTTTGAGGGTGCTTTGGAGCCCAAGGGTAGGCAACACTTGAGTAGCTGTCCAGGTGAAGGTGGCAATTTAGCAGTGTTCCATTGTGGCCATAGTTGTGTGCTGTTTACAAAATAGCTGCTTTTAAGTGCTTTTTCAATTTCTCATAGTGGCAGGGAGCAGACCTGCCACTATGGAGCCTGGAGGCTTTTCTTGGGAGTGGGTTCTAGATTAAGCAAGCTCTTAAATCTTAGTGTACATTGGTACAGATACTCTAAAAAAACCTGTGAAATTCCTTGTTTCCACAGTTGGAGTTGGAATTCCACATCTTGTTTGAGCTTGTTTTGTTTTATGAAATTATCCCACATGTGTTCAGTTCAGGGCTGAACCTAGTTCTCCAAGTGATTTAGTGTGTGAGGAGATGATTTAAATTTTTAAAAAAACATGTATAATAATTAGGTTAGGCTGTCACAAGACTTTTATGTGAAATCTGTCCAATTCTGTAGTGTAAAACCAGAGCTTGAATGTTGTTAAATGGTTTTCCAGGTTTTTAAATGCCTTGCTAATTTTCTTCTTTCTGTGTAAAAAAGTTTAAACAGCACATGGTTGCATTTCCTTCTAGCTTTCATCTGTGGCATAACTTCACTGACTTCTCATGTGTATTCAAAACTAGTGCTGAATAAAAGGTGCTTACAAGAAAGTTCAGAAGCTTTTCTTCCCTTTTTCCCTGCTCTCCTCCATTTAGCTTACTGCAGGTATTAGCCCCACTGACCCTTAGCAAGCAAATTCTTTATTGAATAGTATTAACTCAGTGGAGATTTTTTTGGTGTCCCCTGTATGACCTTTTTCAGACTATTTGTGGTGCTACAAGCATTTCTGTCAGTAGTGTTTGTTGAGAGTAGAGGGGCTAAATCTGCTCTGGAGCAGGACAGTCTACTCTTCCTTCTGCTGTAGCCATCCTTGCTCCTCCCTCTGACTGGGTGTAGGTCACACTAGGATCACTGAAGGTGTAACAGCCTGCTGTAGGATTGGGATACTGAATGGCATCTTCCCTCTTTGATGCTTGAAACAGTTTGTATTGTCACATCCTCAGATGAAGAATAATATACCCCTGTGAAAAAGAATTATCTAGTGGCTTTCAATCTAGGACATCAAATAATTTGCATTCCAGGTTGTTGTTCTGGATTTTATATTTGGAGAGTGAAGTGAAAAAAAGAACCCACCCTCCAAAAAACAATAGCATGGCAGTGGGACAGCAGTGTGTGAAACTGGAACAGTTGCTTTCCACTGACCCTTCTAGTTCCAGAATAATTAGGAATATCTGAATTGTGTCAGAATAATTAAGTTTATCTGGTTTATATGGAACAGGGAATGTTACATCTGCCATTAGTGACTGGCATATAAATAGTTTGTGAAGTTATAGCAACTTTTTACTTGTAAAACTCAGTCTGAGCTGGTACAAGGTAGTGTGCTTCAAGGCTTCCTTTAGGTCTGTACTACAGGACTTGTATAGAAATATATTTTTTTCTTTATAACATGTTTCCTTTACAACACTGTAATATCACCTGCATTACAAATGTAGTGCCCCTCACAATCCTGGGCTGGTTTCTGCTTTCTATGATGCAACATGGAAAGTATCTTCAGACTTGATCAGGTCAGAGGGCTGTGTAGGGAGTGTTCTTAGTTACTGCCAGCTACTAGTGGTTCAGAGACAGTATTAGAGTAAATGTAAGATAAGTGAAAAAATGATAAAATTGTGTTTAATAGTGTTGGGGAAGGAGCAACTGAATTTTACCATCTTCATATGAACTTGCATTTCCATGTTTTTTTTGTCTCCTGTCTAGTGTAGTCATTCTTTGTAATTTCCAGTCTTTTCTCACAGGAGAGCCTTCTTTCTACTAGACTTTTAATTCAGATTTCTGCAACTTCTGGAAAAATAAGTATATATTACAGAACTGACATATTCTGATTTCTGGCAGTTGCCTGTCATTGCTGTTTTGTGATTCCCACTAGACAATAGTTGGTATTAAGGCTTTTTACAGGCTCTTTGATTTTAACTGGGTGAGCAAGTGTAGCTTTCCTCAAGATGTTTTTATCTGTATTGATGCAGCTTTGGTGTGAGAATTTCAGTGGTGATTTTTGTTTATATTGTAAGTGCCATTATGTTGTGAAATGACTTGATTGAGAAGTAGCCATCTAAATATGACTCTTGACAGAGTAAGTGTATCATTTGGCATTCTCTTTGAAATACTCTATTTATTCTTAATTTCCTGGTATCTGCAAAATTGTTAAACTCTAGGAGCTAAGTCTGTAGAAGCTGGTTCAGAGCAGAAGTCTTGGAGAAAAAGAGCCCTTAGACCACTGTCAAGGGTTGTGGTGGGGAAGACTAAAGCTGGAGTATAAAGTCTGTTTGACTTTGCTCTCTATACTGGCCCAGTCTGTTACCTGCTCTGTGCCCAACAGCTTTCTAGCACCAGACCTCTCCTCATCCCCATTGTGTCCAGGCAGATGCCTGCATGCTCTTCTGAGAACTTCTTAGAACAAGAAGAAAAGATGATATAGTGGAGATTTTTATTAAAAATCATTTATCATAGAATCATAGAATTAGCCGGGTTGGAAGGGACCTCAGAGATCATCTAGTCCAACCCTTGACTCACCGGAGCACAGTTGCTAGACAATGGCACTGAGTGCCACATCCAGTCTTTTTTTAAATGTCTCTAGGGACGGAGAATCTACCACCTCACTGGGCAGACCATTCCATTGCCTGATCACCCTCTCCGTGAAGAAACAGCTCGAGTGATTTTTTTTTTTTTTTTTTATCTACAGCTTCTGAATTGGTTTTAGGTACTGTTAGCTGTTTGTGTCCTAGCAAGAGGGCAGATTTTTAAGCTTTTGCCCACTTGGTGGGGGAATGGAAGCATATGGAAGAGTTTCCTCAAGATGTCAATGTGTATGATCTGTTTTTCTTACTGGAATGCTGTAGTAGGGGAAAATGTTTAATTTCCTTTTTCTTCTGCAGTGTGAAACATTGTGTTTGAGATGGTGCCTTATAGCTTCACATAGACTGTATTCATCTGTGTATGATCCAAATGAGAAGGTAAGTAGTATGGTTCATGCTTTCTTTTTAATATTTTACTGTAATACTATCATTTGGCTTTTAATGCTATCCTCTCCTGTGCTGCTGCTAACAATGACAGTTCTCCTAGTGTAACCCCTTTAAAGTCACTGGTTAAGCATGTTTGTTTTCCCTGTTTTTTTTAAAGCAAAAAGGAAGTTTTTTGCAGCATGCTTGTCAAGATTGTATACTACAAGGCATGCCTTAAAAAGGTTGGATTAAGTGAGGAAAGTTAAATACTTGCCTGAACATGTTATAATTATGAAGCAGCTATTAACATTGCATGTTGTAGGAGGTATAGGCCTGTTAAAACATCTGGGAGCTAGACCAGCCAAAAACTTCATAGAAGCACGAGTATGCAGTAGTGGCAGCAATTAAATGATCTGACACAGGGGTGAGAACTTCAGAGCTTGGCTAAAGATGAGCCTTCAGGGTCTGTAGAAAATAATAAATACTCATCTTGGGACTTGTGCAGTAGCAGTCTCAGTTTACAGTCACTAGCCAAGAAAAATTTTTCTTGTGGGAGATTGTCTTGGCATGGCCTGTGAAGTAACACTCTTGGAAAAATGTGGTGAAGTTGCTTTCATATTGAAGGGAAAGAATGCTTACAATTGAGGATGAATAAGCTTGTCCTTATATACCAGTGTAGAAGCAATTAGCCATTAGTGAAACAGTGTTAGAGAACAGGGAAAACAGTCTGTACCTAGAACTGTGGCTTAAAAAGTAGTGATCTTGAGAAACTGTATTCTTCAGGTCCTTGCTTCTCAATCAAGGTCCTCTTTCTTTTCTAAAGGTATGGTTATGTTTTGACAATGTAATTCCTAAATGATTTAAATGGAGGATTTGAAGGCTTACCAATTAAGTTTGCAGATGACACCAAGTTAGGGGGGAGTGGTTGACACTCCTGAGGGCAGAGAGGCCCTGCAGAGGGATCTGGACAGATCAGAGTGCTGGGCAATTGCCAGTTGTATGAAGTTTAACAAAGAGAAGTGCTGGATCCTGTACCTGGGACATTGTAACCATGGATATTCATACACTCTGGGGAATGAGAGGCTGGAGAGCAGCCTTGTGGGAAGGGACCTCTGGGTTCTGGTCAACTGGAAGCTGAACATGAGCCAGCAGTGTGCCCTGGCAGCCAGGAGGGCCAACTGAGTCCGGGGGTGCATCAAGCACAACATTGCCAGCCAGTGGAGGGAGGTGATTGTCCCACTTCACTCTGTGTGCAGTTTTGGGTGCCACAGTACAGGAAGGACATAGAGCTACTACAGAGTGTCCAGAGGAGGGCTATGAGGTTGGTGAAGGGTTTAGAGGGCAAGTGGTTAAAGGCACTTGGTCTGTTCAGCCTGGAGAAGAGGAGACTGAGGGGAGACCTCATGGCACCTCACTGCTTCCTCACTAAGGAAGGAGGAAGAGCAGGCACTGACCTCTTCTCTCTGGTGGCCAATGATAGGACCTGAGGCAATGGTAGGAAGTGCTGGGGTAAGTCTAGGTTAGACATATGGAAAAAGGTTTTCACCCAGAGGGTGGCTGAGCAGTGGAATAGGCTCCCCAGGGAAGCAGTTATGGCACCACACCTGCCCAAGTTCAAGATGTGTCTGGATGATGCTGTCAGGCACATGGTGTGATTCTTGGGGTGCCCTACACAGGGACAAGAGTTGGACTTCATGATCCTGATGGGTCCTTTCCAACTTGGTAGATTTTGATTCTATGAATTTGGGGATTTGGTTTCCCTCAACTAGGAGCTATGTCATTCTAACCAGTGACTACTACAGATTGTTTAACCTTTTACTTTTTGCCTTCACTGCCTCTTTCACCACCTGTGTAATGGCAAAACTATCAGACTTTTTAAAGCTAATTATCAGAAGTGATAAATCTTGTAGTATGTGGTTTTTGTTGGTGTCTTTTCTGTGCTGGACTTGAGGCTTGTCTTTTAACACCAGGAGCAAGAGTCCAGTATCTTTCTCTTGGTGTCAATAGAAAGAATTACAAAATGAAAATGTCACATACTTTTCAAAATCTTGGTACTGGGAGTCTTGTCTTGCATTATGACCATACTTGATTAATAAAATGTACCAAGAACTAAGCTGATGAATTATTTGAGTTAAGCTTTTCAATGCCCAAGTATTAAGGAGCTTTTTTACTTCCCCTCAAGTCTGTATGCCTAAAAAGCTGCAGGTACCTAGAACACTTAAATTTAGATGCAGAAACAGTTTGTATGAGCTTGTTGGAAATATTTCAGTTTTTTCACTGACCTTTAGACCAGGTTCCCAGCCAAAAAACATTCTCCAAACAAATTGATAGTTTCTGTGGTGTTCTTTACAGTATTTGTTCCTCTTATCATTGACCTTTTTTAGAAATTTTTAAAGATCCATCTTTTGAGTGGGGTATGGGAGGTTTAATCACTCAATTTCTGTATGTTGTTATCAAATGATAATATTTTAAAACTGGTCATGTGATGCTAGCTCAGCCCTGTCTCTGAAGAAGTAACATATCTCCCATAACAGATGAGTATTGTATCCCAGATGATCTTTGTGGGTTAGAGGCCATGAGCACAGTATCTGTCTGCATGTCTCTTTCCTGGACTTGACTGGCTCCTAGAACTTCTGTAGAGTTATAGTTTGTCCATGATAAGGAAATCCAGGGAAGGTTGGTGTTAACAGTCAACACCTGTTTCTTCTGAACTTGCATGTGTGCTAGGTAGATGTAGCATACTTTTATATCATTGTTAAATCAGCAGAACCCTTTTAAAAGTAGGTGATCTGAGAGTTACAAACTCCTGAATAAACCAGGGTTTTAGTGGAGGAGAAAATAATGTGTGTTTCTGGAGGGAGAAAGGGTTGTGTTTTATTCACCTCTCAAGATTCTTATTCTTTTCCCTTCAGACTTTTGAAAAACTCCTTATTGCCAATAGAGGGGAGATTGCATGCCGTGTAAGTATGTGATCTTTTCAGTTTTTTCTTCCTACAGTTAATTCCTGAAATACTGGTAATTTAAATAGTGATAATTGTCACTTTTTATATGGCAGGTTATCAAAACATGCAAGAACATGGGGATTAAAACAGTTGCCATACACAGTGATGTTGATGCCAATGCTGTAAGTACTACTTGAATTCAAATGGTGAATGGGAATCTTTTTAATGCTACAAACCTGCAGCTGTTATGCAGCCTTGTTGATTGTTACCATGGTGGACATGTTGGCAATTCTGAAATATCTTTGTGTATGTCCTTTTTCTCCTTGTGCTTGAAAGGTTGGGGAGAGATATTAAGGCATGGGAGGGCTGGAAAAGTATTTAATGTTTTTTGTGAACTTTTCTGCATTTGTCATTGTGTAAATGTTATCTTGCTTTTTCCCTGGTTTAAGCTAGATGGTAACACCTGGTAGATATTTGTATGAAGTGTAAGAGTGGCAGTGAAACCAAAATTTTGTTTTGCTGATGTACACAAAAATGCAATGAAAAGTAAATCTTAAGAGGTGCTACAGAACTTGCTAAGATTTTCTGTACCTGGTAAATCCACCTCATTTCTTCACACTTCCCAGAAGAATGCTCTCTCCTACCAGATGTGCTAAGTAGGCCTGCTGGTGCTGTTCTATTTGAGGATATTGAGATGTCTTGAATAGTCAGCAGCATGGCAGGAAGGTGGTAAAATAGCTATCAGGACAAGTAAGGCCCTTGTCCATTTTCAGGCCTTGTCTCTTCTGTACTTTTAGACATATTGTAAGTTTAAATAATTTCCTTTGTGATATAACAGCAAATGTAGTTATACTTGGATGTCCTTGTTGACCAGAGAGAACATCATATTATTACTTGCCTGCAAGAACTGCTATGAAAGAAAGAACTGAGGGTATTCCCTGGATAGGTTGTAGAAATCTGGGAGGGAGTTACAAATCTGTGTTATGATTTAATAGAAGTGGTCCTTTCAGACAAGCTATCAGGGGAAAAGTTTTTTATGTAAGACATTATTTGTGAATATAGGTGGTGGGTTGCTCAATGTTGAAAAACTGAAGCATAGTTGATGGAATCAGTGCAAGTAATGCCAAGTAATTATTTCTTAGGTAAACAGTGTACTTATGCTGGATTTTAACTAGAGGCCATAGTAACTTATGGTTGGTCTTTAACTGCACACCCATCTTAATGGATGGGTGCAAGTTCATCACAGATTCTGATCCTTTTGGAAAGCAAGGGTTACTTGGACATAAATAGGAACTCTGTATCAGCTATGATTCCTGCAGTAAAAAAAGCATGCTGATGGGTACTTGTATTCCATGTTGCATATATGGTATCTGCAGTTAATATAAATGGATTTGCTGTTTAGCAGCACTGCACAGCCTTATTCACTGGCATGAATTCTGAAAATGGGCCATAAAATTGCTTAAGAAAACGTGTTTTCACCAGTCTATAGTAGACTTGAGAAAATTAATTGGTCTTCTGTCCAGTGTGTCTGGATGCTTTTGTTTATTGTGCTGACTGTTGTGAGCTAGAGACTGAAAATCTTGAAAGAGTAAAAGCCAAGACTGAAGAACATACTGAGGGAATAAAAATGCCTGGAAAAAGTACGACTTATGACCTTAAGGAAGGGAGTACAAATAGGGTATTACACAGCAAATTGAAATGATGTCTACTCTACTTTAATCCACAGTGCTGTCTCAGGTATAAAATTCAAGTAGGCTCTTCAGTTTGTAGTAGTTCACAAGAGAAAATAAATCCAAGCTGGCATTTCAGTAATTAATATTCTTACAACAATTCATAATGACAACATTAAATGTGCTAAATTAGATGCTGATAATTTGAGTTTGTGGGGTAGAGATTAGGGTCTAACAAATGCTGTAAGGCTGAGGTAGTGTCTGCTTGGCTCTTTGTATCCTTATTTAAAGCATGATCACACGTATCTGTACAAGTCTGGGCACTAGCTGTGTTCATTGAAGAAGCTCTAAGTGTCTCAAGGAAAATGAGAGCGGCTACTTGAAGCTTCATTTTTTGTGATTAAAATAGGGTAGTGTTATTAAGTCTAAGCTATACTTTTTTGTCCAATTATACGTATGGTGCCTATGTCTACCATGCATCCTTTAATCGCTGCCCTGAGTCCTTGCTCTATGAAATACATTAATGTCATCTGTCCTAATGACATGGATACCTCCAGTTATTAATTGTTTGTGGGAATGACCTGGCCATTGTTGTGATGTGTATGACTGCTGGTTTGGATGATCCAGATAAGTGAGTCCAGGGGCCAATTCTTTGACTGTATTACTCGCCACAAAGTAACAGACCATGTTTGCCTTGTGCTGTTCATTTTAGTTGAGGTTCTATCAAGAGCTACCTTCTTAGTTACATCAGGGCTAGCAAAATCTGACACTCCCAAGTCAAACTTGGGAGCTGATGCTACCTCCCAGAGGAGCTTCTGTCTTCATGTAGCTAGGAGAAACCTGTTTGTTTAGTAGTAGAATGCTGCAAGAGAGTTGTGAATATCCTTTTGGTTTTGTGCTTGACCAGGAGTAAGCAAGGCATCCCTCACTCCTTCAAGACTTGTATTGCAAAGGCTGTGCATATTCTAGGCACCTACCCTGATGATCATGGTCACTGCATCAAAGGCAGAAATAAATATAAAGGTATGCAATTGAATCAGTTGCCCATTCCAAAACTGTTGGTCTTTACTGAAAATAGTGGGACCTGATTCTAAGTGACTAGACTAGGTAGGGATAAAAAAAAAATTGTTACTTAGAAATAATATTAGTTGATGTGGATGAATTGTCTGTTTGGAATGTAGAGTAACCTTTGAGATAGATAAGTAGCCCCTTATTACATGTAATCTGTGGAGCTTCTTGCTGAAATATGGCTATCTGGTACTCTTATGTTTGTAAAAGTGAGTGTTAACTGTGAAAGGAGGGCTAGCCTTTGTCATAGTGATTGAAAACAGAACTGAAATTGAGCTGAAACAGGGTTCTCTAAGTGTGTTCACTAAATAGTTAAGGGGAAGAAGTCACAAAGTATCTGGCAACTCAGGGTCTTCAGTGGTAGTTTCTACTTTATTATCAGTCCAGTGTGATATGCATTAATGACCCAGGCAAGCATTTTCAGTGATGCTTGGGTGGGAATGATGTACATAGTCCTAAAGTCATTTGTCTTTGAATAAAGATGCTGTAAGACTCATTATTGAATAAACTTATCCTAGAGCTTAATTTTGGATTTTTTTGGTTGTATTTTCAACTTTTTTGGTTTATAATTTTTAAATTCTCTGAAATCACTGTGTAATTTACAGTTGTGAATAGAGGCAGTGTGAACAGCCAAACTACATAGACTGTTAGTGAAACTACTTGTTCTTCAGGCTTGGTTTCTGTGAAGTACCATGGCCAGTATGCTGTTATAGCAATACTGATTTTTACATACTTTTAGTTAATAAAAAGTAGTAACTAGAGTGTAACAGTTAAAAGGACTTCATTTCAAGAAATCATAACTTATCTGTTCTGAGCAGGAAGCAGCAGAAAGGACTTATAAATTGGGAATGTGTCAAAAATTGAACAGACTTACAAGAGACAAAGTTTACTTGAAGGAAAATATGAAGAACAAAATACTCTACTGAGCTCCCAAGTGAAAAAATAGGCAAAAATCTATAGATTCCTATAGGTTAAAATTGTTAAGGTGATGGAGAAGGGAATGCTAAAAAAAAAAAAAAATCTAAAAGGAGGTAGGTGACTTCAAAGACTTTTGCATGCTTATGTATTAGTGCAAAAAGGTAGCTGAAAAGGATATAAAATGCAGTTGGATTATATTTATCTTTGTAGATGTGGGAGAGGGTGCAAACTGGGAAAAAAGGTTATGTCCCAAGTTTTGTTATTGCTGTTGCTTTAACAGCTGTCCTGATAAGATCACTCTGGTAGCTGGGGAAAGCAGCCTGACAAACTGGCTACTGAGACCCCCATAGAGCATACAGTTGCTCACATACTACTGCTTATGTTGAGAAAAGTAGGTCCTAATGGATGCTTTTAGGGTCTTGAAAATCCTGGGTAATACTCTATTACAGCTCTTATTTTTGGGGAAGTCATAAGGGAAGAAAGTATATACCATTGAAAATGCTGATTTTATTTTAACTTCAGCTTGCAAAACACTAATTCTTTACACTTGGATAGGTAAAGTGGGAAGGACCAACAGAATTTGGATTTTTTTTTAATTAAAACATCTGGTGGAATTATTTTTGGGATGAGAAAACAAGCAAAAGTTTTGGCTGAACAAGAGTAATCGTATGTACTTTTTCCCCCTGAACTGATTGGAACAGAGGGTTAAGATGAAAGAGCCTCCTCAACCATAAATGTAACACTGATGGTGCAAACATTGTCAAGGAAAGCTAGAGAACTATTGTAATGCCTAATGTAATCAGCTAAAAGTATGATAAATGAAGAACAAGCTTTCACTAATTGGACCTGAACAAAAGAAGGTATAGCATAAAGCAGTGAATGAGATATAATTTTATTTGGCATTTTTTAACACAGCAGGGATTCTATAGCCATACGAAGCAATGAACTATAAATGACTGAAAAAATCCCATGGGAAACTGATGTAAACTACTGAAACTTCATGGAGTAGTGGGCAGTTATACTTCTTTAACATGGTTCATTTTTTTTTTCTATCACTCACTTAAGACTTCAGGTGTTATTGTATTAAGTTGCATTAAGCAATTCTGCTAGACAATATAAAACCAAAAATTATGCAAATGCTTTTATTGATGTAAAAGTAATTGTGCAGAATTGGGCTGTTTTCACTCTGAGGACTACAGTTTCTGGAGAACAGAAAAAAGCAAATTGCATAGAAATGGAAGATCTGTATTCCTTTCCTATTTTATTTTTCTTAAGCTTGAAGTTGGAGGCAGTTTTTTAACAAAAACTAGAGGCATATGTGGTTTAGGAATACTGCAAAGCTGATTAAGCTTGTAAACTTCTATACTAAGTCTGTATTGAGCTGAATTAATTTGGGCAAAGAAGTTGAGCAAAAACTTTAACTGAAGTAAAAGCTTTGAATTTTGCTGAAGACTTACCTATAATTTAGTGAGATATTGTCAGTTTTTTTTGTTCTTAAGGGTAGTTGGCAAAAATAAAAACTGAGAATTTGGTATTTCAGTTTTAATGTAAAATATTTAATTAGGTTGATAAATGTAAGTTCATCCAAAATTGATTTTTCTTTACTTATAATGAACTTAAATATAGAGGTCTTAAACTTTGTCCAGACTCTCATGTAGTAATTTATTTATGCTGATTACTTCTTTAAAATACAGAAAGCTTTCTTCTATCGTCTATGGAACTGGAATTCCAGTCATTTTGATAGCTCCTTACATCCCAATGGCATGCCATGAGTTTCTTCTTAGGTGACTTAGGAGATCTGTTCAAGTACCTGTATGAAAAGGAAGCTCTCTAATATTTTAATGTCTTGTTTAAACACATGATTCTGAGACTTTTGTCTAGAGTGTATGGAATGGACTCTGTCTCCATATACTGTCTGAAAAAATTATCCCTTCATAAATGGTTTTGTTTGCAAGGTATGCAGAACAGTTACGTGCCAGATCATTCCAAGAAAACATTAGGGTCAACTTTGCAGTTGGTGTTCTCTTCTTTCAATGTATTTGCTTTGTATTTTGAAAACAAGACAGTTTATTGCTTATTCTTAAGAGATGGTGGTGGTAATGTTTCTTTAGCCCCTTGCTTTATTGAGTGAATTACTTAACAGTTGTGTAAAGCATACAAGATGTAAGTGGTGGTCATCTTGTGAAGACTTGAATACCTCTGTGGAAGGAATGTGCTTTTGTTCAAAATTGTATCTTGCTTACCAAGTAGTCTGCTTTTTAAAAGGATGGGATTGCTTCTGAACAGAGTGGATTGGTGGAAGGTGTTGTTGATAAAGAAGTAATCAATTTTGCATTGGTTATGAGGAGCAATGTAAGTTTAATCTGCAATTTCAAAAGTTTGGGTGTTCATCAGAGTCTAGGGTTCTAAAGTTTCAGCCTGGTCTCCACAGACTGGCTGTGTGTTTCCTGCAGTGGTAGGATGCTGTGGAATGCATATATGACCTTTGGAAGGGGTCAGACTCCTTTTGTGTAGTTTGATGGCTAAGCTGAAATGTTGCTTGTGTTGGGTTCTGGTTGAAACTGTAACATTGAGTAGGAGAGTAAGGGTGTAGAGTATAATAGCTTTAAGAGTTATGTTTCAGCCCTTTTGGGAGTACTTGCTTGGAGGTGGAAATTATATACTGGGAAGAGGCAGCTGAATCCAGATCTTTTGAGCTTTGTGGGGAAGGTTATTTAGTTACCATGCTCATTTATTTGAAGGATCCGTGCAGGGACTAAAACTAATTTTTTGGCAAAAAGCTTGTTTAGGAGAGGTGTATGTTGTTAGAAGGCTGAGCAGGACAGGTGAAGGAAAGCAGGAATGGGTTACCCAGGAGAAAGCCCTATCAGGGTGTGAGGGGGAATAATTAAGGAAGCCAAAACTCTGCTGGTGTTGAATGACCTGAAAAAAGTGAAGGGGTGGTGTCTCTGTGTCTCAGCAACAAAACAAAAGAAAAGGAAAATATGTGCTCATTGGGCAAGGTATGTGATAATGGCAAAGGGTATGGAAACATCTGAGGTACTTGGTGCCTAATATGCTTTGGCCTTTACTGGGCAGGTCCATTTCTAGGTCCCTGAGCCTAGTTCCAATATTAGATGAGGTGTAGCCATATTCACAGTAGGGAAAGACTGAGTAGCTCTAAATTGAACTAGACATAAAGTCCATGGGATGGATGGGATGCATCTGAGAGTTGAGGGAATGAACTGATTTCATTATAACAGTTTCATCTTCTGTTAGTATTGTAGGCCCATACCAAAGGACCACATAACTGCTCATTCCTCCTCTCCATTTCAAGATGTCAAGGAGGAAATCCATCTAAAACCTTGTGGGTCATGGAACTATGAGGGTTCCACTCACCAGTTATGGTCATGGGCAAAATGGACTCAATTTGGGGAGAAAAAAAATTGATTTATCAAAATAGGGCAAAGAATAAACCCCATACTTTACACCCCCCTTCCCTTCATCCCAGGCTCAAATTACTTTGTTCTTGATATCACCACCTCCTCCCAGTGGCACAGGGGGACAGGGAGTGGGGTTTACAGTCTGGATGTCACAGGTTGTTTTCTGCTGCTTCTTCCTCGGGGAGACGGATTCCTCACAGCCCTCTGCTACTCCAACATGAGGTCCCTCCCATGGGAGAAAGTCTTCCACAATGAATCCCTTCTGCAAGGTACAATCCTTCAAGGGCAGTCTGCTCCAGCATGGATGGCCCACAGAGCCACGGGATACTTTAGGAACAGTCCCTTCCCCTGGCATAGGAGCCTGCTGTCTCACCATGGGGTGTAGAGGCACCTCAGTTCAGGGCAACTTCTCCCTCCCCTTCCTCAGTGACCTTGGTCTCTCTGCTCTGGCACTGCTCTCCTCAGAGAGGAGAGAGCTGTTGCTCTCCTGCAGAGAAGAGGAGGTGTTGAGAGACCAGTGCCAGAGCAAAGACACCAAAGTCAGTGGAGGAGGTGCCTGCCCAAGCAGATATTTTGTCGCAGCCCATGGTGAGATGGTAGCTGTCCTCCTGCAACCTACAGAGGAGCACGGTGGAGAGGTCCTTGAGGGATTATGGTGGAGTAAATATGGATTTATGGCCCCTGAAGTGTCACAGGGTGGGGCAGATGTGAGGCAACAGCCTATGTGGAGTTATGGAGAGGGGCAGATGTGGATCTGCAGCCATGGAGGGCTGTGCCAGGGGAGGTGACTGAAGCAGCTGTGATTCTGTGTGTGCAGCCCATGGTGGAGCAGTCAGTTCCTGAGGGTTTGTACCTCATGGGAGACACTCATGTCAGAAGTCTTCATGAAGGAGACTCCCATTTTTTTTCTTCTTCCCATTTTACTGTAGTTGAGGAATGAAAATTTCCTTCTTGTCTTGATTAAGGAGTCTCTGGGTGGATTTTCTCCTCACAGTGGGGTGTGGGATTAGAGTGGAGGTCTGGTTGGTACCAACTGGGCCTAAACTGCAGCAGTAGCCAGCTCCAAAGATGAAAAAGACAAGTGGATGTCAATTACCTTGGCTTTACCAGGGCTCTTACTGGTGTCTTGTAATAGAAACAAGGAAAGGACCTGGAAGGGACCCTCAAGATCATTGAGTCCCGCTGTCAGTCCTACACCAACCCTAACCACTAACTCACATCCCCAAGTGCCATATCTACAAACCCCAGCTGTTTCTTTATTTCTTCTCTTGCGCTTTCAGCAAGGTATTGATTTTCTTGCTCATAACTTAAATCACAGAATGTTTAGGTTGGAAGAGACTTCCAAGATCATCCAGTCCAACCTTTGACCAACACTGTAATCAAAAGGACATGCTAAGCCATGTCCTTAAGGACCAGGTCCAAATGCCTTTTAAATGCCTCCAGGAATGCACTGTCCTGGGCAGGCCATTCCAATGCCTGACAACACTCTCAGTGACAAAATATTTCCTAACATCCAGCCTGAACCTCCCCTGGTGCAGCTTCCATCCATTCCCTCTGGTCCTATCACAGTCACCAAGGATCAGAGGCTGTTTCCCTCCTCGCTCCAACCTCCCCTGAGGCAGCTGAAGAGAGGGATAAGGTCTCCTCTCAGCCTCCTCTTCTCCAGACTCAACACCCCCAGTTCCCTCAGCCTCTCCTCACAGGATTTGTGCTCCAGGCCCTTCATGAGCTTTGTTGCCCTTCCCTGGACACTCTCCAGCACTTTTCTGTCCCTCTTACAGTGAGGTGCCCAGAACTGAACACAGGACTCAAGGTGCAGCCTCCCCAGAGCTGAGTACAGAGGGATGGTCACCTCCCTATTCCTGCTGGCCACAGTGTTGCTAATACAAGCCCGGATGCCATTGGCCTTCTTGGCCACCTGTGAACACTGCTGACTCATATTAGTTGACTGTCAACCAACACCCCCAGGTGCCTTTCCAATTTACAGCTCTCTAGATGGATTGAAGCTCTTAACTATTTAGGTATTTGTGGTTAACAATTTGTAGTTGTGTGAAGGTTTTGCTCTTTTAGGTGATAACCTGAATTTTAGTGGTAACCTGATTTTATTTTTTCTTATGATATAGTCACAGTAGAAGTGCAATTTGCATTTCATTTTTATTTGCTCAATGTTTCAGAGTCTTTTGAATTGACCTTGATTATAGGATAAATTGAGCCTGAAGTTTTGTCTTGTGCTTTTTGTTCAGTGTCTGTGGAGCTCAAACTGACAGATAAACTTGCAGATAGTGAGCTCTGGAGTAGTGATACTTGTTGACAGCAGTTTCCCATTTAATATTTTCTTTTTCCCTTCAGAGGAAATACTGCAATTGTACTGCAAGTTAACTTCAGTAGCTTAAAAGAAATTATTTTTGTTTTAATGTGTTCAATTCATATTTCCCTCACAGAGAAATTTGTTTCTGTGCCAGTTTATTGCTTTTTGAGCAGAAAATTTTCTTTTACAACTTAGCTAACAAAAATAGTGTGTGTGTTTTTTCTGTGTGAATTCTGAAAGCTATTTTTTCAGTTAGGCTAATGACATTCAAGGAGCAATATTGCTGAGTTAAAATTTTTTAACACAATTTTCATAGCACTGATGTACAGAAACACAAGCAAAATTTTTGATTTTAAGGTAAGCCTTTTCAAGGAAGTCTTGAACTACTACAGTGTCATGAATTTCCATTACCTGAACAAAAGCACACAATTATGATCACTATTTTCTGCCCTCAGATTTTGTGACTGAAGCTAACTCATCAACTATTCTAAATATGTTTTGCAGGCCTGTGTGTTCTCTGCACCAATGTTCCTTTTATATAAGAAATTTGAATTGTATGACTTCAGGCAGTTAAGCTAATGGTGGCCTTCTCAAGGCACAAATAGATTATATACTTTTAAAAAAATTAGAGTTGTGGCAAGTGTTGGATGAAGGTGGCTGTTTGTTTTTAAGTTGGAAGTTTAACATATTCTCTATGCAGTTCATAATTGAATAATAGTTCTAAATTTTTTTAAACTTAAGTAAAGTTTAAAGTAAGTCATTGATTTTAGTTATTTGTCCCCTCCAAGCAGCCCTTTGCTGATTCTAGGAAGGAAAGCATTCTGGTCGCATTCAGTAGAAAAACCTTTCTCATTTTGGTCATAATTTTGCCCTGTTTGATGTTCTGCAGATAATAGGTAGTTTTATTTTCAGACTTCTTGGTTCTTGAGGGGAAACTTGCTTGGAGTTCTGTTGTCCAAGCAGTTGGTGTTTAACCTTTGTGGGCCAAATTGTTGTAGTATCACTTATCTATCATACTTAGCATGATAGGTAAGGTTAATAAGCCAGCCTTGGTGTAAATTGTGCCAAAGAGGTGAAAGGCATTGGTCACAGAATGGGGAGTGAGAAGTCTCTGCAGACTAGAAGCTTGTTTTTTTTCAGTGTGGGTATTTTGACAGGAAGCTTGTGAAGAGCTCTTGGCTTTTGACCTTCGTTAGTGATCGGCAGCTGCTCTGAAAGGTAGATTTTGAATAGTGTATGTGTCAAATATGTAGTTCAGCCACACCTAGATGACTTAATTCAGGGTTTTCATGGAGCTTTGCAGTTCTGTTACATTTGCATTTACATATATTTTAGAACATCTCCTCAGTTTCTCCTTGAAAAATGTTATGCTAACATTATCTAAACAGGAGCCTGTAAGTTACTGCCTGTCCTGTGTAGCCCCACAGGACATGACTTTGAAATGGAATAAGGGTTTCATTGTGAGCCTGTAATTATATTTCAAACTGTCTGGGGCAATGGAGGTGCAGGAAAGAGTATGTGAGGGTTCCTGCCAAGTTGAGGCTCAGCCATGTGGGCATGCAGCCACTGGATGTGGCACCAGAGTGCCTGTAGTGGTATCATCCATACTTTCAGGACTGTTCTGTGGCTCCTGACTTACACTGAATGTGCTTAAAGTCTCTTCAGCCAAAAAAATACACTGGAATAATAGAATGTGCATCTTCATACTTCCTTTATTGTTTGGCTGTCTGCTCTTCTCTGTTGGTTTCTATAGAGTTCTGTTAAATTTTTGGTCCCTAGTTTTGACTGTTTTTCTTCTCCCTGATGGTAACTGGCAGTACCACATGGCTATGGAATTCCTGTGAACATTTTCTCTTGATGTTCTTTCAGTCTTGGTTTTCTCTTCCTCATTTGTTTCACCACTGATTTGTCATATCGTTCAGTGTATGTTTTGTAAGTTTGAATGTGAATGATCTACCTTGGGGAAGAAAACTGTGTTATAAGCCTAGAACACGGTGGTATGTGTTGTTCTCTCCCCATTAAGTAGTAAGTCCGAGGTATTTATCTGTTGAAGAGGGCTTTATGTGTCTAACTGGACTGAAAGCCAGAAGAATGATGATGCTAATTTGGAAGTAAGGAAAGAGATGACCTTTTTGTGAAAGCAAGCTCTTACCAAATTTTCATTTTGCTTCTCCATAGATTTGTTTTCTCCCTTCCCCCTGATATTAGCTGTTCATTGAAGCAGGAATGTTGCTTTTATGAGTATCTGCTTTCTGTCATGGAAAATGCAGACCTATGATGAGATTCAAAGCTAGCATTACTACTTTCAGAGCTTGGAATACATTTATATTGTTTCAGCAGAAGGATGCTTAAATTGAGAAAATGAACTTTGAAACTTTAGAGGTATGTATATATTTTCTTAAATAATGAAACTTACCTGTCCTTTTCCTCTCCTCTAAAGAACCTAATTTTTTTTCCTCACTTGAATCCTCAAGAGGAACTGCATTGCTTTCACTGTCCTTTTCTGCCAGCCTGTATACACATGCTAAAATATATGGATATTTGACATTTACCGTGTTAAAACAAAAAGCCAACAAAATTCATGAAAATCTCTGAGAGCTGCATCTTACCCAGGTGGCCTGCTGTTTGAAATATGACTCCTGGTGTGTATTGTACTCTTAGCCCTAGGATTCAGTAATGAGATTGAGTGGTATCTTGCGTGAGCACTTCTGGATGATTGACAGTGAGGTGATGTGAATCATCATTTATCAGGATAATATCATGCCTACCCTTGATAATTTTTCCCTGCTGTCTGGGGAGGTGGTGAAGACAGATAGGACTTTGTGATGTCAAAGTAATTAGTGTGTGTTGGTTTCCAGCTGAACAAACTGGAAGCTAATGATCAGGTAAATGAAGATGAAGTGCATTAGTGTAAGGATGAAGGTGCAAGGACCTTGGGGAAGAGCTTATCAAAATTTCATGGGGGTTATTTGAATATCTTACAATTTGTGCAGTTGCAAGCAATATTTAAAACTACTAAAGGATACTTCTGCAACAGTCCATTTACATGTCCTTTGTTGAAATCTCTTCTAGTGAGAGGGTCAGCACTAGGGTTAAGGACATCAGTCTCTGCTTTAAGGGCTAGGAACTCTTTATGATTTTTGTAAAATCTGAGTAGTGAATTTCCAGCTAATGGTAGTAATTTTGAGTTAAATGTTAAGGAATCCCATTGTACTTGGAAAAGGTTGGGTTTTTCAGTGACTTCCCATTTTAAAGAAGAGAAATTACCATGATTTGTCTACTATATATTTGACCCATTACTAGAGCTCTTTTATATCCTTAAAATGTTTTAATGTTGCTTGCTACATATGTAGATATATTAAAATATATGGACTTTGCAATATAAATTGTGTTGCTGCAGCAGGTCTTTAACAAACATGATAGTTTCAGTTCAAGTTCTGAAAATACTATGCATGGGTCATTTCAGAAATATTTTTATAACCTGAAAAAACCTTTTATGTAGGTGTGTACAGCTGTGCCAATGTATCAAATGATGCTTAACACACAAGACTGGCTGAATATAATTGCCATATCAACAGCAAGTGATCTGAGGGTTTCTGTAGTTAATTCTATCACATGTGATTAGATATTGCTAATTGTAATTAACTGATTGAAAAGCTGGTTTACACGCTTACTTTTCAGTTATTAAAATGGTAATTTACTCATTGTCATTTACCAGTAAACTTGTATTAATACATGACAGCCTCACAGATACTTCCAAGAATAATGTTCGTGGGCCAGCAAAGTTTTGGAAACACAAATCTCATGGCAAAACTATTCTTTCAGCTAATTCTTACGTACACAGCTTTCCTATCTTTGTCAGTTGCTTCTTTGGTGAAAGTGAGTGGGCTAGAATCCCTGGCAGGAATTTGTCCATATTAATATGGCTCATCAGAGACATTATACTTAATTGGAGAGCCTGAGGTATAGTCGCAGGAGGCTGAGGGGAATTATTTAGCATTAGCAATGGCTCGTCTGGGAGTTGTGCACTAATCAAGGAGCTTGTGTGTTAACTGTAGGGATGATGGGAGTTATGACGATTATGACATGTGAGCACATGTCTGTATGAGAACTGGACAGGCAATGAGTTAATCAAGAAATATATTAAATGGCTCCCATGCTGCTTCATTACTTCAGATAGAGCGTCTGTCAGATTGTGTACCTTAACAAAAAATAAAATGAAGTTCTGCAAGTAGGTGGTTTTGCAGGTAAAGTTAATACCAGTTTTTTAACGAAGAACCTCTTTTCCTGTTGAAATACTTTGAAGTCCTGTCTTGAAAAAGAAAGTGAATACCAAGTGTGAAAAAATGTACTTTAACATGTGCCTTTTCAATCTGCACTTTTTGTATTTTGACAAATGTTTGTCTTTAGTAAGTAGGAATTATTTACTACTTTTAACTGGATATCTCTCTAAACTTTTATGTAATTAATAACTTGCTAAAATATAAAATTTATTTTTAATGTTAGGAACTTAGCTTTAAGGAAAGAAAAATGCTAGCGTTGTCTGCCATCAGGATGCTCCAAACCTTACAAAAAACCACTCAAAACCCCCACTAAACTAAACCAAACATCCCTCAGCTGTAGTGCATGGACTGTTAATATGCCAGATAGGCACATTTTGTACCCAGCATGGTTAGAGGCATCCATTTCGTATCCATCATGAAGTTATCAGTTATGCTGGAAAATCCCTGCTTATAGGAAATGGAACTAACAAACTAAGCTCACTTAAGTTGCAAAAAATCCATAAGCAAACTGAATTGTATCTGTATGCAAACTTATCCCAGGACTCCTGGACAGGTGAGTGTGTGCACCGTACCTGCTATTGTAAGCACTGCCACATTTAATAAAACTTTCTACCAAACTGTGACCTTCATGTATTAACTTAATTAAAGCAGTATCATGGTTAGTACCCCAAGTGTTAACCTCCTAGGAGGTTGTTATTGAAATCCATTATCTGTAGAGTCAGTATTAGTGGTCAGCAGCATCACAAGTAAAAACTGCAAGTAAGAGCCTCCCTTGGGTGCTGTGGGCTCAGCAGGTTAAACTGTCAAAGCTTCTTAAAGGATGGATAGTTAAACCCCCTGGAGTTACAGGTAAACCAATCATTTGCTGTCAGCAGGAAATATGACTTTATTTAGCAGGTTGAGGGGAAAAAAAAACAACCCACCAAACCTAAATGCCAACAGTAAAGAGGATTTAGAAGAAACTGCAGTGTGAGTGTATGTTGCCAGGCTATGCAGATTCCCTGCAATTTAGAATCTTTGAAAAGATTTTCTTAATTGTAGGCTTTTTAAAAGCAAGATTTTTTTTTATATAAATTTACTCCCATATCTTACAAAACTATACATGATGAGCTAATCTAGTAGACTGGTGAATATTATCTATATAGTAGGTAAATAATGCAAAAGTTGCTACCTTTCTGAAAAACAGTAAAGGTGGTTGAAGTTGTTCTTCAGTGTTGTGCAAGTGTTGCCTGTATAAAATGTAGTTGCTCTTTTACTACACTAAGTATATCCTAAATGTTGATCAAGTGCATTGTATTCAAGATCTAAATAGGTATTTATTACAATTTATAGACAATAAGTATTAATGATACTGTAATTGAAATAGTTTGATAGTGATACTTCCCATATTTTCTAGTTTTTAATTTAGTCTTCAAAGGTGAAGTCTTCATAGGAGTTCTTTGCTTTTTATTCCTTAAAATATTGCTTCCAAAAAGAATCTCTGAAGTGATAGCTTTGTTTTGAATGCTGTGAAGTAGATGTGGGAAAAGTCCAGAGTTGTTTTTTTTTCCCTCTGGTTTTCCTCATTGGAAGAGGCACTGTTCTTAAACCCTTGGTGGATGGAACTTCATAGTGGCCTGTGGAGAATGATTTTATTTGATGTGCCAAAATCTTTTGTCATAAAATTAATAGGATACAGCAGATCTCTTAAAACAACCTTATGCTGGGCATACTGATAATTTTGATATTTTCATGATGTAATTTTTATGGTTTATTATAGGTAGTGCTTTAGCACTCAATCTTAGTGGCAAAAACCCCAATTGCTTGCTATCCAAAAGAGTTTAAGGGATCTGTGGGTATATACATACATGTTCTGTGATATATATTGCATAGCTTTAAGAAAAATTCTGTTTTAGAAATCATTTTGCAGAATATATTTGCATATATATGCGTTTGCCCACAGCTTGTTATTTTGGGAATTTTTTTTATTAATTGACATTTTGGATCTGGTTTTATATTATGCACAAATTTCCCCAAACCCCAAGTATTTCTGAAGTGACTGCTAGTGCTCCCCTGCCCCTACCCAAGTCATTCAGTGTATTGGATCCAATGATGGTGTGGCTGGGAGATAGTTGGGCTGTGTTAAGCTGGGATCTGACAGAAGGTTAATTTCCCCTCCCCTTAAATTACTTTCCCACTGGGTCTGTTCAGTTCATGGATCTGTCTCAGCAGTGTTGTAATTGTTGGAGTTGAATGTGTAAGAGAGTTAGGGGGTGGGATTGTCCC
Source organism: Phaethornis superciliosus (assembly GCA_023637945.1). NCBI lineage: Eukaryota > Metazoa > Chordata > Aves > Apodiformes > Trochilidae > Phaethornis > Phaethornis superciliosus. Next base: position 144,980,844 of record JAJQWJ010000001.1, on the reverse strand, counting down.
TTGAGAGGCAACTTGTATTTGCATAAAGTCAGGCTTATTGTGAAACTTCATTCATGTCTCAACATAGGGTTCATTTTGGGCCAGTGGTTTATCCACATCAGGAAGAACTTAATTTACCATAGGACCTGTAGCTTTCATTTCCAATATTGCTAGTCCTCCAGCTACTGTTCCAGAATAAATGTTGCCTTGAGATGATGTCCCTGCTTTCCCTCTCACCTTCCTTTAACTGTTGTATAGCTGAAATACCAGGTATCTGTGCATTAGCCTGGCTGTTGCCATGAGCAGTTCTCTCAACCCTGGAACTGGCTTCAAGGATCCCTGGCTTTATTGCTGTCTTTGGATGCTCAAAGCAATTTCTGCAGTTCATCACCTGTAGGCAGGCAGATCTGGATATTAGGTGGAAACCTCATTTGGATAGTTGTGTACTGCTGTGCTCATCTACCTGAAAGAGGAACTCCATCTGAATTGAGCTGAAAGTGCTCACCAGTGCATACGGTGTTGCTGTGTAATGTGGCTGAGTTTTTAAGCTTCTTTTCTTGAGTCCCATGTCTTCTGGCATATCTGGCTGAATTAAGAGCTAAACCTCAAATATATGAAGTTGTGTTGTTGTTTGCTACGCTTGCTACTTTACCTTCTGATGCTATTTTCTAGGTCTGCCAAACTACTAGTTTTCCCATCGCCCACGTTTTACCCATTTAGAAAACAAAACAGGGAAACATGCATCGAATGCATTCCATGCTGAGCTTGTTTTTGGGCAAGGCAGGAAAAAGAAACAGCATGAGAAAGATCTGTCCTATTGCTTTGCTAATGTGCTTAGAAAGCCGAGATTCCATTAGAGAGAGGCTGTGTGTGGGGGCAGATGGGTTTGAAATGCAGAGGCTACTAAAAACACGTGGTAGAGTACTACTGTTTTGTTGACATCACTAGAAACCTTAATTCTCTTTCGAAAACACTGAAAGCTCAAAATCAAGTAAACTGCAAAGATGAAACTGCAGCATCCACACAGAGCATAGTGAACTGAGGTAAATACGGGGAACTGCTGAAGTCTTGCAACAGATGGAGACTCCTCCTTTGGTGAACAGATTTAATAAGTATCTTCCCAAGTTGTTAGTGTATGCTCTGAAGTAAAATTCTGTCTTTTCTTCTGGAGACTTGATCTAGATAATGTACTCCGAAGTAAAAATAGTCAGCAAAGGTGTAAGTGCAGTTGCTAGCTTGCAAAATTGTTTCTTTGCAGCACCCCCTCAATCAGCAATGGTTTTGTGTGGCTGTGCTGCCTGTAATCATCACTAGGATGAGGAAACCTGGTAGCTGCTGTGCCTTGTCAAAGGAAGCCACAAGTTGATGTAGAATACTTTTCCTACAAGGTAGTGAGAAGTGTTTTACTACTGATGCAATGACTTGGAGTTGTGGAATGGGATGTTGTGGTTTTTTTCCTCCTGATTTCTCTACCTCTGTTAGTCTTCCACTTCATTCAAGGGTAGATTAGAAAACAACATAACTGATCTACCTTTTTTTCCATTTATTTTTTTAAGTTACACTACCAAAGAAAGATTGTCCTTGGTTAGTGTTGACTAAAGCACTGTGGAAGGTTGGGATTCAAACAAACCACTTCATCCTGATGAATTTTCAGTGGCAAACAAATTAACTCCTATAGACTACTAAAAAGCATTAGCCTATCACAGTTACCTGGACCTGTAAGCAGGTTCTCTCAAAGAAAAGCTTCTTGAACTTGAAGATAAGTAACCTTTTATTTGTACTTGTTGACTATCTGCAGATGGACCTGATAGACTAATAAAGTCTTAAGAATGATTGCATTCTTCTGAATAGAAACCTGTAAAGACAAACTTTCCTACAAAAAGTCCAAGAGAATGTATTAGAGAAACAAACTCCATACCTTCAATTTTTAGTGTCTGACCAAAAAAATCACCACTCTGTTCTAGTCAGCTTAATTACATGGTCTTCCCAACATTTATCTGCTCCAGTCTGGCTGAACTTTCAGTTCTGTATATTTAAGTTTGTATGAGACACTTAAGTTACTGGTTCCTGGTCCTTACTATTTTGGGGGATAAAACATGGCAAACACTCAAAATAAAACTCTGATGGAGAATCCTTCTTTCCTATCGGTTTTCTAGTTAGGTATATCACTGGGAAAGTTATCTGCCAAAAGTTATTTGGCTAACTGCCAAAGAATAAGTATGTAAGAAAAAAGTGCTAGCAGGTAAAGCCATTCTGTAAGAATCTTCTCTGTACTCTTTCCTGTAATGTCTTCTGGTCTCTGGAGGCATTTCCTTGGTTCTCCCAGCAAATGGAACAGAATATCCCTGCAGAGCAGCCATAGTGTGGTCTGGTTTTGAGAGTATTAGTGATTGGGCCTCTAGATGGAGTGAGGGGGTTCTTTCCTGTTGTTGAGATCCATGTCAAGTAACAGGCAGCCAACAGGGTTTCAGACCTTTATTCATGGGAGAGTTTTGAAGTGCCTTTCTTTAAGACTAGAAAAGGATTTGTTTTTAAGTGAGAGTGAGGACATGTAAAAATCTTGGTGTTGAAAAGTACAACTTCTTGTTCTTGGTTGGAAACCTTGCCTGGTTAGTCTCTTTTAAAGACTGTTCAATTCAACTTGAATCCTTACATTTTAATTTTAGTTGAAATCTGTGAATTTTTTTTTTTTTTTTTTTTGAGGCAACTAGTTATTGAAACTGTTGCTGTCTTTAAGTTTCAAACAGTTGGCAAACTGAAGGGCAGGAGGAGGAGGGAGTGTAGGAAAGGGTGCTAAGATTTCTTTTCTCAGCTGGTATCTGCTAACCCAGGGTCTAACCCTGTGGATGCTGATGGGTGGACTATTTTGAATCATTGTGGACTTGGAGGGGACTGTAAGGAAATACTCTTTACCATACCAAATATTTGAAGACCATGGAAGAATTGTTCTACCTTAGTCCTCAAGTAACTATTTGTGCACCATCAAATTAAAAAGAAAATCCAAGTTATAAAATAGGCTTGTAGAGAAATCTTCTAATACTGACTCTGTAGGTTGACTTTATTTGTATTAATTTTTATTTAGATGTTTGAAATGCTGAGTAAAAATAAATGTGAAAAATAAGGGATAGTTACACTGTTTATGGCTTTCCCAGTTCTGCTTTTCACGTGATTCAGAAATGTTTCCATTGTTTCACTTCAGGGTTAAATGCTGTAATTGTGTGGCAGTATTTCTTTGCAGGAAGCGCTTCAAAGGCTGTATGAATACCATACACTCACTAAGCACACAGATTTATTGTGTTATTGGTGTGTGTATTTTAGTGGGAAGCTGTTAAAGACACTTAGGTCAGATGAAAGATGTGTTTTTGGCAAAGCAGTATATTTGAACCTTTTTTGCATCCATTTGATTTTTGTTGTAATTCAGCACTGTTCAATGCCACAAGCTTTTTTGTTCTGTTTTGTCTGTCTCTTTTGGCAGTGGTGCTGGCAAGATTGGAGGTGGTTGGTTTTTTTAGCTACCTTACAAAGGATTTACTCATTAGCCCTATTTTATGGGTTGAGCTAATTGTGATTTGTCTTGCTGAGCAGTATTATGCAGTTTGGGCCAATTAAGAGAATCCACTTACACCAACGGATGTTTTTTCAGTGTGTAATATTGATTTGAGCTATAAAAGGAGAATGACTTGTTAGATTAGATTTCTTTCTCTAAACAGTGTTCAAGATCTTATCTAGTGTACCAACCAGAAGTCTTGTCTTCACTGAAGTTTTAAAAATTGTTTCTTAGGTTTGATTAACACTGTATATGCCATATAACAGTTTCCCTCTATATATAAATTCTGAAACTGTACAAAAGAATCGGGGTAAAAATGTCTTGCAACTCTGTATAACTGTCTCTGCTGCATGAATAACAACTTGTATTGAGACCTGGGGATGTGTTAGGGTGATCTGCTTTGAAAAACTGGGACACTGGGGAATCCCAGACATTCACCTCCTCAGACATGGAAGAGTGGGGGGAGTGTGTGTGTATGTGTTAATTAGGCATTTACACTGAAGTAAATGGCATCTGTCACATGACAATTATCAGAAACTGCTAAAATACATCATCTGTGGAAACTATGTGGGGGATAAACTCTTATCAGAAGGTATGTGGATGTAATTTTTTGTTGTTGTCCCTGTGATTTTCATGGCAAAATGAGCCTTTTGGCATTAGTGGCTGGGAATCGCTATAAAACAAATAGGGGTGAAAAGCACTCCTGCCACAAATCTGACCCATTAGAACATGAATTCTGGAGTCACTGAATAATTACAATGCTAGAGATCTGTAAGTTATGCTAGTGTCTTCAGTTGTTTTATAGATTGCATATGTACTGAAAGTGTTCTAGTTCTGGGCTGTAAAATATTTTTTTCCTATGTTTTATTTCTATACTAAGAAAATTCTGTTTAAATATTGAGGGGCATTCAAATATAAATGTGACTTGTTTATAATACAGGTTTCAACCAGAAATTTGCAGCAGCTGAGTTGACTCCTGGAGAAGGTTACCTTGATTTTGCTGAGTTAAACAACATCTGAGTGATATGGATATTTTAAGTAGTAAGTTGTTGATTTTGATATCTCAGAAAGATTATTATTTGAGATACAGATTTGGTTAAGGAGATAATTTAGCAAATTCAGGATATAGCTAGGCAAGAGAGAATGCTGCTATCTAACGAGTGCATGTGCTTTTCTCCAGGGTAAGGAAGAGCTTACACAATCTGGGTAATGTGGGTACTTAGTAGGGCTGATTTGGTGTAGTCTTTCTAAATCAGGTTAACTCCTGCAAAGCGGATGAAGTATTTTTGTGGTGCTTATATCTAAAATTTGGAGTGATGGTTTATTTCTCTTCTGGGGGGGGGTATCTTGATGGCATCAAACCTAGTTTATAAATCCTCCTGAAATACTGATACATAATGTAGAAATAGGTTCTCCAAAAAGAAAACATTGCTGCTACTGATATTACCCGTTACTGCAGTCTTCACTCTGAGAGCTGCTGCAGCCTGGAATTGGAACCAGTCCAGGCCAAAAATGGCTGGCAGACAGTCCTGGTGGACTCCTTGCTTTGCCAGGAGTGTGGTGGAGAAACACGAAGCTGTTCCTGTGCCTTGCTGTGAAGATGGCTCCTAGATGGTCTGGTTCTTGTATCTATAGGTGGTCATGAAGAATTGTGCAATGAAATAATTGTCCTTCAGATTGTCTCTTCTCTTCATACCTTAATCCAAAGAGTAGTTGCACTATTTAAGAGCATTCATTCTAATGTTCTTCTGGTAGGACTCCTTGTTAAACCCAGAATATTGTTAGTAGTTTATTATAAGTACAAAGCTGAGGAGGCTGTGATGGGCTGATGAGGTGTTTCTGCTGATCTGGGGATGGATTTCCCAAGTTTCAACAAGCGCATACAGGGATGTGGATGGTGAATTCAATCTGTAGTTCTTGAATTAAGTGGAGGGTTCTGTAAAATGATGGTTCAGCAGGTCTTGGTGAATCTTTTGTTTTGTCTGTTGTTGCTGTAATGTAATTAGCCCTTATGAAATATACTGCTTTGAATACAGAAGTTAAACTCTCTTTACACAAATAAGATGTCTTTGCATGATTTTGAATTGTTTGTATTCTGTAACAGTAGGTTCTTGTAGCTGCTGGAAATGTATCTTTTGAAGCACAGGTAGTCCAGTATAATTAAAATCTGCATCAGAAAACATTTATCACTTCAAAGTTTGTCTGCTTTTATAGCTTTTGTTGTTATCCACTCATGCTTGAGTTTGCAGGGTCAGTTCCAATATTTATGAAGGAATTGCATTTCTTCAAGAACCTTCTGGGTCGTCTTTATTTTGTTGATATTGTTTCTGTAAACTAAAACATAAAAGGGAGAAATCACACTTTTGAAGTTCTTGCTCTAGTAAGTTACGGGCAAGTTTTGAGTAGCTAGGACTGTGTGATTTAAGTCGGTACTTAAGTACCCTTTGAATATGAATATAAAAAGGTATTTGTAACTTGTAGTGCTTGAGGAAAGGTAGTTGCTGGCTTTTCTGGGCTGATTAGATACAAGATAATGCCTAGAAGCTGCAATAAAAGTCAGCTTCTACAGAGGAAAAGATATATGGAATTGTGGTGTGAATTATGTGCTCTTAGTAATGTAGATGGGAATTATGACTTTTTGTGGGTAATGTTTGCTAGTAATTACTGCACTGTGAATTCTGCCCTATTTGTATTATGGTATTTGTAGTATTAATGAGCTACAATGTGTTGTGAAAAAAATTGAAGGCTTAGGGGGAAAAATTGTCATAATGACTTACTAAAAAGGAACAGATCTCTTTCCAGAGTATAAGTGGTCTGGTTTAATAATTTACAAAAGTAGATATTAGAAGGATTCATAGGTTGAAGACCTGTTGTTAAAACCTGAAAATCTGCTTTTTGAACTAGTGGGGAGAAACTGAGACTTCCTTGCCCTTGAGACTCAGTGCCCTGTAGCAGGTGATGAGGTAAAATATAATATAAATAGGATATGGCTACTCTTGTGCTGTTTTATTATATCCATGTGTGGTATATTAGGGTGTATGCAGAGATGAAATGGCACTGAACTGGAGAATGCACTACCAACTGGCAGTAAGGTAAACAAGGAGAAATGGGTTTGCCAGATTACAGGGGAATGTGGGAAAGGAGAGAGTCAAAACTCTGAAGAGCTGAAGTAACAAAACATTTTGGAAGAGGGGAGAAAAGGGTGCGGGAAAGTACACAAGATTGCTTACGTATAAAATCAATGGTTTTGCAGTAGCTTCTATGGCTACTTCTGGTACTGGTAGGTGAGAGATGTTTTTGCTCTTGGTACCTAAAAATAGCTAAGTAAAAGAAAGCATTTGGTTTTGTGAACCATACATGTTTAACTGTGCTTAAGCTTGAATAACTTTGTTTAGACACCTGAACCCTGTTGGAATTCAAAACAACAACCCTTAAGCATGTAAATTGATCATGCAAATAAGGATATCCAAAGACTATGCTGTTCCTTGTACTAAGTGCTCCAGGAAGGATGACAGACAGGCTAATCTTGATAGCATTTGATCAAAATAGATTACTGACTTAATGGTTTTTAGTAAGTACACCTCAGCAACTTAAAATCCTGCTGCATGGTTGTCTCTGCTAGTGCTCAGGGTGTTTTGGTTTTGCTTTGTTTTTAATGTGAGGCCAATGTTGTAGTGGTAAAATAAAACAATTGTGAGTTACAGAAGCAATAATTCAAATGTGAAATACGTTACAATTCCAGGAGGCTATCTGAGCTCTCAGCTCCTCAAGTATACAGCAAATTTAGAAGCTATTTAAGAGAATCCCCTGGAAGGGAACTTGGAACTAAGTGGCAAGTTATTTTCCTTCCCAACGGTAGGATTAATTTTTCAGTTTTTCAGAAAAATGTTAGTAAGTGAGAAAAAAACCTACTTAAATGACTCCTGTGCTTGTTTTTTTGTGTTTGTTATATTTACCCAAATAGCCATTTCTCATTATCATGTTAATTCTCATTGTTTGACTAGTGCTTGTCCTTGATTCTAAACGATTTTTTTTCTGGATGTGTTTCCTCTGAATGAGGAAACATGGGCTTATATACTATGAGCTACAGTACTTCATACAAGTTAGTCATAGTTGACAGCTTTCATACTACTGGCAAGTAAAGTTGCTTTTCACAAATAACAAAATCCTGTGTTCATAAAATATTTTAAATTTCACATATCAATAGTAATATTCTAAAGGAATACCCTTTCACAATGTTTTCAGTTTTGAATACTGAAGACTGTATGAAATACACCATAAAAATAACTTAAAATTGGTAAGCACTGGAAATGCCAAACTGTCAGTATAAATAAGTTGGACTGATACGTAGCGAATATATTCTTGCACAGTTTAAGCAATGGCATGCTTTCTTAAATACATTCTGAAAGGGAGCTTACAAGAAAAGAGCATAATGAGGAAAAGCGGATTTGTTTTGTTTCTTGGGTCTGTGTGTATCTAACTTAAAAGTATTCTGAACTCGGAAAACATGTTGAAGACTAATTAAACTTTTGTAAGCTTTCTTCAAGGTTAAGTGTGCATATGAGCTCTAGATAGGTATCTAACTTCTCAAACATATCTGGTTTTCCTGGTAAAACATCATAAATGTTTGCCCCTTTTGTACAGTTCAGATTTGACTTAAAAATGTTTGGCAAATGCATATAAATGAGGATACAATGGATTAGGAATCAAACATGAGCCTGCTTAAATAATTCTCAAGATTTTCTGGTTCATGTGTAGTGATATTGAACTCTTTAGTCATAGGCTTTAATTTGTGCATGGTGCTGACCTGATGCTGTGCAGGGACACTCGCTGCATCCCTTCATTCAATTCACTCTAATTATCCCCAACTTCCTGGGGAGCCTGCTTAGAACTGGTCATGAATGTTTGTTATTAAGTATTAAGATATTAGGCTACCCTGGTTACATGTAACAAAGTAGTTTTTAGTCTGAATTTACATATAGATGATTGGTATAGGAAGCTGAAATTATAGTTGTCATGATTTTATTTAATCAAATTCAAAATAATATATTGCCATATTAAAACATTTTGACAGTGACATAAGCTTGGAGTTAAATGAAATGAGATTTAATGTTATTGTGCGAGTTCTTAATATGTCAGTGTTGGTAATTTCAGTGTGTATTTTAGAGTGGTTGTGGTATGTAAATTATCTTTGAAACAATCGGATTTGTGTGCATATTTCAGGATGATGGTAATTATTTTTGCTGGGAGCATCTGTTAATGTGGAATATTGCCTCTTCAGGTTCACGTGAAAATGGCGGACGAAGCTGCCTGTGTTGGACCAGCTCCCACCAGCAAAAGCTACCTCAACATGGATGCCATCATGGAAGTCATTAAGAAAACCAGGGCCCAAGCTGTGAGTCTGAATGAGTATCTGCTGCAGCTGTTTCACATAGAGAAAGCAGAAAAGCCAGAGTTGGTGGTTTGGGTTTTTTCTTTTTTTTTTTTTTTTTTTTTTTTAAAGGTGTGTGTGGGGGAAGTGATTGAATATGCTATTCCAGTTAGTTCATGTCACATGAGTTAAATGTGTCCGAAATAGCTACTGGAAATCAAAGGCTTTGTAGCATCTGGCAGCACTGGTTGCTGATCCTGCAGGTGGCTGCTGGATTCAGCTTTCACACCAGGGAGCAGCTTCAGTTCATTTCCAAATTTGCTGGGGGAAAAAAAAAATCCCAATTAGTTTTGAGCACTAACCCTTTATATGCCATAATGGCTTTTTTTGAATGTTTTACAAAGTGTCTAAAAAGGCTTTTGCTTAAACATAGTTTGAATTGCTTTCTAAATTATGGAGATGTTGCTTGCGGGGAGGTAGGGTAAATGGTGCATCCCATAATTATTTTTATTTCAGAATGTTTACAAAATGTGCTTTAGCTTACATGTGTAAATCTGTGCTGTTTTGCCTGTCTCCCATCAAATTAGCCAGAGATTCGAAGCCTAACAGGAATAGTCATGTTCGTGTGTCTGATGTTCTTTGTTCTGTTGGTGAAGTAAATGTATTTATTATTTACACCTACTGTCCATAGAGTTTACTTAAGTAAAATTTGGGTATATATGACCAACACTAATTACTCTGGAAGTTTGGGTTAGCATTGTAGTCTCTTCCAAAGATGAGGTTTTGGTATAATGCTTTCATCAGCCAAAAGCTTTCCTATAAAGATATTTACTACTTAAACATGAAACCTAATTGTTTAGGCTCTTTACAGGAGGGGAATAAAACGGCATGTACTTTGTCTATCAAAATATATTGGATCAAGACTCATATGTGGATTTCAAAGAGTAAATTGTACTCTCACACCCTTCAGCAGTGATTTTTCTAGGTGTGTTATGGGGATGTGGATAGCAAAGCAGGCAGCATGTAAGGGTGTGTGGCTCAGATTGAGGCAGTACGTGATGCTTTCCAGCAGGGGCCGACAGAAGCAGGAGACTTATGGTGGGACATTGAGATCACTGATGTGATCAGTGCTAATAAGATATTCTTGAGTGAGGGGCAATTTATAGTGGTTACTAAAAATAATATGGATGAGCCATATATGTGGAAGTCCACAATGAGATAAATGTGGCAAAATGGAGTTAAAAAGGGCAGAAGGCAAAACGCCAAAGGCAGTGTGTCCATGGCTCTCCAAATAGCACCTTCCTCCCATGTCAAGCAAGGAATGAGTGTTTGAGAAATGGCTGCTTCAACCAGTGGGTCTTGGCAACTTAAGACAGATAAAGCTGTGTCCTAAGTCCTTCAACTAATTTAGATGCTTAGTGGTCTACTTCACTTTCCCCAGTGTCTGAAAAGGTTCTAACAAATTCGGTGTCGTTCTTCAGAACTCAATCAACTTTTTTTTTTTTTTTCCCAAGGTACACCCAGGATATGGATTTCTTTCAGAAAATAAGGAATTTGCTAGACGTTTGGTAAGTTATTTGTGTTTGCTTGGCTGTGAGTGATGCAGTAGGTGGGCTGTAGTCATTCAAAGGTATCTGTGGAATCAACATACCAATTCAAAGCAGATATAAGAGAAGATAAGGTGGGGAACTTCTGTATGCTTTTTGTGCACGTGGATTTCTTGAATTTTGAGGATGTAATTGCAGCCTATGTGAAAAAGAAAAAAGGGGAGGTGAGGTGCCTCTGAGGTGTTTGTAAGAACTTTACCAAGTATGTAGGAACCTTTTGGTGTTTTCACTTGTTGCCTGTGCTGTTTGAGGCTGCTCTGTAAAACTGGGTCACTGAAATGATGCAGGTTAGAAGTATCTGTTTTAAAATGATCATTTTGGTGATTCATAGCACAGCTGGTGAACAGCTGTATCAGCAGCCCTGAGAAGGTGCTGAACTGCAGTTTCAGGGTAGAGAAAGAAAGCTGTTGCACCTTCAAGATGGAGATAGAAAGCTGTTTAAAAACTAACTTCTCTGCTGGAGGCTGTTTATCATGGAGCTGTATTCTCTGAAGGGACCCAAGACCTAAGAGGGTGCTGTTTTCACTTTGTGTCTGAATTTATATAAATTATTATTCACAACCTCTTTACTTCAGTGTTGTTTTTTTTTTTTTATATATCACAGAAACAGCCTTTTAACTTATTTTTTCCAAAAAACTTTGATGCAGCTGCTTATAAATTTGAACAGTGCTAGGAAAATACACACAATGATTAAGAAAATTCCTGAGTGAGTACTGTATGTGTAGTCACTGCAGATCAGGTGTTATTGTCTCTTGGTTTCACTGAGAATAAGGGTAAACAGGTATTACATTGTTATAAAGTTTGTAGCTGCAACAGTTTTTTACCTGAAATTTCAGAGTAAACGAACCATGTGGCTGAACAAAACATCTTGATTTACAGGCAGTAAGATAAATGTGTGGAATAGCTCTTGTTTCCACATCTCTTCTTTGACTCTGTCCATTTTGGCTTGAGTTCTACTTGTAGCATAGACCCTTAGTATTTAATTGGTTCTTTAGTGGTAGAGAGTATCACCTGCTCATTAAGGAGGTCATTTTAAAAAGCAAGTGCAGGTTCTGAGTGATGTTGAATGCATCCTGCTGGTTGCTGAGTGGTAATGTTAAAGCTGAAAAGTTCTAAACACTTCATGCATGCCAGGATTTGCCAAATCTGGGGTAATCTCTTACATGTTATTTTCATGCAGTTCAACAGCTTTCTTTTAGTGTTTTTCTGCATAGTATACCAGAGCCTCTTTTTACAGGGAAGATTCTTGGATTAATTTATAAATGTTCCCACTGTACTGGACCACCAATTTAACTAGCTTTAGTTGGCAGTTCCTATTTGTTAAGTAATAAAAAAAATAATGAAATGGAAGTGCTCACTCATGCTATTTTGCCGTATGTTTTGCTGCCAAAGTTTGAAAGTTAATAGCTATTGCTCTGAACTGAGTGCAGTTCCTATTAATCAAGGTTATTTTTGATGGAAATTACAATATTGGTGCCATTATAATTTGGAGCATACTTTTTGGCAGGGTTAAGCAAAAAATGGAGGAAGTACAAACATGCCTGTAGATCCTCACTCCCATCCTATTTTTTCTTTTCACTCAGATCCTTGGAACAGTGAATTCCTGAAATAGTGTGGTGACTCGAAAGCATATTCAAGTTTGTGTTATTGCTACAGTCTCAAAATCACTTTTAATTATGTTGGGTTGTCTAGAAATGTAATAAAACAAGGTATTTCTGCTTTGCTTTCTGAAATAAACTATTTGAAGTCTTAATTAAGATGCAGTCATACTTCCCTTCATGTCAGCGTCTAGAATATGAAACCCCCAGTGAGAACTGGTGAAATTATGCCTTTTTATCACTGAAGGCTGCTGCTTTTTTTTTTTTTTTCCCCAAGATACTGAGAATAATGTATTTAGGAAGAAAACTTGTCTGCTATTTCTTTTCTGTATTAAGGTCCATAACAAATGTTAAAACTGTTATGTTGCCAAAGAATGTTCTTGTTCTGTTTTCTTTCTATCCTTTTCTTTCCATGTGCACTATTTTGTTCTTTTGTACTTAAAGTAGTGATGAAATTTGTGAACCTTGTGCTTATTTCCTGATGTGCATCTGTACATTTAAAACAAACTACCTAGATCTGGAAAGAGAAATACAGTAAACTTTATGAAACTTTCCAATCTGTAGGAGCAGTAATGAGTTCAAAGCAAAGCTTTGTCTTCAGTTAACACGTTGGAGGGTCAGTTCACATGTAATAGCTCTGTGTGTGATTTGAACAAAAGCATGTCTTTTTGTTCTCTGTTGTCTAAGCAATACATGGAATAGCACACAGTACTTGTGAAGATTTTGATAGATACAGTTATTGTATTGCAAAATACTAGTCTTTTTTTCCTTCTTCAGAAATATAATTTTGTTCTTTTTTTTAGAATGGAGGCGAGAGCTCAAGTATACATGATTGATTCTTTACAAAACAAAAGCTCCAAAAAAGAATCAGTAGGTGAATATCTGGCATGTTTGTTGTGGTCTGATAGAAAGGTTGGTGCATTCAGTCCCTTCATAGATATGTTTTGGTTGCTGTTGCTGGTGGACAGAAAAGGGGATCAGCGTCACTTGTATCAACAGAGTGTGTCAAAGATGTCCAGAACCCAGAGGTTCACTTCTTAATGGTTGAAGTTTTAGTATGAATTAATTGGAAAAACTCCTAGGGATTAATGCTTATAACATTTGTTGTTCTGTAGAGTTAACAAAATATGAGTTTGTGTGAGTGAGTGTAGTTCTTTAGAATTTTATTTTGCATTCTAATTTTAATTCAGAAGTGGTCTCTCCAACTTGCTTAATAAAAATTATCAATGTTGTAAAATTCAGTGCATAGCTTGTTACTTGTAGTTTAAGTAAATATATTTATATGTAAGCAGTTCTTCCTTCAAGGAATAATGGCATAATAATCAGTACTGTCATGAAGCCAAAGGCACAGTAGAAATCTACTGCTACATTAAAATTTAAAAATTCTAATATCCTTTGCCAAGACGCTATTCAGAGCTTCAAGATTAGTTTGTACCTTCCTGTTTTAACTGAATTTGCTAGTGACTTCTGTATTTAAGTTGGCTTGCTTAGTGTTTCCCATTACATAAAATTGATACAGACCCTTTCTGAGAAACTATCCTGTATATTGTCTGCAGCAGGTCTTTGAAATGTGGCAAAGAAAAAGCTGTGAGACTAATATAAGCCTTGTGGTTGGCCAGTAGTCAAAATAGATACTTTTCTGAAACTGCCATTTTCCTTTCCTTGCTTGCAAACCTCCACACAACTGGTGAGGGGTGGGAGTGCTGTATCAGGTCTCTTAATATGTCAAATACTTTGATTGGTCTGTGGTCCCAGGGACTCTATTTCCTCCCTTTTTTTGCATGGATGATGAAGGGAATGTGGGAGAAGAGAGAAAAAATAAGTATGCAACTGGGTTGCACACTGGTTATTCCAGAATTGGTGTTTCTTGCTGTGGTCTAGCTGATGTTAGCACCAAGCAGAAGTCTTCTATAGTTGAGGTTATATATGTTCTTGCTTTCTTATAATGATTAGGAACTTTAACTTGATGCGTTGTGAGTTGGTCTTGCAGTTGCTCATGATAGGATCACTTTTCTGCTTTTTAATTAAAAGGAAAATACAAATGAAGTTCTCCTTTCCCCTCTGTCTCAAAGTCCCTTGAAGTTGCTGTGTAAAAATGTAATCAGCTATATTAACACAATTCCTTTGCCAAGTCTAGTATGAAATACAATTTTGCAAGCTTATTATCTTCAGTGTATTTTGATCTCTTACATGCTACGGTTCCTACTTTCATAGGTAGTGCATTGTGTATTTTCCTCAAACCTATGGAATTTATGCATACGATCTCAAAATTATAAGAATTAAGATTACAAATGCAACTCCTCTTTTGAATGCATCCTTGACAGTACTATCCTGATGCTCTGTTTCTTGCTGCAGAAAAAACCAGCTACTACCCTCTGCCAAAATTGCCTCCTTCAACAGAAGTCATAAACATAGTGAAACAAAAGGATTTAATTTTGGAATAAGATGAAGACTTAAAAAAATGTCTGGTGTAACCTTTTTAATGCATCTTTTGTGCCCTTTTGGAACTACTCTTCAGCATGACTAAGGGGAGAACAAAGCACCCAGCACTATTTCTTTTTAGCTTTGAAGCTAGATTAACATTCTTGGTGGCATTAAAAAAACCACAACAATCTATTGTCTGAAATAAATGGGCAAACAATGTATATGGAAATGGTCAATCACACATTTGCAAATGGCTGCTAAGTTTGAGATGGAAAAGGTAAAGCGAAGAATTTTTCAGGTGAACCCATAGGAATCTATAATTTTGAAGTTCTATCATGATTCAGTGGACATTCTGTTTCTGGGAAGTATTTGGTATTATTCTCATGCTGTTCCTATGTGCATTGGCTTTGTGCCTGGCAATGTGTGTAACTGGTCAGCATTTGTGCTTTCTAAATGGCAAAGTGGTGGTTGGAAAAAGGCAACTTGGGAAGCTTGGTGTCAAGAAACTACTTCCAGCAGAGATTTTATTCTTCAGGGGGTGAGGCAGACAGATCTGTTAATATGGGTGTTTCACCTTGTCCTGCAGTGCATAGTATGTCATTGCCTACCAAAGTGGCCAGGTGGCTACCACCAGTGCCTGTGGTGGCTTAAGGTGCATTGTCTGATGGAGACCAGAGTCTGTGCCCCACTACTGTGTGGCAGAGTTCAGGCTGTGTACTTGTTGAGGTGAACAGGTCACCAGGTTGCTCCCCAGAAAATCTCTTCCTGTGAGTGTGTAAATTTGATGGGTGACTACATAACATTCTTAATCAGCTTCTGAATGATACTTCTATTCTTGTTTTTAACTCCAAGTAAACTTTTTTTTTGTAGAAAAAAATCTGAATCATCTGTGTGTTAAGGCGTGTCAAATATATGGGAGGGACAAATATTGCACATACTAAATCATGGTCAGGGTTTGCCAGACATTACTAGTGCTCTGTTAGTGGATGTGAACTAGAATAATGTAGCTGAGTCACCTGAACTGTCTGCTTAGACACCTCCATCTGTGAAAGAAGGGGGGTGGAATTACTCTGCTGTAGGAAACTGTATAGGCCTTTGCTAAAAGCACAGGGTGGCTTATGCTTTGTCTTTAGTGTCCTATTTAAGATTGATTATGCTGTGGAAAAAATCAATGCCACTTCTCTATTGCAACTTTCAAATCATGATCTTTGGCAACTACTGTATATATCTAGAGAACTTTTTTCAAGTGCAGGCTTATGTCTGAACTTCTACAAAAACCCTTAAGTATCAAGGTGCATATCTGCAGTTATGTATAACTGTGTTTTTAAAGAGACAGGGTAGTGTTTTGCCGAAGATTTTTGTGAATTGTGACAAAAATACTCTCTCTCCATTTGAGTCTTTTGCTTAACTTCATAATCTTAATGCTTCTGTATGTTTTTTTTTCTCACCTGTTTGTATTTGTTTTCCCCTTAAAGTAAACATTTGGTTTAAAGTTTGTTTTTTTTAAAGCTACATGTTTTCTTAAAGTGGCCTAGGTTAAAAGTTTTAACATGCAGCTGTTCCAAGTAGAATCTCAAACACAATCTATTGATTTAAGTAGTGTCTGACAACTTGAGATTTTCAGTGGATGAACTTGCATGACTTCTGGAATGATTTAACGTTGTGTGTGTGGTTCAAGAACGTATCAGTGCTTTTTGCCTGTCTGGAATATCATAAGTCATGTAATGTTTCCCATGAGGAAATTTTAACAGCATCCTTCAACAGCATCACTTTAGCACACTTCTTAGGGTGTGTGGTTCTGCAGATGAATGGATGTGTGGAATCCTGATTTGTAAAAATCCATTATTTCTTGACAAGCAATACTACTGCAGTAGCACTTACTTCTCAGCTCACAGGAATCCTGCGTGTCGCTTCTGAAATGCTTTGTTCTGTTCTTCCACTGTTGCTGCTCTGGTTGTAAGCATAAAACCTTCTTAGTTTTCACAGTTGTGGTTTTATTAGCTGTGTATACCTGTGGTTTTTGGTATTGTGGTAATGGAAGGCTTGCGAGTGTAATGTTATGTAGTTATATTTTTATGTAGGTAATATTGTTTCCAGTCACTTTCTGCCTTGTTGTTCTACTGTTGATTGTCTGGTTAGGGTGAACTGTCCACTCTGAGCTTAGGTGTGTTCTTTTAAATTTTGTCCTATTCCAATATAATTGATGTAAGCTAGTGTGATAACCTCACAAATGTAATGTCCTTCTATGGTTTCAAAATAAACTAAATGTCCCACTGATATGAGTGGAGTTGGATTAGACCTGAACAGTTAAGACATGAGATGTCTTTGAAGTCACAACTTCTGTTGCTCTGTGGATTTTAATTTACTTTCGTGACAAGACAAAGCTTCAGCTTATAATTCCACAAAATCAATACTTCCTTAAAAAAAAACCTTGTTTTATGCCTGTATTTTAAGAAAATGTGTTTTTATACTGATGGATGATCTGTTGAGTAATTTATGAATACCCTAGGGATTTCTGTATATTCCTGCTGCCTCCATAGTAGGTATGCTACTACAGAGTTGAAATATATTGAAGCAGTGATGCATGTGATAGAACCATTTTCCCCTCTCACAATTTTATTTTATCCTCTGTTCATTTGTGTAGTTGAAAACTAATTTCAGCAAGTTATGAACCAAAATATGTTGACTGAAGTTGTTCTCTACTAGCCAAGAAGAATGTCTTTTTAACACATGCTGTATTTTAACACACAAGGGGCTTTTCTTAGTAGTGGTGTGTTACATGAGGAGGGGTATGAACTTGCTAAATGTCTTTCATCCTAAGGCTAGGAGATAATTACTTTCGAGGGAAGCATAAAAGTCTGTTTAGTTGAAGTGTGTTTAATTTGAAAATTCATGTTGCAGAGATGACTGATACTATGTCTTTGTGTCTGCAGCTATTTTAGTGACTAAGATTGAAGATGCTCTTCATTCCTAATGGCCACACTTTAGTTGGCTTTTCTGGTTTGAGTTTTAGGGGATTAATGTCTCTGACATTCTGACACTTTTAGATCAGATTTTGTTACTTGACCCCCAGTGGATCTGCTCAGACCAGGAATGAACTTCATGAAGGGGGGGTCATGACTGGCAACTCTTTCAAAGGCATTTGAGTGATTTCTGCATAAGCTGTGGAAAAAGGTGTTAGCAGAAAGGCTTTTGATTAACTTGCTTCTAAAGTTGACCTATTATCCTGGACTGGGCAGACTTTTGGGGGAGGCTTTTTTTTTTCCCCAGTGTGTATTCTGACTGCAATCTTACTTCAGGAAGTATTTTCTCTAAGTACTTAAAATTTTGTTGGCTTATTAGAACTTAGTTATGCAAAGTGAGGGTTTATTTTATGCTGTTGTGTTCCTTTTACATTGTTGTATCTGTTGTGATTAAGACTTTTCTGTAGGCTTTTTATACCTGTACAGTATGTTCTGTTTCTTCAATAATGTCAAGTACTAAAATACTCTGAATAGTTTTATACACCAACAAGATTTAACCTACTTCTTTATTCAGTATAGCACAGGATTCTCTTGATTCAAAATTGCTTCCTAGGGAGGAGATTCCTTTCCTAGCCTCTCTGGGGTCATTGTTTCCCAGGGTCTATGAGACTGCTCCACCTCTGCATGTTGAAAGCATCACTGTTAATATGCCTGATACAGTTACTGAAAGTGCATTGAAATCTGAGAAGTTCCATTTTATTTTTTTACTGTTGCCATAGATCTACTAGTTATAGCAACAATAGAAGCTGTAAAGGATACAGGGCAAGCTATATTTGGACATGTCAGAACTAAAGAAGGTTTTTCCAGTATTTAAGCTGTTTAATGTCATTTGATGACTTCTTAGCTGTTCTGTTAATATGTTCTACTTTGTTACAATATCTTCAGGCTGGTTACATATTTCTACCATATGGCTGTGGAATACATAATGCAGTTGGACTTGGTTTCTGCTTTAGATAGCAAATACAGAATCACTGGAAGGCTGAGGTTGGAAGGACTCTGGAGGTCATCTGGTCCCATGCTTAAGAAGGGCTGCCCAGAGCTGGTCGCCTAGACAGTCCAGATAGCTTTTAAATGTCTCCAGGAATGGACACAACCTCAACCTTGTCAACCTGTGTCAGTGCTTGGCCCACTCTCACATTTATAAAGTGTTTCTGGATGTTCAGAGGGTACCTCCTGTATTTCATACTGTGCCCATTGCTTCTGATCATGTCACTAGTCGTGACTGAGAAGATCCTGGCTCTGTCCTCTTTGCATTCTCCTTTTGGGTATTTATATGCATTGATGAGATCCCTCTGAGCCTTCTCATCTCTAGGATGAACAGCTCGCTCCTACTTTACTCATAGGAGAAATGCTCAAACAAAAATCTATTAATTCATACCAACGTAAGCACTATTGGATAGCAACTTACTTGGTTTGTCAATGAAAGCCTTTAGCCAGGGCAACAGAAATGATGACTCACAGGTAAGAATAAGAATTTAATAAGGTACCTGCAGCTGCCTCATTGTGTTCAGTGATCTCTTTTGTAAATCTGTTGACTAATTCCCTGGAACTCTAAAAGATTTCCTACTCATTATGAATGCATCTGCCTTTCCATTTTATCTTCAATTCTGTTTCAAAGCTGGCCTACAAATAAACCTTGTCTCTTTGCACAGCATGTTTTATTCACTTATTTCAGTGGAATGACAGTGATCAATAACACATCTGATAACTTACAGTACTGGATTGACTGAATAGTTCCTGCTAGAGTTGGTACTTGTCTGGCTTTTTTTGAAAATAGTTATAATACTTGGTAGTTATATTGCCTTCAACAATTAAGGCAATTATGTTCCAGAAACAAAAATATTAAAATTGATTCCTTAATGTGTTTTGTGTAGAACCTAGCAACTGTTTCTCACTTGCTCTCTGAATATCAACCACTGTGTTCAGAATGTGTTCAGCTCCTGAAGATGAGGTTATTGGCCTGTGGTGAGGCTGCTGTTCTGACTGTGGCCAAGCTGGCAGAGGAGATGACTGCTCCCAGTGGCTTCTTGCTGTGTCTGTTCCCAGGAGAGGTTATTGCCCTCCTTGGATCTGCTGGGGTAACTGATAATCTGCTAAAATTATTATTGCTGAAATGCATCCTCCTCCCATGTTCCCAAGTCCCCTGTTCAAGTCTTTAGGCTAGTGCAGATGATTCTGGCAGAATCAAGTAAAGGAGTTTTTGCCTGGCTTGAAACAAGAGGTATATGCAAAGAGATGGTAGCCTGGGAGCGAGGTATAGGGAATAGGAGGAAAAAATAAGCAGCTGAAGTTGACAACCTATTTCTGTTTATAGCTGAATCAGTATTTGAAAGTAACCTTCCTGAGAGGGATTTATATTCTTAATTTAGGCCGATTTAGCTATCTATTTCAGGTTTTGAAAATCAGTTCTGTGTGCCATCTCCTTATATGCTTAACAAAAATGTTACTTAATCCAAGCATTTAAAGAATTTAGCCAAATAATCTTTAATTTCCTTCATCTTCCAAATTACAAAAGGGGATGGGGGGGGGAATTGTTTTCACCAAATGTTCTCTCCCCATTTTCCAGCATGTAAGTTTACAGTTGCTTCTTGCAGTGTGCTTGTCTGGATTATTAAAAACCTTTGGAACTTGGAGTGATTTGGTGTTTTTTATTGCACAGATGCTGTCTAGGAAAAATTACTGGTTTTTGTAACTGTGCAGGCCACTACTGTTTGGAGAAGATTTTTCACTGCACCCCAGTGCGAACAAAACAGGGAGGAAAAAGTTGCTACAAGTTGTCTTCCTATTTTTGGGGCTTGCTTGCATCAAATAACATGTTATTTGGTCACCTAAGATTTGACACCACTAATTTTGTAAATTTAGCATTTTATGTACATTAGGATGTGCACATGGGGTTTTTTTAATGACATCTTGGGCAGTTCTACAAAATTTAGGTTAAAAATAAGGCTACTATCAGGATGTACCCATTCCTGACTGGGTGTTTTGCACATTTGTCCATCTTCATAATATTTACATGAGAATTGTGTAGGAAGCATACACCTGAACATACACAATCAACATACACATCTCACTGTTTAGAGATGGTTTCTTTAATTGATACTAAATAATGGCTTTCAGTACACACAGGGTTAAGTGAAAAGGTTGCAGTAATATCTAGTGAGCTTTTTTCCTTTAATGTGCTCATTAGCAGTGGCAAGTCCAGGTTTTAGCACATGTCAGTAATTTACATTTCACTGCTGAGTGGCTGCCCTTGTTCAAGAGTTGTTTCTAAGCCTGATGAATATACTTGTGTTGGGAATAAACTGAGTAAAAGAATTGAAAGCCAAATACCCTGCCAGGCTTTTCAGTGGGTGCTGAGTTTTCCAGTGGGTCACTGATTAGTAATGCATGGAACAACAGGAAAATGCAAAGATGTCTAGAAAGGTTGCTTCAGGTAGGTTTTGCTACCAAATGCCTCTTTCTTTGTAACTCCCTTTACAGCCATTCTCAAAATTTCTCTCTTGGCAGGCCTTTTCTTAGTATGAGAGAGACATCCCAACCCAGGTTACTTATTCAGAGGTGGTCCTGGGAAGACATATTTGTGCAATGGGTCCTGGAGAGAAATTACCTTACGTGGTGTACAGTTTTCTGCTATGAGGTTATGACATGGATCTCTGAATATTTGCTTTTGCCCTTTTTTACTTTCCTCTGCCTCGTATGACTTGGCTTGAAGAAAATGTGTGTGGTTCTTTGCTGTAATGGCAAATATTTTTGTGTTGGGATGTAATAGCATTGTGGTTGTCAATTGAGATGCAAGATGAAGGTTGCTGACTTTTTGGGGGGAAATTGATGGTTTCATGTGGCAACAGTTTAGTTTGATAATAAAGCAAGGATTAAATGGTATTAGTTAAATGATAAATTATATCATCATACCACTCTTGATGGTGATACTCTTGCTATAGCTGCTCAGGCTGTTTACAGAACACTGTGCAGAAACTTACACTGTGAAATTTCCTTTGTAGAAAGTCCTGCATATATTTTCTGTCAGAAAGGATAGGTATTGGTAAATTTACATATGTACGCAGACAACTAAGCATTTTTATTCCAGATGCCTGTTAGGATCATTGTGACATGTTCTTCAGAACTTTAGCAAAAGAGTGCTGGTGCTTACTCTTTCCCACTCTCTCTCTGAGGTATTGTGAGCACTGTTTATATTCAAGCTACTTATTATACAGTTTGGGGATGGGGAATGCATTAAACATTTAGAATGGAGGAAAACCAGCAAAAGATATTCCAGAACATTCTTGTGAATAAAACCTGCCAGTTCATTGTGTAAGAACTTGTGAACCCTTTTATTAGCCTATCTGAACATTAGGTGCATATGCTTAAATGAGAGTGTTTGCAGAAAGTAATTTGAATATTTTTCACACGCTAGAAATATTTTCATAGCTGCCTTGGTCAATTTTGGAATTCCTATTGTTAAGTTGCAAAAGAGCTACTTCTTGGGTTGTCTTGGAAGAGAGCTGCCTTTGACATTGTGCTAACACAGAATGAATCTGAAGTGGTAATTTAGAACCTCAGTTGATGGAGACTGTGGCTAGACAACAACTAGTAGTTTGAGATAACAGATGATGACATATCTATTTATGTTGCTGTAAAGACTTTTTTTTTTTTTTTCATTATTAGCCAAGAAAGGTGGCTTGGCTCACAATAAAAGTGGGAAAATAGAGTTTGGTTTTTTTTTGTGGATAAGCTTGTGTCAGGTACTTAGACTTGTGGTTAGGACACTTGCATGTTTTTTATTCTCTCAAAAAGCTTGAGATACTCACAGGTAGGTGTGGGAAAGAGAGCATCAGAAAAACAGTCAAAAGGAGATGCCTGAATGGAGCTTGCACAAGAGTGGGAAGAAGGTTTTATATTTTCAACTTAGACTGGTTGGGTTTTTTTTTCCCCCAGTGGCAACTTTCATAAAATATTTGCATTGTTTATGTCTTAATGTTAGACACTGGTTCTGAATGGCTCATACAGTACAGAAGTGAGAGTGCTTTCAGTCAAAACACTGTGCAGGTTAAGGTTCTTGCAGATTGATGGAGCATCAGGGAGCTCCTGGGATGAGGGCTTAGTTGCTACTGAATAGATCTGGCTCTGTTCTGCTGCTGGGCTGAATGTGTTTCCTCCTGGCTAACCAAACAGGTGATGCCCTTGGCACCTAAGATTAAGTTGTACTCTGAGGTATTGTCTTTACTGTGTGTAGTTTTGTGC
The DNA here is from genome assembly GCA_023637945.1 of Phaethornis superciliosus. Taxonomy (NCBI): domain Eukaryota; kingdom Metazoa; phylum Chordata; class Aves; order Apodiformes; family Trochilidae; genus Phaethornis; species Phaethornis superciliosus. The sequence continues at coordinate 144,958,054 of JAJQWJ010000001.1, read as the reverse complement.
AGAGTTGTGCCTTTCTTGAAGGCAGCTCAACTCTGCTTTCTGGATCTTGTGGCTTTAGGACTTTGATGCTTTTCTTGATTGAGCAAGAGCTGGGGTTTGTAGCAACTTGTTTGTGGTCTGTTAGGAATGAGAGGTAAATGTGGATGCTAAGGCAAAGATGTTGCACCAAAGGTGGCTCTTGAGTAGAGTAATGATTCATTGATCTCTGGAACAGAATCTGACCTCAAAATGTAGAAGATGTTCCTAGAGTTTCTTGTTTTTTGTTTTGTGGTTGGTGGTTTTAACTTTTTTTTGGGGGGTGTGCAAGTTGTTCAGTCTAAATTTTCAATTGATGCTTCATGGAGTGAGAGGCAGACTTGTTGGCCAAATTGTTTAGTTTGTAACCATCTCTGTCTTCAAGGAGACTTCTGGTATCCAGCATCTAGTGAATTCTATACCTGTGTAACCCATACTGTGGTGTTCAAATGATACTTCTCAAGTTGCTCAATGTAAGTTTATAGGTATTGTGACATGTGTGACATTAATTTTGCGTCCCCAAGCCTGATTAAAAAAATGTTAGTCTTAAGGTAATGACCAAATGAATGAATTTCAGTATGTTTCAGCCAGAGAATAACATCTGTAAGGGATACTGCATTCTTATATTTTATTTCAGTCCATATTTTTATTCTTGCAAAAAGAACATGTTATATTAAGGTGATACACAACTGAAACACTTGGATTTTGTAAGACTGGTACTTTTATTAATGGATTCTGTTTTAATAGCCTAGATAAAACCTGCCCATGTTATGCAGGCAGTAGGTGTGGTGCAGAGTGGTGCCTGTACCCATGCAACTCAAAAGTTCAGCTTAAGTTTGCTCTGAATGTAATTTAGATTAATTTTCCTGCCCAAATTTTTGGGCAAGGCATCTTTCTGATGAGCTGTGCTTAATCTTGTGGTATTAAATTCAAAGCCACTGTGCTAAAACAACAGACTTTTCAAATGCAGGTTACCAAAAAGATTGAAATGCCCAAATGAGGGCTGCTTTCACTTGGGTCTTATGTGAGCGTAGGCATGGATAGAGTACTGATTTACATAGTTGTTTGGTTGTTTCCATGGGACTCTTGCCTTACTCAGAGGCTCAGTATTTGTGTTTACTCTTCAGTATTTACCTTCAGATGATACTTAAGCCTTGGATTGGGCACATGTAGATTTAATTTAGCTGGAAAACTTTGTTCACATCTAACAAATTTTATACATGTTAATGCATTTCTTCCCCAAATGTCTTAGCAACATTTATCCTGTCCTGCTCAGCTCAAGTCCTGCTATTTCCTTACATGTCGTCCTTTGTCTTTATATATTCAAGAATATCTTGGCTTTTTCATCTAGAAGACAGGAAGCTTAGGAGATAAGTGGCCTTATTTTCATTTATTTTAAACTGCAAGGAGCATTTTCTTATAGTCCTGTTTGGATCCTATGTCTAGTGGTTCAACACACTCTGGTTGTGACAAGTTTTCATAGTGCTTGACAGATGGACTCTCTTAATTTCCCTGGAAGGTTGTAGAAGTTGAGTTTCGCAGTGGCTTATGAACTGTAATACAGGTAACTTTTCCATTAGATGGTAAAGGCATATTTATGCTTTCATGCTTAACGTGGCACAGAATCACAGAGTTGTTAGAAAAGACCTCTAAGAGCACAGTGTCCAACTGTCAACAACACCTCCCAATAAAATAATAATAATAAATATCTGTATCACCAAGCCTACTAAAGCCTGTCTTGAAATGCTTAATCTACACTGTTTTTAAAACATTTTGGGGGATGGTGATTCCACCACCTCCCTGTGCAGCCTGTTCCAACACCCAACTACTCTCACAGCTTGCCTTCTGTTTGGATTTCATATTTGAGTCCTCTAGCTTCAGTATGAAACACTTTCACCTCTTCTTAAATAATAGTTGATAGAGTATTATGGCTATTCTTTCTCTTCATTTTGTACATAAAGTTCCAGCATTTTAGAGATGTTTAGAGAAATGCTTGTGAAAGCAATGCTTGGAGTGGAAGATAAGGAGATTTAGAATTTGATAAAGGCATATTCAAGTAATTGTGTTTATGAAGAGTAGATAAATGACACTGAGTTCCTCTGTCATAGGTTAGCACTGCCTCACCACAATACCTATTTGTAAATGTAGGTATGTGTATGATAAATTCATGTGTTATCTATTAGATTTTGTTATAAGTCCTATGTTAACCTACTAAACAACATAACATAAATATTGCAGTTTTACATTTTTCACAGGAGCTTTTTTGTATTTAGTTACTTTCCAACTATACAAAACACTTCTCCAGTCATTTCAGTGCTTGATAACTTCAGAGTTCACAGCCCCTGTACATTTTTCAAATTATTAGCTTCCTAAGGCATACAGCTTTAATTTACCCCCTAGCGATATCCTTAAATGGGTTTTCAAGAATTTAGAAAGTGGACTTCTATAGCTGTATTACAGTATTGGTCCTGACTGACATGGAATTTCTTAAGTAGCCTCTACAATTAAAGGGATGGGAGGTTCAAACAACTCCTACGGCAAGAAACTAAAGATTCTCTTGAAAATAAATTTGTATTTGGTTTCCTAGAGTGGTTTTGTTCTGCTTATTTCTGGTGATTTGCCTGTTACTTTCATGAGTGGTTTTCATCTTGAATGTAGCTTAAATGTTAAGTGCGATGTATGTTCTTCTAATGTCAAATACTTAATGCTAAAACGTTTGCCTTAGTTTAAAAAATAAAAGATAAAATTCTGACACACTGCATACCTCACAGCACACACACAAAAAAGGTGCACAGCTTAGAAATATCAAGTGCAGGTATTGTATCCATGGAAGTAGTGTTACTACATAACTACAGGCTATTTTTTTAGCTTGAAGCGCCAGAAAATAACCAAACTGTTTGTCTTTGAATTTACAATTTGAATTTTCCATTATAGCCTGAAATTGAAGTAGTAAGGATAAAGTATCTACAGTATGCTCATGTGTTAACTGGAGTCTATTCTACTTTGTATTGTTTAGCATTGTGCCACATTTCTGTGGAAAAAGTGTTAACCATACAGAGACTTCAAGACCAGGCACGTTCTTCCTCCTGCAGTTAAAGCCAAATGTTATCTTACCCTCTTGACTCTGGTTTCTGGTTGTTGTAGGTATGTATGTAGGTGTGGTTGTTTTTTTCCTGATTAGACTAGGAAATTAGTGGACAAAGAAAGACAGGTGAAGAGCAGCAGAAGAGTAAGTAAAAAACAACCAAAGTGACTCCATATTTCTCTACACACAAAGTTCTTGGCTGTATGTGTTAAGTTTTCAGTCCAGCAACTTCTGTCAAGTCTGCATTGTCACTCAGTGCAGAATGGTTTCCTCCAGAATGTGTGACTCCATTAATGAAATATTTGTAGTGCCAGGTATTCTCAATGTCATGTAGTGACACAACAGTCTCTGTGTACAGTTCTATAAAAATACTGTAATCTTGCAACTGCATCTAAAAAGTAGCAAAGGAAAAGGGAGCCTTGTTGAATGATAAAATTTTGTTCTCTTTAAAATATAATTCCCTCTTAAGAAGTTTCTAGTGTAAGATGCTTGTATCTTGCTCTAGTGTAGCACAGTAAAATCTGATGACTGGTTTCCATTCTAGGAATGACAAACCTTCCTAAAATGTTTGAACAGAAAAGATACCAGAGGGATAAATTAGGGGAGCAGATGTGGAGATGGAATTTGGCAACAACATAAGCTAGATAGTTACTAGATAGTTGAATTAGATAGTTGAATGAATGAAAGAAAATAATTAATGTTAAGACCTTAAAGTGAACTTTTGATCAGTCACTCCCCAGTATGATTGAGATACGTCTTGACCTTGCATTCCCATGAATGAGAAGATAGTTGGAGTTTGGCCTTTGTTACTGTCTCGTATCTTCAAGTTTTGCATTCATATTCAACCACATTCCGAAGATTACCCTCAAAACCACAAGTATCATTTTAATGTAGTAACTTTGATAATTATCCAAAACCTGAATTTGATCAGGTGTGCTGTGCAGTTGCAAACTACAGAAACCTGAACATGTGTCTTGAAATTGTCCCCAGGTTCTGGTATGATGACCTCGGGGTGGGCTTTGGAGCAGTTATCTTTTAAAGAATAGAAAATACCTGATTTTCCTAGGCAGGAATGGAAATGCTGTCAGGCTTCAAGCAGTTGGTAAGTCTTGTTGCTTTTTTGAATTGCTTGCTCCAGAGAAATAGAACATTGAGCTACATTACCTGCTACTAATAGCCAGCAATGGAGACACTTTCTTAAAACAAGGATTTAGTGTGATCTCCAGGGGTTTTTGAAACTCTGCTCAAATGTGTCATGGTGATGGAAGAAAAAAAAATCTGAGCTGTGTATATACTGTAACTTTTCATTACTAAGACATCTGGTATTTGTTGGACGATACTGTTGATTCTGTGCAATAGTTAAAGGTCTTAATTTTCCATGTAACTTTTAAAACTTTAAACTGGCTATTTGAAAGTGTGTGTGGAGATCCATATACTTATCTATGGATTATAGAGGCATGTTATATAAATTATTACCTATTCAGATTGAGAGATGTTTAATACATTACGGGTTTTCAAATTAACATTTCTTCAGGGATTAAAACAGTGCATTCCAATATTGTTGTGGAATTGGGTCTTCGTATGAGTGAGTGAAAGAGAAGCTGTGCTTTCACAAATGTGTTCAGTTTATTAATGAAAAGACTCAATAGGCTGACTAATGAGAGAATCTTCATAAGACAGCAGAAGTGTCAAATACCTATAAAAACATGTTTTACATAAACTGGTTGAAATAAAATACATTGGAAGAGCAGTTTAAGATCAATAGGGTGAATATAGTTCTGATTTTGTAAAGAACAAGAACTTCTGCATGAACCCCACTCATAGATCTGCAATGAAGAGATTTACTCTTTGCATGAAAATTGCTGTACATGTTTTCTGATATGATGCTGAAGAAAAAGGAACCAATGAAAAGAGTATTGGAGCTGAACAAAAATTTGCTTGAAAGAGCAAAGATAGAAACAACTAGATGGTAATGTCAGTCACATTTTTTGACTGTTCAACACTTAAAATGACACTTATTCTAAGGGTTAATGGTGGGTGTTGCAGAGTATAGTAAATCTAATTACAGTATTGCTAATGTCTGACTTTATCTGTGTTAGAGCAGAATCCAAAGAGCCTAATTATGCTCACTAAATCCCTGTTGTGCTAGATGTCATATGCACGTGTGTGATGAAAAGCTGGTTTATGCCTTTTCCCTTTCCTTCCAATTCTCTTAGCATCTGAAGGAAAATAAAAAGGAGTAAGCTAAAAATAAACAGGAATGAAAAGCCTGGGGCTCTAAATGGGGAAAACTTAATCCCTGTACCCACCAAAAATATCTTAGCCCCCACCATTCTTTTGAGAATGGAGAAATGCAAACAGTCTTTGTGGTCAGACTAAGTAAATTCAAAGATTAAGGGCATTTGTCTCTCCTCTTGTCTAAGTTACCTGTCAAGATTCTCCAATGGAAAATCTTGGTGCTTCATTTACAGTATTTTTTTCAGTAGACATATTTAAAATGGGAGCAATAAAGGGCAAGAACTTTTTGACTAACTTTATAAATATTGCAATATAAGCTTGAGAGACCACTTAATGTAGCTTTTATTTTGTTTTTCAAAGGAAAAGATTTTGAAATTAATTTATAAAAACTACAGAATTGGGGACCCTTGTGTCTGGACTGCAGCTCTTAAAATTAGAGGGCATAGTTTCCTGGGAAAGATTGAGCCCATTGTTCCTGGTTTCTGCATTTTTGGAATTTTCCCCTTTCTATACACAATATTTTTGAATTCTTTCGGATTGTATTTTTATTCAGAGTGAAAGATTATTTATTCCAGATATGAGTAAATGACTTCCTTATTTCTATATTTGTTTTCTGTATTGAAAATCTTGGAAACAAGGTTTTTGTTCATTCTTCAAAAAAAATGTCTGTCTTAAGCATCAGCTCTAATTCATAAACTGTGTTCTTTATGTGAATATCTCCTGTCAGATTAATCTTCTGCATAGCTGGTATTTCTAGCTCTCTTGTCAGCATTCATTTAGTTTTGATTTATTTTTTTTAATTCCTGATTTGCTGGGGAGATGTTGACTGACAGTTACAGAGAGAGGCTAATAGATACACTCTTCAGGTTGTGTTTTTGTATTCAAAATCATACAGAGACTAAATTTTGACATGGGGTGTACATGATGTTGTCACAGCACCATAAAATCAAGTATTTCCCACCAGAAAGGGTGAATTTTAAAGCTTTACCATGCTAATCCTTTACATTTAGATCATTCTTCCTTTGAATCTATTCAAGACTTCTTGCATGTCAAGTTTCAGTGAAGATTCAACTAGTGCCTTAAAGATGGGGCTTGAGGAAGGTCTTCTGCTGATGCAGAAATGTTATTCACCTATAGCTCAATCTTGTAAAATCTCTGATTTAGAGCAAGTTTCTACCACCTTTCACCTGATGAAAGATACCTTGTTGACTCTGGTCATGTGTTTTCCATCTCAAGTGCCGGGACTATTTAGGGGGTCATCTAGAGTAACCTTAAAAGTAATCCAGAAAGAGAAGTGCAATTGGCTAGGTGTGAAAAATGAAAAGCCTAGAGATGAGCTCTTTTGTGGTGAAACATGCATGACTTATTTATCATGGTACAGCACTTCTAGCTGTTGGCAATTAAAATTCCTATTCATTCCTTCTTTGGCTAAGCTTGTCAGATCAAGCCTCTTGCCTGCTGCCTGTTATTGTTAGCAGATGACTATGAGGATGTTGAAGGGATTTTCAGACTGTAAACTCAGGCTTTTGAGAGTTGCAGCATGTCAGAGTTGCTGCAGCATCCTGTGATGTGGTTCTGGGTTACTAATGTTGTGGTTTCTCCTTGTTTCATTGCCTCTCCTGTAGGGTGCAGGAGGTAGGGGGTGAGTGAAGTGGTGGATTCTGAAAAGGTGTGTCTAAGGCAATTTGTCTTAGTCCAGGGGTTTGCTCTTGGTGCATCTGTTGCTCTGGATATGAAGTAACTTTTTAAAAATGCAGACTTCTGTATATAACCACTGTTGCTTTTCATTGCTAATTTCTCAAAGTATATTCTGCATATAAGGGTTTTTTCCTGTAGCTTTATGAGGAATATGATCTAGTAGCACATAATTTTCAACATCCAGCTCACAAGTGAAAATCCAGTTTGCTAAGAATTTCCAAGTAATTCAAGCCCAGCAAATTAGAGGTTGAACTTTTGGAATTTGTTGCATTTCACCATTTTAATATAACTTAGTTGACATACTAAAATAGGAAAAGTTTTTTAGGGTGATGTGAACTTATTTGCAGTCTTCTGAACACTTCTGAAACATCAGTTTGCATGAAAAGAAAAAGCTGACTGGGCTCTTGTTTACTCAGATTTCTCTCCCCACTTACCATTCCCACGGGGACCTTGGAAAAGAAAGAAATGTGAATTTTCAGAAAGACTGCAAGCATTTAATAGGCTAATTTACTTTGCAGGCTAAAATTTTGAAATTTAGGCTCTCATCCTGCAACTGTTTAAGCATGCTTAATTTCAAACATGTGCTTATTTACAGGATCCAGATTTGTTTGTCTAATTACTTTATAGCACAAGTGAAGCCAGACTGTCCAACTCTCAGGCCCATCTGTTGGGAGGGGGAGGGAGAAACTTGATTGTGTTACAAAAAGCTGTTCCACTCCTAGCCTCTGGAGGAATTTCTTTCTATTCTAGAGGTGGTGATACTCAGAAATACAAATAGATATTTTGGTCATAGTACCCTATCCTGAACTCAGAATGATTGTGTTTTCTAGGGAGCAGGGCCACAAGGGGATCTCCTGCATTGCTTTGTTGGAAGTTTCTACAAATTCTCTCTTAGTACTATGTGTTGCTACACATCACTGAATTTGTTTTATTTATCTCAGAGATAGTGAGAGGCTGCTGTCCCCAAGGCTGTTGTAATACCAGTATTTCATCACATTTTGATAAATATCATATTCCACTGTTATTTCCTCATGCTAGCCAAGAAGTTTAGTAGTGTAATATACACATTTTTAGAATAGTTGTAACTTTTATAATGAAGTGCATGTAGTTGTTTTTAAACTTAAGGCAAAGTGCCAAATATACTTGATTAATGCAAGAATATGTAGAAGGGAGAACACATCTTAATGGAAAAGATGGATTTGTATACACAAGTCTTTTTTAAAGATACTAAAGAGTAATACTTTTCCATGAAGTTTGGCTACAAAAGCATCTGAGCCTTTTTGCTCACTTTTATTTGAACATCCATATTTAAGAGGGCAACATAATCATACACATTTCTGCACATAATATCTAATGTAAACTTCACCTAATGTAAGCTTCATGAGCACAAATATAAACTGGAGGAACAGCTATGTAAGTACCAAAGACATGGTTGTTAGAAAATGCAGCAAAACACTTTCCAAAGGGGAAAAGGAAATAAATGAATTTTTAATTTCCTTACATGTGATGTATTGGACTTCTCTCAGTGGGCATCTGTAAGAACTAGTTATCTTTCATTACAGGGTAATTACTCCACAGTGTTCTCCAAGGAACGGTAAGATCTGAACGAACATCTTCTGTAAAAAGGTCCATTAGTAGAATGACTAACAGATAAATTCTGAAGGACATAAGAGAGTAGTATGAACTTCACACAGTTTTGTGAAGTACTTTACTATGGCTCTGTGTGTTATCCCAGATTTACACTAGTGCTTACCTGATGAGAGGACATGCCACAGAAATACTACGTTACCATCCTCTGTCCCTCAGACTGTAGCTGTTTCTCCCAAGAGCTGCTGTATTGGTGCTGCTGTAGGGAGTTCTCTCTGACCCTCCTTGGCCCCACCAGTGTCTTCCTGTGTCTTCCTTTCCTGTGGGAGCCTAATATAATTAGATGAGCTTGTTTTTCAGAGATGAGAGCCTTTGGATGGGATTTTTGTTTGTTTTAAAACTGTTTAATTGGTCTAAGAGGTGTTACTTCTGTGTGCAAAACTAATGGGTCAGTATACTTCAGGAAGAGGTAAAAAAAAATTGCTGGACAGTAGCACTGCCAGTTATTAAAGAAAGACCAGTATGAAGCCAGGCTCTACTTTGTCAAAAAAAAAAAAAAAAAGATGCTGTGAGATTTGTTAGGAAAGAGCCATATTCCCTTATCTCAGAAAGCCTAAGGTGGACTTGTTATGCTTTTTAACAGAAGAATTGTGCCAAGTTTTTTATACTGTTGGTTGCTTCAATCCTCCTCACCTGGCTAGAGCTGATCCTCCTGAAAGTCTTGAGTTAGGGCTATAGCGTAGATGAGTTTGGAGGGGATATCTGGAGGCCTAGACCCTTTATCAAAGTAGGATCAACTGCCACAGGTTGCTGGGGGCCATGTCCAGTTGAGTTTGGAATATCCTCAAGGATGGAGACTCCACAGCTTCTCTGAGTGACCCATTCCTGTGTTTAACCACCTCCTTCCAGTACCCATTGCTGTTATAGATAGCAGCCACCTCCTGTGTTGGTCATCTCATTGCCATGACAATATCTCTGTAAAACCCCAGTTCTTGACTGTCTCTGAATCTTTTCCACAGGCATCTCTGATCACAAATGTAATTCCAGTCATCCTGCCTTCTTCAGTTCTTGCCTGTACCTTTTCTGCACACTTTGCCCTGTGTTCCCCATTCTATGTGACAGTGCACTTTTTGACTGGTTGTCACTACTGCCACAGTTTGTCTTTGGATTGTTCTGTAAAATCCTTTAAGCATCTTTTACCCCTTCAACTTTTAGCTGCTGTTTTTTAACTGATGGCTGCACGGATGCTGCTTGTGGTATGAGAGACAGGAGGAGTTTAGATATGGTCTGGAGAAAAGGAGGCTGAGAGGGAGACCGTATAGAATCACTATGCTTGGAAAGGACCTCCAAGACCATCAAGTCCAACTGCCAGTCCTACATGACTGTAACTACTAAATCATCTGGAGCACCATGTTTGTGTTTTTTGTATACCCCCAGGGACAGCAGCTCCACCACCTCCCTGGGCAACCTGTTCCAGTGTTTCACCCCTGTTTCAGTGAAGAAATTTTTGTTAATAGCCAATCTGAACCTCCCCTGGCACAACTTGAACACATTTCCTCTTGTCTTATTGCTAGTCACTAGGGAGAAGAGACCAACACTTCACCTCACAACCTCCTTTCAGGTAATTTTACAGCATGATAAGTTCTCCCCTCAGCCTCCTTGTCTCCAGGCTGAACAGCCCCAGTTCTTTCAGTCTCCTTTAAGACACAGTCTCCAGACCCATAAGAAGGCTGGTTGCACTTTTCTGTACCCCCTCCACTTTATACAGCTACTTGAAGGGAGGTTGTAGTGAGGTGGGTGCTGGTTTCTTCTCCCTAGTAACAAGTGATAGGATGAGAAAAAATGACCAAGTTCTACCAGGAGGAGTTTAGATTTGATATTAGGAAAAAAATTTTCAGCAAAAGGGTTGGCAAGCACTGGAACAGGCTGACCAGGGAAGTGGTGGTGTCCCCATCCTTGGAGGTATTTAAAGGGTGTGTACAAGTGGTGCTTAGGGACATGATTAAGTGATGGACTCGGCAGTGCTAGGTTAACAGCTGGGCTTGATGATCTTAAAGGTTGTCTCCAACCAAAAATATTGTATGATTCAATGAACTGTTGTTCATTGAACTGTTGAACTGTTGTTCAGTCCCATCCTTCCTTTACTTGTGTGATTTTTCAGTAACTGCATGGTCAGTATATAATGGCTTTGGAAGACTGTATGTTGGTTTAGTGAGTTAAACCTGATTGGTGAGGGAGTGAGGGCAGGAGGAACAATCTAAACCACAAGCCAGCCCAATCACATGTATGCACATATATTTTTTTGTTGTTCTTGGTATGCTTGATTTAATGCTTATTTAGATCTTAACTAACATTTATTAATTTGATTGGATAGTTATTTATGAATAAATTCACTACATGATGCTGTTTATTGCATGTCAGAAGTCAAATCTAGTGCTGTGTAATGACTCTCTTGGAGGAAGAGTAACTCCAGCTTACAAGGTGCAGATGCTTCCTGTTTTCTTAAGTGACCAGTTCTCACTGGTGTGCTCTGCATCTTGTAGTGTAGTTACTGGCATATTTTTTAACTCTCTCCGAAGCTCTTCAGAACAGTCTCTATGAATTATGTTAGGGAATGACTACATCCACTGAAGAAATACTATCTTGTCTTACATTACCTGTAGCAGCTATTTGACAGGGATAACTTAGTGTCCTTCATGTGTAAATTCAGGGTGGTCTGAGCCTGGACTGTCATGTTAAGTTTAAATTTGGTTTATGGATATGCAGTATAAATGTAATGGTGGTCACTTAACTTAGAAACATGGTAAAACATCTGGGAAAACACTGATTTCAGCAAGGATTTTTTTCTTTTCAATTTCTGATTTATTACTAAGGGTTTTGTTGTACATGTACGATTAATATCATTTGATTGTAAGCTTGTTGTAACATCTCAGTAACAGTGTTCATTTTTCATTATTTGTTGATTTGTTGACTTCTAAATGTATTCTCATGTCTTTTCCCCCCCCCCTCTCTTGAAATACAGAATCTAAAGTATCTCATTCATTTGCCAAGCTTTGCATGCATCTTCAGGACAAGAGAAATAGTATGGCTGTATAAAGAATGCTTTGTGCCCATGCATTTTCTTAATTTACTCTAACATTCAGGTTTTTGAACTGTGTATTATGCTATTTGTCTTCCCTCCTGAACTTTGATGCAAAGTTTTATGTATGTCCTTGGTAACGTGAGGTATTGTATTAGCAAAGAGGATTCTTCCCTGGTTCTCTGTCCTGCTTTTTCTTTGAGTGCCTGGTTTTCATCTAATGTGTATTTTGTGTTAAACATCTCATTGTGTGTTGTCTGCCAAGCTGAAGACTTTTCTTCCAGATGGGAAGCCAAATGGCCTTGAAAATAAAGTGCTCTTAGCTTTATCTATTGAATTCAGGGAAGTTTATCCAAGTGCTTTTTTCACATTCCAAACAAATTAAGAATACCATATAGAAATCTAATTAAAAAATTTGTCATTTAGGAGGCCTAGTACTTTTGAAGAATAAATTGTACTTAATGGTATTCTGACATGATTTAGCTTGTGTTGTCTGGCTATTTGGCTGTTGCTCAAATTTATTGATAAGATGGAGTATTCTGTAGCACATCAGGCAAGGAATCTCTTACCTTGCTAACGTGTTCAGATTGGCTTTGTGCAACACTAGGACATTACACTTTAAATGAAGAGTTTGTAGTAATGATTAAACACATGTTGCTTTTACATCGGGCAAAAACCTTGTGTGGCCATGCAACTGGTAGAACTTTCTAGTGTTGCATGAAAAATGAAATGGTCTTCATGAGACTAGATGATTGGGAAGACTAAGACACTTGTTAGTGTTTGCTGTTTCCTTTGTGCATACCTGATTTCTTCTCTTTATCTTCGTGTAATCAGCAGCTATATCCATTTCAAGGGTCTAATTGAACGTAATGAAGAAAGAGGTTGGGCTGTTAAGCTTCCACATTCTCTGCTCTTTGTGCTGCTCACGGTGCTAAAAAGAGATGAGTTAACATAAACCTGAGTAGGCTGTTTAACCTTCTTTCTCTTCTGGAAATGTAGATGCAATAACATTTGCAGCTGAAAAGGCTTATTCGTAGTTTCTAATGTTTAAGGATGCAAATGAAGCATTTTGTCTTCTCTGTCGCCTGGAGGTGTTAAGCAAGGAAACAGAAAGGGGTTTTTAGGATTAGTTCCACAGATTTCTTTTATCATGTAAAAATCGAGGGTGGTTTCAATGCCATGAAGTGAAGAAAAGCAATACGGAAACCATCCAGAGAAAACTCAAGTTGCTTTTGTTTCTTCCTTAAATTTTCTGAGGATTCATTACTACTGATCCAGATGAATACTCAAGACTTTTTGCAACACAGCTGGGCTGAGTTCCTGTGCTTTGGGTGGTGTGTGTGTAATATTTTGATGGTGACAAAGCAGATCATCCTATTCTGTGGCATGTCATACAAACTACTGCATCTTCAAGTTTTATCGTATGTATGTCAAATGTTTCTAAACTTGGATACTGCATTGAAGTTCTAGACAAAGAGACACAAGGTAATATGTAGACCATGTAAAAGCTTTGGACTGTTTTAAAGTGAAATTATCACATAAAACTTCAGCTTGACGATGAGATTCAAAGGGAAAACTTATGAGCATAAAGCCTGAGAAGTATGGTTTTTTTCCTCTCACAGTATCTTGTAGCTTTGAGTCCTTGGAAAAAGCTGCTTCTGTGCTGCTTTTCACTTGCGAGGATATGACCTGAAAGCTGAATGCCATTTCTTTCCACTTAGAAGTAAAATATACACTAAGAAATGTTTGGTTAATGAAACTTAGTATTTTTGAAGTGCAGAATTAAATCAGTGCAGGCACGCTTAACCTTTGTGTGGTGTTTATTTAAGAGGTCAGCCACCTTTTCTGAGAGGTACATGCTTTTTTGGGATGGTGTGGAGTTAAGTAGCCTTAGACAGTGATTATACTGGGTTAAGCAATTGTGCCTTTCGTTTAAGCTGGGCTTCAGAGAACAGATTGATTTATCTCTCTCCACTCCTGAATATACATACAATAGATTCTGAAAAGCATGTCTATTTCTCTCCATGTGATATATAGATATATGCAGTTCCTGTGTTCTAATCTTATCTTGCTTTAGAGAAGGCATATTTGGGGCTTGGATAAGGCCTGTTTTCACTTGGTCCTTCAAAAGTTTGGTAATATGGGTAGAACTGAGATATAGTTCAAGTTTTTCTGGCAAGTGATTGTCATGATTTAACACTGGCCTGGCAATTAAACTGAATAAGAGATGCTCTCTATTAAACCCTGTACTAGATAAAGAAAGGAGAGAGAGAATGAGAGAGACTTATGGGTTGGAAACTAAACTACACAACTTTAATGAAACAGTAATGATAAAAAGGAAGAAAATTACCAAATATATAGGAAAATTGATGCTGTTTTCCTCCCCTCTTTCCCCCAATAACTCTCACGTCAGCACCGAGGCTGCAGGGCAGCCCTGGAAAAGTCCAGGCTGGAATCCTGGGGTCAGCAGCAGTCGGGAGCTGGAGGCAGGAACACACAGATTCAGGCTGGCAGGGATCAGGACCACAGGCAGAGGGATGGATGGAATCCTCCCAGGATGCCAAAGCAAACAGGGACAGGAGAAGAAGGAAGGGGTTCAACCCTTGTGATCCCTCAAATTTACACTGAGTATGAGGTGTATGGAATGGAATACTCTGGTCAATTTTGATCATTTATCTTGTCTGTTCCTCCCTAAAGGAGGGTTGCAGGTGTGACCTCCCTTTCTCTTTTTACTCCCTTTCTCTTTTCAGAGGGTAAAATGTTCCTCAGAGCTGAGCAGTGTCCTTGGCTCTGCACACCATTCTCCAGCAGTAACTATAAACATTGAGTGTTATCAGTCCTAGAGGCAGACACTGAGAAACTTGCTGTTAATTTCAGCAAGTGCAGCTCCTTACAAGAGACTTAGATGAAAACAAAAAGTGCAAGACAGAAAATTACCTTTATCCTGATCCAAATTAGGACATTAATGTATTTTCATATTTTCATATCTCTCATATAGTTTAACCTAGTGTCTGGAGACAACTGAATGGATTTGCACCAGGATTACATCGGGTACATTTCTTAAAATAATGGCTTAAAGAGAATTTGTTAACACATCTTCCTCCCCATCAGAGATTAAACATGGAAACTCACATCTATGTTTGTTTATTTCCAAGTAAATGTGTGTGTATTCTGGTTTTCAATTGCCCAGCAATCTTTTTTTTTTTTTTTTTTTTTTTTTTTTTTTTAAGCTGTGGTTGTGAAAATGCTTTAGTGTTCTGTAACTTAAGTGGGACAAACTTCTTGCAACTGTGTTCAGTTTCAGGTAAGGCTTTTAAATTCTGCTAACTTTTCCCTTTCTGAAGTACTTTCAAGGTATCACTTTGTCTTCTGGTATGGACCCCTGTTTGAGATGGAGTTAAGATGCTTTAACTGGCACAGCATAGTGTTACAGGTGGTGACATTGCTTATGTCACCTGGCTTCTAAAATGCAGTATGTGTTGGAGCTAAGTAAGAGTAAGATTTTATTTTGAAGTAGAACTGGGAACAGCCATTGAGGTCTGACAGACTGGGCAGCAGTTCTTCACCACCTCCTTCTTCTAGCAAGTTGCATTTTTCCAGTCACCAGTTCCATTTCTTCCCAGGCTAGTTGATAACACAGCCTAGCAGCCTGCTGCTTAGCATGACTGAAATATTCCATCTATTTTCCAAACTCTCAAACAAAGTCACACCTCTGGGAAGAACTACAGAAGCTAAAGGTAGGTGTAGTCAGAGAAATGCTGCAGCCCTTCCCTGTCTGGCATACTTATCCATCTGCTTACAGCACACACTGTATTCACCTGAAGGATTTTATGCTATTCTGTCATCAGCCTATACAGGAGGCTGTAGTTTCCTTTTCTTCAGAATGGCTTGTTTTTTTAATACTTGTTCTAATGAAGGATGTTCCTGTAAGTGTCTTTTATCTCTTGTGCGTGTATATATGTGTGCATATTCTTAAGATCTTCTGGCTTCAGAAGTTCTGCTTATTTCATTCTGAATAATGCTGGAGAAACTCACCTTTGAACTGCTGGAGAATGGTTACTTTTGGCTGTCTGTGATTATACCTTGCTATGATGCTGTTTCAAACATTTCCAGCTTACAGCAAATCTGCATAGAATTAAATTCTCAATTAATAATGTAGAGGTTGATACCTGGACAGATCACTGTCCACTCCTGTATATATTCTTTATTCTGAGCCTTCAAGATAGCAACCGAGTTCAGTTGTTAGGGCAGACAGATTGTTTCTGTGAGTCTAGCAGAGTTTTGGGACGTTCTTTCATGACTACCACATTGTGTTATATAGAGCATTTTACCAGTTCTGTATTTCCTAGGTTATTGAGTGGATGCTTCTAATATATATTCTTACAGTGTATTTCCTAGGAAGCTTCCTTCCCAGTGTGGAATGGACTCTTTCTATAATGCAAGGTGAGCTGTTAAATCCCCATCTTTCAACAGATGTCAATCTGCCTTTTTTTTTTCTTTTTTTTTTTTTTTTTCCCTGTTAGAATTCCTGAATCTTGGATATTTCATCTGGCTAATTCAACTGGATTTTTCTGTTTTACTTGATTATTTTCTGTGTTGTTTCAATCTCTGAACCTTCCTTTCACTGCCAGCTCTTCTCAGTCCTGCATTTAGCCTGTATGGCTTAGTTTTTGAGCCCAGCTAGCTGTTCCAGTCATCCCTGAGCTGTGCTGCTTATGTGCTCTGCTTTGGCTGTGACTGCAGGCAGCAGCATGTACAGCTCTTTCCTTCTGGTGAGCTGTGAGTCCCTGCTGTAGATAAGAGACTGCACTTGTGGAAGATTCCAAGTTTTCTGGAACTCTGCTTACCAGACTACTGTTCCTTCTCTTCCCAATTGGATCTGTGTCCTTGACTGTGTGTCAAGAAGGCAGACAGGTTAAGGCAGTTGTTCCCCATTACCATCAGTGAAAGAATTGGCTGCATGCAAGTATTTAATGGAAACCTTTGCCAGTTTTCCTGTGAATAAAACTTGAGGAGTTGGACAAGACCCCTTTGAAAAACAGAGCCATGAAAACAATTTCTACTGGAGTTCTGTTCTTTGTACCTTTCTTCATAAGCTCATTCACCAATAAGTTCACAACTAAGTGTGTTAAGTTGTTACAACACTTGCAGATCTTGCTGTTATGTTTCTGCGACAGAATCTTGATGATGTTTCTCTTCTGCCATTAAGTTATTGCATTGCTTGACAGCACATGTCAAAAAGCTGGTTCAAGCAAGTTCTTTGCTTCAAACTCCAGTCATTCTGTGATTCAAATGGTGTCCCTCAGAGGAGTAACAACATACTTTGTTTTAAACCTTAAAACACAAATGCTGAGTTGAACATAAAAGTATTCTAGGTCAGTGTGGCAGCATGCAGTCTCCCTCTTGCACACCAGAGGGTTTGAGGATGTGCGATCCCACAGAGGAAGGTTCTTGTTCCCAGTTGTGTGTTTCAATAGCTTTTGTGGTCCTTTTCCCAGTGCCTGGTAAGCTTCTCTGTGTAGATAATTCTTTCCATTATTTTCTTGAGTTAAAACTTTAAAAAAAAAAAATCACCCTTGGCTCTTTCTTCCATGTTGGTCAGTTAGCTCAACTGAGGAGTACCAAAGCCTGCCCTAGAGAAGGGGGATGGATAGGACTGTGGGAAAGGAAGTGCAGGAGTGGAAGGAGAAAAGTGGGGAAAAGCAGCTAGATTAGTTTAGTTGTTTCTGGAATTGCTCCTTACAGACTGCAGTCTCTGAACCAGCTGGGGCTAACCCCTTTCCTCTCAAGCAAACTACTGTTACTGTCTTCCAAGAAGTAACACCTGAGTTAGGATAGTCTTGAAAACATCAGCTGTAAGTCTGAGTTTGAGAATGTAGCATCTGATAGCTGTATAACTGTTTGGCTTCTGTAAATTTCATGAGCTTATTTAAAACTATCTATGTAAAGTTTATTTTCAATACCATAGAGGAGCTACAATTACTCCTGAGATCTCTCCATCCTCTTAGCCATTTCTTCCTCAGAAACAGTAAACATTTTCCTACAACTAACCATTTCAGGTACCAGAGAATAAAGAAGCACAAAGCCTGCATTACTGCCATTGTTTCTGTGTGGTAAGATGATTATAGGGCCTTTTGTACCTGGAAGCAGCTGGACACTGGAAGTGTGTTTTGCCACCTCGGTGTGGTGTGAGTGGAATAAACCCCCCTCACCAAGTGATGCTGAAAGAGAAAAGGTAAGCTTCTTGATGGCTGTGTTTTTGTTCATGGCAATACCTCCTTGTCTCCTGGAGCTGCTCATGTTAAGCTGGTGTTACATGCAGATTCAAGTCTCTTGGCTCAAATGAGGACACCAAAAAGTGGGTTTAATTATCCATAACTAATGTGGTAAAAGACAGAGGAAAAGTTTTAGTATCACTTGTTTTGTCTAAAGCTGTGTTGGAACTGTTCAGTCATTTCCTGCAGTGCTGAGAGGCTTGGCAGTGAGTTGGCTGGTTTGCCACATATTCATAAGCCCACAGAAGAGTGCATGTTGCCAAGGGAGCCAGTGTGTATAAACGTTTATTATGCAGTTTTCCCTCCTTCAAGCTTTCTATCTTTAGTTTTTCTTATGCTGTCACTGAGGCTGAATCCACTATTGACTGTATAATACAGTAACTGAATATCTGCATTCATAATTTCCATTAAAAGATGCAGAGCAATCTCCTCTTGTAGGATTGTTCTCTTCCTCTACCTCAGCTCCACAAGAGTTTGTTAGAGGGACAGGTCCTTTGCAAATGTTGGGAGTATGGTAATTTACAGGAAGACAGATTTGTTTGGCCCACTCTTCCCAGAGCTGTCATATGTGGTTGACAGACTGAAGGTCACATACATCTCAACCACAGGCTTTCCAAATGAATTTTTCAGATCGTACCATTGCTTGTCCTACTTTGATGTTTAGTTTTCGGTATATTTTGGGGCCCTGTGTTCCTGTGAAGGTAGCTTTTGTCTGGCATAACAACAACAACAAAAAAAAATGGGGAGAGACAATGCTTGTGGTTCTTGTAGCACTACAATTAAATCTTCTGTTGCTGTCCTTAAAAATTGAGGGTGTTGGGGAAAACTCTTCAATCTGTACCTCGTAGCGAGAAGGAACTAACATTTCTTGATAAAGAATGTATTTTGAAATTGTTCTTTTATAAAATATTCCTTACAGTTTGTCTGAATATGCAGAGTAGAGCTATGATAGAGGTATCACAGGTGTATTTCCTAATAAAACATGGGTGCATATTCATGGTGAAACTTGAAGTTCCCTGAAGCCAGATAATTAGGTGTTAAGGCTGAGGTGTATACTGCTGAACACATGGAGGGGTAACAGAACTGTTGGAAGAACTTGTTTGATATGCAGTGTCTAAGGTTATGTATGTACAGCAGAGGCTCTGGGCTGTGCTGCTATGCTGGCAACTCTGTGTGAACAGGCTGTCACCAAGCACAGAGTTTGTGTGCAGTTTCACTGCTTACATGTGCTTAATAAACTAAGATTGCTAGTGGATGAGTGCTGATAAATCTTTGTGGGAACTGAAGATCTCACTGACACATTCTTTCTTGTGGTCTGTTTTTTGGCGTTTTCAGTGTCAGGCGTGAGTTTTGAATGGGTCATTTGGTAGAATTATGTGTATAGAAAAATTGCCTCTGGTGATGAGCTGGGAAACTTTGGCAGAGCACTGGAGGAAGCATTTTTGAGTGGCAGGGTTTTAAATTATTGTAGCAAGACTTGCAAGAGTTTGTCTAGTAGTATCTAAAGCTGACAAAAGTGTGGTGTAGTGTTTTTTTTTGTTTTTTTTTTTTGTCAGCTTAGCTAAAGATAGTGTCAAGTAATATCAGAGAATGCACTCTTCTATGTAAGAGAGAGTTTGACATACTGGCTGGAAACCAGTGAATCCCCCTTGTTTTCTTCTTGTTTGTTTATGGATGTTGAAGCATACTGAGGTGATGTGGTTTTAGGTATCTTGTGATATCCAAGTAGGACTATTTGTCTTGGATTTTATTTCTTGGAAATAACTGGATGCAATGACTGCCCAAATTGACTAACCATGTAGAGAAATAGGTGGTGGTACTAAGCTGCTGCTTGTTCACAATTAAAGAGAAGATTTGTGTAAAGTACAAAGGTACAGAGCAGTTAAAGCCAGCGGGTGCATGTGTAGACAAGTGCAGTTTGTAAATTCTGAACCAGGTGATATTTGCATTAGAGTGATTTAAATATGCTACGCATCATCAAATACTATATTAAAAAGTACTATTGGTTATGTCCATGTGGAATATTACAGCTCTATGAAATGAAATTCACAATCAATACACTGCATGCAGCAGATTTGTATCTTGAAATGGGCTGGAGTAGTGTTCTTGGGTGGTTCATGAATCTCTCCTGAATAGTGCTGTCATCTTCTTATCCAACTACCTGCTTGTACAGACTCGGGAATGAAATGGGCACTTTGGAACTCCTGGCCATGGGTCTGGGAGAGGAGGCAGAAAGTCAAGAAAGATGTTCCATATGTGTCTTTTACTGGAAAGGTACATACTTGCTGTTGCCATGAATTTAATTGTAATTCTCTCCTGTGACCTTCAGTTTGAATTAAGATTTTATTTTCTGACAGAATAAAGTCAGAGGAGGAAGACATGTAATTTAAGAGTAGAGGATTGGAAATAGATGGCAGGTTGGGAGTCTTGGATAGTCTGTCAGGACAGTAAAAGTTTTGTACCTATGATCTTGATGGCACAGAGATGCTGTGTTTCTCGTGACAGACTTTGAGAGGAGGAACAGTAAACAATGTGTGGTGAAGTTTGAAGCTGCATTGATCAGGATGGTAATGCTATAGCAGAAACTGTAGGTAAGTGGAACTTTTCCACAAAGTGTTTTGAGAGTGGAATACGCTCTGCTGGCAGAAGGGTACTCTACCCTATCTCCAGGTGTAAATAGGCACCTATTTGTAACTTTTAAGAGGAGAATAGAGTATCGGTCTTCAGGATATAATCTCTTTTTTCTGAAATGATCAGACCCAAATTTTGTGTCCCTGTGATTTCAAACATCAACTCCTTGCTTCCCTTCACCTTGAAAAAGTGAATTCCTTTCGTGTTCAGATCCTTTGGTACTATAATATGAACAGATCTGCACCCCTGTGCCAGTCTTCATATCCTTTCCTCCCTCCTATTGCAGTCTTCCCAACCTGTGTTTGTAAGGCAGCTGTTAATCAGATCAGTATTACTGAGTTGCTGAGCTAAGAAGCCTACTGTACTAGATATGGGCTGAGATAAAAACCCAGATGGTTTATTGTGAGTTAAAGCAGAGAAGCCTTTGATGTAGTTCAACTCATGCTCTGCATTTGATTTGGGTGTCTTTGCACTGAGCTTCCTAGTGTGTGTCTGTAATACTTACCTGGTCTTTTATGTTATCTCTAGCACCCTGTTAGCTAGGATGGCAGGAAGCTGTCTACACAGAGGTTCTGCTATTACACTCTTCCTCCTAGGAAGCTTCTGATAGTAAAAACAGTGACTCCCAAGCATGTTGGGAGCTCTCGGCTCATGAATAGGAGAATGTGTTTTCCTCCTCTCTGTTCTATGTCATGTGCTTCCATCATATACATGAAGCTTCAGCAAATTACATTTTACTAGAAATATCTGGCAAACCTAACATGCATCAAAAGTGTACGTCAGACAATGTTAAGACATCAATTCCAATATAGGAATGTTTATAATTTTGTTAGTATGAAGCAAATTGCCAGCTGGCTGGAAACAAGTTGTTTTTAAAGCATTTTATAGGTGTCTTAGAATTGGGAAAAAAAATTAATCTATTAGAAATTGATCAATTAGTTGCAAAATTAAACTTGGTTGGAAAAAATTGTGCCAGGCTAATATGCTTATTCTTTGTATGTTGTTTTCCTATGGTACAAAAGACATTAAGTTGCCCAAAACATGTATATACTCATTGATGCGGTAGTAACTTCCAGTGGAACACTTGTGATGGAATTGCCTTTGGCTCTGTATAGTACTGACCCTGGAGTAGTTCAAAAAGATGTCTGTATTTGATCACTGTTGTTTGTTGGTGGCATAGAGAAATGAGAGGTGGGGGAATGTAATCTGGTGTTTTAGAGGTGTATTAAAATAGAAGTATTAAGGTATTTTATGTTAACCTATTTGAACATCAGTATTGGAAGAATTGTCTCAAATAATTGGGTAAACATTATTTTACTACTTACATTATTTTCAAGACCTTTAAATGCATTGAGTAAGAGACTAGACTTCAATTTTGATATTTCACCAAAGTTTGGTTTTATGAATGCAGTATGAAATTTTCAACTGCATTGCAGTTTAGCAAGTGTATCTTGGTGTAAATCACTTGCAGCTATTTCAGTGGCGAGTTTACAAGCCTGTGCTTTCTCAGGAGATATTTCTAACTTTCAAGCTGGAATACTACCACTTTGAGCTATTTCTCTTTGGCCTGGCTTTGACTTATACAAATGCTAATGACAGGGCCTTTGAATCTGTGTGGATAGATAATTTCACAAAGTTACACACATTTTTAATGAACTGGCTTGAAATGCTGCTTATATATTGGTGGGTTGTTACATCATCAGATCAATGTCTTCTAAATAGTATTTCAGTTCAAAATAAAAAAATAGCAATACCTGTGTGTAGAAGGAAACAATAAGTCAGATTAAGTTTTACCTTCATTGTCTTTGCAGGCATCAGAAGGTGTCACCTTCATCGGACCTGACACCCATGCTATTCAGGCTATGGGAGACAAGATTGAAAGCAAATTGTTAGCCAAGAATGCAAAGGTCAACACCATCCCTGGCTTTGATGGAGTAGTCAAGGTGAGAAATCATTTAATTACTGTCTCTGGGTTGTCCTAACAGTGTGTAAATCTAAGGATACCCGTTTAAGGTCTGGTGCAGAAAGCAGTTACAATTTCAGCTTTTTCAAGTAATTGAAAATGGGCTACAGACTTTTACTAGCAAGAGAGCTTTGGAGAAGAAAGTAAATTTTTTATTATAAAAACGTATTAAGGATTGCTTCTACAGAGTCTCTAAAAATATTTTGCTTGAAATTTAACACAAAGGCAGGTAAATATGTTAAATATCTGGTGTGGATTTGTCTGGACATATCTTGATATTTCTCAGGTCTTCTTGTTGGCTGAAATCTTGACAGCCCTAAGTTAACAGTCAGGTTTCTCACACTGTATGAAGTCTCCATTTTATGGGCTGTATTGATGTAGATATCCATGTGTTGCAAAACTTGGGGTGAGTGGGGGTGGCAGTCACTGTCTCTTTGAATCTACACTTAATGTTCTTTCCAGGGTTTTAGAAGGAATGATAACCAATTTTTCTAAAAATAGTTTGGCTGTTTCTTTATATTTTTGTAAGGTGAAATAAAGTATGTTTTTTTTTTTTGTTGTAGTGAATAAGTATTTTGCTCTTTATAGCGTTCCTGTGTCCTAATGTCTTGTCTGTGTTAATGTAGGTAAATTTTTCCTTTAAAGAATTTGTAGTATATGCCTAAAAATTTGGTGTACTATAAAATGTTTACCACCTGTGTTGAGTTTTTTTGTACTTTGTGTCAATTTCCATTTTTTTGGTCAAAGAAAATTTGAGTGCAACTTAAGAGCTGCACAAAAAAGTAAAAACTTTTCCAATATTTCAAAGCAGCTGAAGGGAAAGCTTTTCAGGTTTCAGTTAGGACACCTGATACTGACCTCTGATAATAGGTATTTTTATTTATAATTTTTATTGTATAATTTACATGATGGAATAGGAAATGTCAAGGTAATTGGGAACAACTGAATATATTGATTGAACAGACTATTTTAAGGAGCAACATATATCAGGGCAATGTTTTTCAGCATTGTGTCAGCTAAATTGGATTTTAAACTTTTTTAAGAAGAAAAAATCCCCAACTAAATGAGAAAGGTGAATGAAATGCCAAGGGGTTAAGCCTCCACAAAATTATATGTTTTGATGAGGATGCCTTGAGAACTTGGCTAGTAAAATCATGAAATAGCTAAGGTCAAAGTGCACAAGAAAATTTTCCAGTACTCCTGGCAGAAATTGCTGGCAGTCGGATATTCTGTGACAGGTAAAAGTGCAAAGAATTGTTGTTCTTCTAGAGGGGTCCTCTGCTCTGTCTGAGATCTTGAATATTCTTCCAGAAATTCTGAAAATAACTTCCAGAAAAATATCTAATTAGGAGAACTTTGAATTAATCATCTAAACCCCACAAGACTATTTCTAGTGCATAATCAAATCGTCAAAATGCTTGTTTTATCTCTGTATCAAGTTAAAACTTATGGAAGGATCACTGTTCTGGTAATACAAAGAAACAAACCTGGCAAAGTAGGCTAGTTGGGTTATGGTCAGGTAGCCATATAATCAGTGAAACTGAGCTACTTAGCTGTATGCACTTGTTTTGAAGACCTTTAGTTGCTTTGCTTTTTGGCAATTTTCAGAGCTTCTGACACAAAATGAAGGAAGAAGTGGTCCTGGTTGTCACCAGCTGTTTGTAGCAAGTCTTAACACCAAATCAACTGGAATGTAGGAGTGAGTGAGTGTCTCCAGTTCTCAGCTACTGAAAGGAACTATGCAGTAGTTGCTTAATCTTGAAGTGTTCATAGCATCAGTTCTATGGATGAAAAGAACACGAGATTAAAAAAAAAAAAACCAAACAAAAAAGCCATCATCAACAACAAAAACAACAAAAAACCCCAACAAAACCAACAAACCCTGCAGTGTAACCACTAATAAAGAAAAAGTTGATAGTGTAAGTGTTGCAGCTTCTGTCAGGAAGGGGAGATAAAAATTTCAGGTTAATCAGTGTTTTGGTTACTACTTTTTAGGAAATAAAACATCTGTAATTGACATTCTCATCCTTGCTATGGATCTAAATATGTGCCTGCATTTGCTCTTTGATCTCCTTCCTGTGATAATGCGTTTGTTGTGCTCAGCTGAATACCCGAGCGATTAGGTCATAGGGGATGTCTGATCTTTGGTTAGAGCTTGATGCACTATTTTGCAAATTCAGACTAAGTTTCAGGTTCTCTGTTATCAGGTACAGTCAGAAGAGCAGCATAGGATTTCTGCCATTGTGAGACACCTGCTTTAAGCTTTCAGAATCTTTGAGGACTCTTTTCTTGAGAAATAAAAACTGTAAAGGTCCTAGAAAGGAGTTAAATGCCTGCTTGATGCTTGAGCTGATTAAAAGTGGTTTCATCTTTATAGTGGAGACTAATAAAGCTGGAAGAAAACTGCTTTCATACCTCTGACAATGATGGAAGTTACGAAAGATCAGTTGCATGTGTCCTTGGTGTTTGAATAGTTAGTGAATGCTGAGTAACAACTTCCAGTGCTTCATTATCCATTACAGGATTTAGCTGGAAATCTGAAGAGTTGTCTTTATTAAGCAATTCATAAATAGTGCTGCAGATAAACAAGTCCTTCATGAATAAATTTTTATTTATGCTGCTTAGCACTTTATATATAGTAGGCACTGGAGATGCTAAGCTTTGTAATAACTTCTTGGAGAGAAGTTGAATGCAGAAAAATTCCCATTGAGTGGAAACAAAATAATAAATTCAAGAGAAGGAAGCCTCTCAGCAGTGTACCTGGAAGGATTGAAGAGGACAAGGATGCTTGGCATAGGAGACACAACTAACTGTTCTGATGTAGGCAAATACTGTAGAATAGAAACTGAGGATGTGGAGTGAGAGTGGGGAGGGTAGGTTGACAGTAAGTCATTATCTTCTGAATCCTGGTTCAGTTTCTCAGTTGGCTGGGGAAAGGGCTATTCAGTCTGCTGCTATCAGCTAGAGAGCCAAATGCATTCAAAGGCAGTTATTTTCAAAGTCTGTAAGTACAATTATTTTCCTAAAACCTGACTGGGAGAGGCAGGAAATACTGGGGTTAAATACTCTTAATTAAAAGAATTAATATTAATCCACATGAGCACTGGCTCCATCTGTAAATATATATTGTCTCTAAATGAGTGAAGAGGAATAAGTGACATGAACAAGGTGGAGGATCAGTAATGAATATAAGGAGATGTTATGATGAAAAACTGGCAAAGGAAAGGCAAGGGAGTAAATATTTTTATATTGTTTCAGCATATACAGGTGATTTGGTTTTATGGCTGGAAGAACAACATATTTGGATGTAGACCCAGAAGACTAATGTCTGTGTGTCCACCTGGTATCACTGGTGTCAGTAGAAACACTGAAGGTTTCCACCAAGGCTATGAATTTATTGTATTGAAATTTCATCTCTCTGTTTCAGCTATATTCTTGTGTTTATGCTATTGAGCTTGGTATTAAAGGATGATTGTATTGCTGGAGAGATTGTTGGAGACTGGACTTGAGTTGGAGCCCAACAGTCTCAGCCGTGAAAAGTGTTACGTAGTTGTTAATTAATACAACGTTTTACAGCTCGAAGAGTCTCTTGAACAACTTTATTTTGGCATTCCTCTACATCAAATAGTTTTGCTTTTTTGTCTCCACCTGCTGGTACGTGTCAGGGAGGCAAGTACATGAAATTAGGAGGTTGGAAATTTTTAAGCTACATGGTTATTTTATGGATTTTCAGCTAAATGAAACCAGTAATTTGTAAAAAACTGTGACAATTTTATAACTTATGATTTTTATAAACTTACTGTTAGTTCAACACTTTTATTTGGTGCTAAAGTTATGTATTTCTTTACAATCTCCAGCTTATTTTTGGGAAATGGTAGTGTAGCTAATGTGTTTTTAGAGGAAAGGGCAGTATGTCATTGAGGACATTTGCTTTAAAAAAAATAAAAATTCTCTCAGTACCAGTGTGGTTGTATATTTTGCACATATGGACTTGCATGTTATGCAGTGTCATAGCATTAGTTTTTTTCCTCTGATAGTAAATGTTGTGTATGTATAATAAGTAATTTTAGATTTGTAGCATAAAAAACCTGTCAGTTCTGGAGTATTCAATCTGCTGCAGTATTTATGTAATCTGCAAATGAAATGCATGATACTAAAACATACTTTCTAATGGAAGATAAAAACTTAGAGGTTTTGATGTGTCAGGTCATTAGTCTTTTACTTTTTTCTTTAAATCGCGGCATAATTTTGTTTTATATTTCAGAAATGCTCTATGAAGGCTCAAGAATTTGAATATGCATTACTTTTTCTTTGTTTATCTCAGAGTTTGGGTTTTAAAATAGTAGAACTGTAAATGAAAAAAGTGTTCAGTAGTGTAAATTAATAACTCTGCCGGCCAGATGACTTCAGTTTATTCAAGCCAGAACTGAGACAATTATTGCTGGTGATACGATGCTGCTTATTACTTAGAGTTGTTGTATGCATGTATAAAAATCCAGTGTCAGTGAAAAGTCCCCCTGTAATGACTTGCAGCTTGTCTTCCTGTGGACTGCAATGTATCAGCCACTTGTTTGCAGGTAACTAAGTGAAAAAAAATTACCCTGTTTGCTTCCCCCCCTCTTAATTCTATTTTGCAAATATATGAGTGAATTTGCAAGAGAAAAGAAATGTAAAAGTTTCCTTCTCGGCTATAATCGTGGCTCTTCATCAGTCATCACTCTTCCTGCATTTTGTTCAAGAGGCTCTAATTGTCTGCATTTGGCAGGTTTAACACTTCCTGACAGAGAGGCTATTAAGGGGAAGTATTCTCGCATAACTGTCACAGGCAGGAACAAAGAACCTTCAAACTCAATGTGTGGAAACCACTAACATTCTTAAATGACCCTTTTCATGCATTTTATCCCTTTAAGCTAAAATTTGGAGAGTGCAGGGTCATGGAAAGCAGCAAGGTGTAATAAAACAGTAAACCCTGATTTTTTAGTTTTTTATTTTATTTCCCACCCCCTCCCCCCTTTTTTTTTTTTTCTTTGGAGGGGGGGTTGGGTAGATTTATCTCTTGACTTAAAAACAATTGTTATTTGGAAAAATCTCATTAACAGATGTGACTGGAGTAAAAAGACTTAAAACTGATGTTGCTTTCAGGACTGCTTTGAACTTAACAAGCACCGATTTGTGGAGCAGACTAGCTAATGAAAGGAAATTAAATTTTCTGACAACTTCCCCTGCCAGCCCCCTTATTCTTCATGGGGCTGTTACTAGGTACTGAAGACTTTTAAAGAGGATTTTGTTTTATTATCGGACATAAATGAACCAGGTATGAACATTTCTTACGATTTTTTTTTTTTTTAAAGTTCTGACCTGGGTGCTTTTAAAACGGATTGTCTTGAAAGCTTTAAAAATATCAGGTTTCATTTTAATGTTCATAAGTCAGCCCCCATAAGTTTCAGACACACTTAGCAGCTGGTGGTTTCTAGACATTACTGCCTTCCATACAAATGTTTTATTGCACGTGATGGAATAGTATAAATATTAGCAAATTTGGATGGAATTTTTGAACTTAACCCATGCCACTGTGATTTAACCCTTTTTCTTTCACGAAGTGTATAATGGAAATAGATTGTTATCAGTAGAAGAAACCAGAATTAAGAGATTTATTTATGAACTAATAAGCAATTCGAGTATTTGGTGTTTTATTCCCTAGGCTTTCTAGTGCTTTTTTTTTTTTTCTTTTTCTTTTGTACTACGCTATAGTGGGTAGGATCAAAAGGATTTTTCTAATTGTCATACACTAACTAGTAATGTGCAGACTCTTAAATAGAAACAATTATATGAATCTTCTTATTGCAGATATAGTTTAAAATGGTGTATTTAAAGTTCTGTCTTTAGAACGAGAAACTCACTAAAATGTTTTTGTTCTTTCTTTGCTAGACAAAAAAAGTCTTTAACGAAGTTCTAAAAGTTTTCTGAACCTGAGTCACTCCCAAACAATAGAGAATCAACTCCCCCTACTGACAACAGCCAGGAAAACACAAGAAATACCTGTGAGGACAGAAATAAGCTGGCAGTGAACAAACTTTAACGATCTGATTTATGGTCCATTATTGATTGTAAACTTCTAAATTCGAGCATTAAATTCCTACAACTGCAGAAAATAATTTTGTGATCCTGGTTGTGTTTCCTGTCAGCTGATTCCTCATTGCTTTGAGTTTCTCGGTATACTAATGATGAGGTAGAATTTACATTCCACTTATGGTATTAATTTTACATTCCTTTGGCTGAAAAGGGTCAGAAGGTTGTAAAATCAAACATTAAATGAATCAGAGGAGACAGTAGTGCAATATACGAGTGCCCTCAGGACACAGTGCAATGGCTGATGGGATTAACGTTGGGTCTCATTTCCTGCTTTTACAGGATGCAGATGAAGCTGTCAGAATTGCAAGGGAAATTGGTAAGTTCTTAAATTAGCTATGGTGGGATTTGTGTGCCTCTCAGCAGACGCTGTTGACTAAATTGAATGTGTAATAAGTAATCCCTATAGAACAAGTAATGTTTTAATAGTTTTTAACTTCCCTGTTGCCTCTAAGATGGAGAGAATCTAGGCATTAACGCCCTGTCTCTTAAATCATCACATTTTAGCTTTACAAACTGGACTTCACAGAGCAAGTGCAGCCATGATTTGTGGAATGCATGTAATTTGCAGTAATGAGTAGCTCGCTAAATGAGTTATTTCAAAGTATACCTGCAATTGGACATGATAGAATTTAGGCATGGCTCATTTCTCCTTACATAGAGGTTGACACCAGTAATGTTATAATATTCATTCTTTGTCACTCTGTGGACTGCAGTTAGCTTGAATATCATCCAGACCACCAGCCTTTCTTCTGTGCTTTCTGGAACAAAGTCATTACTCAGCTTCTGAAAATCTCACAGAATGATGAAAAGAGCAACCAGCAAACTGTCTGGGACTCATTTTGATGAAGGTTAAGTGTAATGTGTTTAATGAGTTTTGGCTTTTATTTCCTAAAGCTTAGTATTAGCGAAAATATTTAACCATATGCTTGAAGTTCCACATGATCTTAAAAGCTTTCTAGAAGAAGGACTGAACGCAGTAAGATTTTTCTTGGTTTTTTTTTTTCTTTATTTTATGTGATTGTTGGCATGTGAAACTATTTAGGTTCATCACAGCTACATAATTCAAAGGATGTATCTTCAAATGAAGCTTCTATTCACTGGTCTAGTTGCAGATACATCTCAGCTGTGTCAGAAGCTGTCGATATGCCAAATGGAAAGTGGGAATTGCACTGCTGCAAATGACTTTTTGTCAGTGTAACACCTTTCCACGTCGGGCAAGTGGAAGTTGTTTGGGTTCTTACTCTGCACTGGTTTACTGCCCTGAAACCCCTCAGGATGGGTTTGGCTGGCTTTTAGGCTGGCACAGTTGAAGTTGGTGTTTCTGGGGATCATCCTTTGTCCTTGCTGTGAAATCAGGTGATTACAGATCGCTGTCATCGAAGCATAAACAAAAGGAAGGTTATCTACCAAACTGGAACGTTTTTGGGGAGAACTGTAAATAAAATTGGTTTTAGTCCTTAAAAAAGTAATACATACTATTATAGTTTTATTTCAGTTCAGTTTCATCTCAATAGGTTTTCTTGCTATTGTGTTTCAAATATTTCCTGCAAGTATTTTTAAAGCAGTTTTGATTAATTCAGTGGCTTCCTAGATGCCCTTTAAAGTGCATTTATGCTTAATTTTCTTCTGACTTCTTCAGGTGTTCTGTTGGCTGATTTCCTGTCTTGGTAGGACTTTGGAAGCCATTACATCAAAGCAGTCTTAAATCTCTAAATACTGAAGTCAGTTACAGTCAGCTAGCTGGTGCTTTATCTAGATGGCAAATTCTGAAACCATTTTGATACAAAAAAAAGTTGATAATATGATGCGCTGTAGTTAAAGAAAAATATCCTTTTTACTTTTTTTTTTCTCCAACTATGTTTTGACCAGTTGATCAGTTTGGTTAAGCCATCGAATCATGACCACTAACCAGAATAAAAGCCTCAGTCTTCCAGATACATTTTAAGTAATTACTAAAAAAAAAAATAATGTTGTGGATTAGCTCTTAAAACTCTAAAAGATTGTGTAATATTGTCTTTCTGGCTGTGTTTTTTCTGTTTTTCTCTCCTGTGTTATGGCTGAAAATACAGTAGTAGTGGAGCATGGCACCTGTACCTGTTTCAGTGACTATTATTTAAGGGTACAAATTTTGTTAGTAAGGGACCAAAGCCTATCTTAGGCCCCTCATTTGAGATGTGCTCTCTCAAGCTGTGAATGTGAGAGAATGTGACAGATAATAAGCTAAATCAGGAGTTAGAAGTAGTTCAGGCACAAATTGCTGTAATAGCTCCTTTCTATAGTTTCTCTTCTCTTTGTCTTTATGAGGTGTTCTCTTGTGATCCTTTCTCTAGTGTTCAATCACTCTTTTCCCATGCGAGTTTGAAGTCTATGTTGTACATTAAAAACCAATGGCTTCTTGATTTCTGAATCATTGGTGAAAGTGCAGAAAATTTTACTCTTAAATTTGAAAAAAATTAACTATGAAATGCTGGCAGTTAAACTAAATGAGTTTGTACAAAACTGAAGAGGTGAAAAACACGTTTTCATCAGGTTGCGTTTGACAAAGCTGTAATTAGTGCTTGCTTTTCAATAATGGATATTGAAAAGAATCTGGTATTGCCACATGCAGTACTTCAAGTTGATGTTGCACAATGTATTCTGTTGTCTACTACCTGCAACTTTATAAAAATGATATTAAAACAATAGTGGCAAAGAGTGGGAGCTAATTGCTGTGGGACACCGGAGGTTTACTTTTCACCATTCAGATTATCAGAGTTGTAACCATCCTGAAAAAACCCTGAAGGATATTACCTCTTTAACAGCAAAAGTTTGCCAGATGAACTTCAAATTTTGTCAGCTTTTTACCTTCCTAAGATCTTTTTAGAGCAATCCTTCAGATGTGACAAAAGAACCTAAATCTGTCACACACATACAGTTTTTATTCTTATCTACAGTTTTGATTTAGAGTAAATTGTCTAATATAAGGGAAAGGTGAAAACTGGACACCTTAGAAGTATGCCTGCCTTGTGAGACTCTTCATTACTTTTATTTTGTGTCCTTACTAGAAATTGTTTACATGCCTCTTCCTTCCCACAACTAATTCAACTAATCCATATGAGTATACTTGAGCAATTTTTATTGCTGCTGAGTAGTACAAAAGTGGTCCTGAATGATGAGGAATGCATCCTGATCCTAGCATCCTGTACCCAACAGGTATTCAAAACTTAGATTCTACAAAGCCTTCCTTGTCAGAGCACACCTCAGTCTTTGGTATTGGCCAAAGAGCATCTGTTTAGCTTTGTTTGGTGTCCCAGTGTAAAGGTGTATTTGAGCAAAAGTTCAAGTCCCCTTATTTTCAGAGGACTGGCTAATAGTCACCCTAACTTGTAAAGATTTGCTGGTAAAATTTTTAATTCCTAAGCTAAAGGGCTGAATGTATCTTCAAAACAGCCCTTACTCTACTATGTTGTGTCTCTGGAACCTTTAACCAACTTCTGTATCAGCATGATTAAAATTGTAATCAGTACACATATTTGGGTGGAAGCAAAGTGTTCTACACTTGGTGAGTGGTACCAGTAGCCCATATATCCTGTTTGATAGTTTAGATGTGAGTTGTGATCTATGAACTTCCATATTCCATAGCATATAAAGACTTGCTGCTCGCATGCCTATTTTGCCGCTGAAAGGAAAGAACAGTAAATTAGAACTAGACTGCTTACAGAGTTAAAATCAGCAAGCCGTTCAGGAGACTGATAATGTTAGACTGAAATTGTTAGCACAATTGATTTTTTTCAAGTATGTGAAACACTGAATAAGATAGATTAGATGGTAGAAAGTGCCATAGTGAGTTTGCCATAGTAAGGCTTAAAGTAATGCTCATTTCAGTCTTGGCCTTTTGAGTTGGAGAGTCTTCAGCTGGTAATAGTGTTGCCAGAGGTGGAAGTTCACTAGTGTTAGCTGGTTAAATCTCATTTCTTGCATATAAATCATAGAAGATGTGCTCTTTATTGATTTCAAGATAGCCAATGATTTGTCTGGGAGCCTGGCAGTCGCCGAGGATCTGGAAAAGCAGCTACAGCATACGTAAATTGTACTTGTTTAGACACATGCTGCATTTCAATTGAAATTCACTGTTTGCTGCATGCAGTCTTGTGTTAGTCCATTTGTGTCTGGGCTTGCAGAGGCCTAGAAAATACTTAGTGTAGTTCTGGATCAAACTCCCTTGGTTTGATCACCAGGGGTATGGTGATAATACTTATTCCATACCCCTCTTGTGGACAGCCTCAGATATTTCATAGGAGGATGTACAAGGTACTCTAGCAAGCTCATTTGTAAGGCTCTTTCATCTTACCCTTACACCTAGTATCTAGAGAGGACTTTAGATGCTAAAGCATAATGTATAGCCTTTTGGTCATCCCTGCCTAGAGGAACTTGGTTGTGTTCTATGTATGTTTCTTTTACCTTTCTGCATCTTTGAACCACATGAATGCTCTGTAGCATGGGGTTCCACAGCAATAAAGTTATGTTGAAAATGGTTCTACTGATTTTTGCTATTACTTTGTTAATATTCTCTTGTACTGTCGTTGCTTTCCCATCTTCCAGTCAACATCACTGTTTCTTATGCTTGTATCATGCCTCTTCTTTGTGTCCACTTCTGTCTTCTTAAATGAAAGGTTTTCAAGATCTTGCTGTTTTTAATGATCTTTTCCTGAACCTCTGTTCAGTCAAATGACTTTGGGGAGGAAGTGGACATGCTTCTCACTGTCACTTGGCAGAGCAAGAGTAGTTCTACATTCCATAAAGAAATGTAAACTTTACACATATGATAGCAAACTTGATGATTTCTATTGGCAACCATATTCAAATGTCCCTTTCTGTCCCCAGATCAAAGCCTTTTATAGAATGTATCTTCGATTTACAAGGACAGGTGGACTCTTGCCAGACAATATCAACTGGTCTGATATTTGGCTTAATGTTAAGATTTTCAGTAAAGGCTTAAAGAATTTTCTGCTGTCCTAGAACTGTCAAAAACTTTCTAATTGGAACTTTAATTTTCAAATTTCTCTATGTTCATATAGGGGAAAGGTGAAGTTCGCTGATACAAAAAAAATTGTTTTAGGAAGTTGCTTTGAATTAAAATACAGTATTACAAGATAGTCATCGATAAATCTGCTTTTAAACTGAATGGTCTGTTACTGTAGCTTTCTAGCTTTTTGAAAACTAGGGTCCTGTCTCTTATCCATTTTGGGCTATCTTATTCTGAGAGTGAAATATTACCAGCTATGCACAACGCTGTCATATGTATACTGCTGATTTTTTCTTATTACTTGTCAGTTTGGGGGACATCCTTTTAATTATAAAGTAGTTTGGGTTTTGTGATACTATTTTGTAATATCTGAGCAGCACAGTTATTTTGAGGTATTGTTATTTAAAATATACTGCATCAGATCTGTTGATAATGTACAGATTTGCTTACTGAATCTCTTGACTAACAAGTTATGAAGATCTGCTTATTTTTGCTAGTAATGTTTTTAATAATTTTATCACAGCTATAACTTTTCAGCAGTAAGAAAAGAATTTTGTTCCTCGAAATGTGAACTTCAAAAGGTCAAATGCCTTTATTCATAAATCACTTTGTTACTTGGGAATAATTCATTCGGTGCTTTTTTTAGTATAAATGAAATGAAGACGACAGCCTTTCTGTGCTTCAGAAATTTTTGCACTGACAGTTAAGTCTCAAGAAAAATCTCTCCCCTCTCTCTCTCTCCAAACAAAGTGTCTTAATAAACGAAGTTATTGTCTTCTGGCATTATTGGACATGTGGTCAGTTGTCATGTTCCTCTGACCAACTGAACAAAGTTTGAACTTCTGTCTAATTGTTCCCCGCTGTTAGGCTACCCTGTCATGATCAAGGCCTCAGCAGGTGGTGGTGGGAAAGGCATGAGAATCGCTTGGGATGATGAAGAGACCAGGTGAGATGCTGTCCAAAAGCTTGCCTTGATGAATGCTGCGGTTACTAAAGTCCCATTAAGCTACTGTGAGCTGACAGTTGAGCAGATACAAAATGTTAAACAGAGAAACTGGATATTATTTGCTTTTCTCCCTTTCATATAGTGAGTGGTATACTCTGGGAGTTGGTATGTGTCTATTTAAAATACATTTTTGCATAAACCTTACAAAACATGGTTGATTGATTTCGGCAAAATCCCAACACTTACAACTGCCTTCAGTCCAGGGATAGACTAAATGTTGGCTGTGGATGGCGTTTTGCTGTTTGCCTTTCAGAATACTGATTGTGTGGTAGGTAGAATACTTACTGGCCCTTATTCTCAAACATTAATGTATGCCTTTAGTTCTGTAGAAGTAGATGGCTGATAATTCATGTATGGAAACACACAAAGTTTCCAGAATGTGCACTAATAAGTTGCATACTTGGATGTTTAAAATACTTGTCTCAGCAAACTATTGTGCTTTTGCCTGTTTGAAATGTTTGCTTAAACACATACACATTTTCATGTCTCCTAATGGTTGTCTGAATATTGAACACTTCAAGATGCTTTGTTATTGCCTTTAAGTTTTACAATCCATTCTCTGCTGATATTCTGTCAGTGAGGAGCTTGGTTCCCATGTGCCACTGATGTTACATTAAAAAAAGTGTTTTAGGCTTGTTTTTGTCAAAAATTAAAAACTGGAAAAAAGAGTAATGAATGGCTAGCAGTTAAATTTTAGATTTAAAGAAAACATGAGGTAATGGGATTTTGTGCTTTGCTACCTTTAGCCCATGTATATTAAAATCTAAATAGGAAAATAAGTTTTTGTATATTAGA
The DNA here is from genome assembly GCA_023637945.1 of Phaethornis superciliosus. NCBI lineage: Eukaryota > Metazoa > Chordata > Aves > Apodiformes > Trochilidae > Phaethornis > Phaethornis superciliosus. The sequence continues at coordinate 144,922,545 of JAJQWJ010000001.1, read as the reverse complement.
ACTAAGATCTTGAATAAAATAATATCTTACAAGGATGCTTTGTTCCAGCCTCTTTAGAATCAAATTACTGCCTTCATCTTGTTCAGACAGCAATTGTGTATGCTGGACTTGAAAGGAAGCCATTAAAAATAGAAAACTGGATCTAAAATGATGATTGCTAATTTGTTTTGGAGAAAAGTTGTGATTATTTTTTAGAAAATCACCTGATGGAGGTGACTGGTATCAACAGAAGCCAGCTACAGATGTGTTTTGTACATTTGCTCAAAAAAATTAATGTAGGAGATTTTTTTAACCCAGTGCGATGTTCAGGGTTAATAGTTTGAGATGCTTACCTTGCATTTGGAAAGCCTTTGAAATGCCATTCAGCTCCGTATTTGCCTGTGATATCTTTTGGTTAGCTACACAAGCCTTGTTTTTACAGTGTAACTTCATAGAGTAATAGCTAAAATTGATAAGAAAAATAACACCTAGTCTGAGTCACAGACTGACACTACTTACTGATATTTTATCAAGGAGAAGTCCTTATTTTAGCATTCACAGGTAAGCAGCAATGGAGGTAAAATTAAGTCGGCACAGTACTCCTTTTGTAAAAACAAAAGATTAAAAGGACTGGAGGTGAAAAAACATTTACTTTGCATATACAGATGAAATAAACGGTTTGAATTTCTCTTCTAGTCTGTCTTGAAGAAACATCTATGAGGTTGTAAAAGATTTGCTGTAAAAGTCTACTATTTGTGTTGTGGAACTAAGATTGTTCCTTTTTTATGTCTGAAGAAGAATATCCAATTAAGTGTTTTGAATGTGATTGAACTTGTTACTGACTAAGCAAGGTATCTGATAGTTTTAGTACCTCATGAAAAGTTGTTGACATCATGTATTGTCTTGCTGCATCCAAATCCTTGTAATACCAAAATAAACAATTTTTCAGCTATTGGCAGACTTGAGAAGCCAGTATCTGAATGGCCTTTGTATTTCAGAGTTGACAGATGCAAGATGAATGTGAAGAACTATTGATAATATTTTGGTTTGTAAACTTCGGCTTTGGCATGTGGGACTAACTCCCTATTTGGAAAAAAATAACCCTAATTTTGTGTGAAACTTGTTTGAACTTACAGGGTAGTTGAAAATTTTCTCAACTGGCTATGCATCATATTAAAACAAGGCTTGCATGCAGTGTGTGGTGTGTCATGGAAATAGCCATTGAAAATTGAAAAGACCTATAGAAATTACTTAACTGTTACTGTTAGAATTATTCACTGTGGTAACGTGGTGCTTCATTCTTCACCTCTCAGATACCCCTTTCATTCAGTTCTGTCAGTATTATATTTTTCCAGCTTATAGCTAGGATTTCTAACTTTGAGCTACTATTTCTAATTAGAAATAGGTCTTTGAGTGCCTGTGGATGGCTGCCATGTTGACCCCTGCCTCTTTATCTGGAGTAGTGTTGCTACTCAACTTTTTCAGATATGAATCCCTCCTAACTCTCACCTTTTTTTTTTTTTTTTAAATTTTGGTTATGTTGTAATATGGAATTTTGTGTACAGTTCAAGCCACTAATCCACATTTGAAATTAAAGTGACTCTATTTTCACTCATAATGTAATCCTTACTCAGTTGTCTTGTTTGGCTAAACTGAATTTAGGATGCCCTTTCTTCACATAAGACACTCACTTGTAATTACATTGAAAATGAAGTGCAGATCACAGAAGAACAATTTAGGTTTGTAGGTTCTTCACAGCCTGAGAAAGTTCTGCTGCTGTGTGCATCTGGAAGTACTTCTGTCATAGTGTAGCTGATCATCCTAGCTCTAGTTTTGTATGGGAAGAGTGTCTGCTTCCATTCCAGAGAACTTGATCTGACAGGGTTTTCCAAAGCCAGCTGACATGAACTTCATAGTGAAGTAGAGCGAAAATGTCACTATGATAGGTATCTCAATATCTAGAAATTTTCTATATCATTCCTTCTTTTTGGGGAAATTGAGGTCTTTTTTGCTTTCAGTATGCTTATAACAATTGTACCTGTAACTAAGTCTTTAGGACTACATAGCTTTGAGTGATTTGCAATCATCTGTGAAAAGGAATTAATCTGAAGGCTGTATCTTTTCCAAAGAACAGATTTAAATTTCTTGGCAGAGATTGTGAGGGACCATTGCACACAAAGATATTCACTGGCTTGTAGGCTCAGGATGCAAGGTCATCTCACAGAAACTACTGTCCCTCATTTTATACTCCATGGATTTGTAGATGAAAATTAATTTCTCTGCTTACTATTTTTAGCTGCAAATGTGATAAGCCCCAAGCTGGAAATATGGACTTGAATTTTCTTTCTCCCTTTTGAGAAAATTGGAGGTTTGTGCTCATTCCACCATCTACTTACCCCACTGGTCAATTGTCTCAACTTCTGTAACCTCCTAGATACAGAAATCTTACCTGCTTGGTGAGCATCTGTCTCAAAAGTTGTCACTAGGGCAGCTTCTAGCAACAGGTATTTAGAGAGATGAAATATTTTGCCTTTCAACTTATGATAGCGGGAAAATTATAAATTATTATGTGACTTGTTTCTTGATGTTTATGCTAATTTTGTAAACTTAAGTCTAACATTTCTCAAATTCCAAGAACCCTTTGATAATTTCTTTTTTGTGGTTCTGTGGAATTTTATGTAAGAAACAATTGTGAATATTCTATCTCCTGAGGCACAGGGTTAGGGTTAGTGTGCAATATGAGAGGACAGTTCTCAAATTTTTCGCTTAAGGCCTGTACACTGAGTTTTATCATAAATTTTAGAATGGTTTGGGTTGGAAGGGACCTTAAAGATCATCTAGTTCCAACCCTTCTGCCATGGGCTGGGATACTTCCCACTAGGCCAGGTTGTTCAAAGCCCCATCCAGCCTGGCCTTGAACACTGCCAGAGAGGGGGCAGCCACAAATCCCCTGGGCAACCTGTTCCAGTGTCATTATTTTACCTTCCCAAAGTAGTGCATTTGGTCTGCAAAGTTGGAAGCCTATGGGCTTTGCATCCTTTCTCTGTCTTACACAGGTATGTGCTGTAGAAATGTTCAGCTACATTTGTAAAGTTATGTAAAATGCTATGCCTATATAATTTTGTTTTGGTTTTGAGTCAAACTGAAGCAATGGACATAGGCTTTGTGTGTAAAATCAAACAACATTTGAGTATGTATTCTTTACTTACTCTACCAGTCGTGGTTTTAGAGGGATTCTATTGCACCTAATGGTTATCAAACATCTGTTTTTAACTAGATGGCCTTTTTAATTCTGGTCTTGACAAGAAAAGAGTATTTTCTTTTACTATTTCCTGGTATTGGAGACTGAAATATTACATAATGACTGCAGTTTTTTATTAGTGTCTGGCTGCCTCCAAAGAAAGTGGTTGTTTTAATTAAAATGGTAATGCTGATTTTGGAGCTTGTGGCTGAAAGTTGGCATGAGGTATCTTGCTTCATACAACCACAAGAAAACAAAAGCTTGTGGCAAGATTAATAAATGCTTTTGTACAACTTACACTTAAATGTGAATAAGTGTACTTTTGGGAGACAGAGGAACCTTTACAGACATCCTGCTCTTCTCCTTTATGTTTGACAGTATCTAGGGACATCAACTGATCTGGCTCCATCCTCAAAATAGGATCGTTGTCCCAAAACAGGGTCTCTCATCTGGTATGCAGTAGGCTGATCCCCACTCAGCATCGAGATATTTGCAATAATTTTAAGTTCTGTGTAGAACAGTTGAACAGTCAGGTGGTGTTCCAGAAGTCTAGCTCCCCTTCCCAAAATATGGCCTACTTAAAGTAATTTTACATGTTTTTTTATTTAATCTCTATGTTCTACCACTTCTCTACTGCTTAACTAGTTCTTCACTTCTATTAAAATGACAGTGCTTAAAATTTTCACCACACCTGCTTAGAGAGTAGAGTGCTTTTTGTTAAGTTTCCCTCTAGACTCTGGGTGGCTATTTTGGTATCATAATAGTACATTAATGTGCTAATGATATGCTAAAATGGTAAATCCAATTGGGCAGTGTGTTTTAGCTTGTCCTTAAGGCTATAGCCAAGATGAGTAAATTAAGTTTTGGGGAGTACTCCCATCTCTTTCATCCCTCTTGCAGGTGTGTTTCTCAAGGATGGGCTGTTGACTACTAGGGATTTGTTTTTTTTTCCATTTCTTGCTGTCTTTGTGTTATATGAGCTCTGTTTTTATTCTGTGTCTTTTCTGTTAGGTGATTTCCTCCCTTTCTCTCCCTCCCCCCCCAAAAAAAAAAATTTTTTTTTTACTTAGTTAATAACTGTCATCACAATCAGCACTGAATTTTAAGCTGGTTGCTTAAAGCTCTTTCTAGTTGGGTCTTGCATTGGGGTTCCACAGCCTGCCCTGTTTCTCATTTCTTTCTAGTAATTTTTTTTCCTTCCAGTTGGGCACTCCCGACTTCATTTTATGACCATTATCTCACCTTTCTGCTGTGCACTGCAATGAAGAACTTGGCTCCATTGTCTTAGTAAACTACTCTTTAAATACCAGAAGGCTGCAATTAGATGTTAGCTAAGACCTTGTTGACTTTCAGGTTCAACAAACCTGGTTGACTGCTGGTCCTGATGTGCTCTGGAAGTCTTTCTTGAGCGTATCAACATCTTTGTACCAGGAGTGTCCAAAACTGGATGCAGTATTTCAAATACAACCCGAAAAGTGCCGAGTAAAGGGGAATAATTGCTGCTGTTGGTCTACTGGTGATGCTGCAGTTGGTACAGCCCACTATTCTCTTAGCCAGGGTGCACTGCTCACTTGGATCACAGCCTGGTACCCACCAGTATCTCCAAGACATCTTAAGCCAGTCAGTTCCACAGCCTGTGTTGATGAAGAGGGGCTTGGGCTCTGCATAGGTGTGGGGCTCTGTGCTTGTTCTTGTAGGAACTCATGTTTGCAAGCTCATTCCTCCAGACTGTTTAGACCTCTGGAGTGCAGCCTTACCACTGAGTATGCTAAGGACCCTCTTCTGACATGGGCCACAGACTGGTGGTGGTGCATTCCAGATGAAGAGGTTAAACTGTTTCCAGAAGAATAGATTTCTGGGGAGATTCCCCTTTATTGGATTCCAGGTAGCAGATGAGCTGCTAACTTTGAGCCCAATGATCCAGCCAGTTTTTCAGCTGTCTTGTTGTGCACCTCTATAAACTGTAACAATCTGCCTTGGAAACAGTGATGGTGTAGGAGACCATTAAGGCTTTGTTAAGTTGAGGAAGATACCTACTGTTCTCATGGAATTCATGGGTATAATCATAAAAGACATGCAGATTAGTCAAGCATGATAGAATTGGTAAATTCAGTCTGTTTTTAGTCACTATATCATGTGCCCAGAAATAGCTTCCAGAAGACCTTGCTTGATGACTCTTCCCCAGAATTAAAGTGAAGGTAGCCAGCTTGTAGTTCTGATTCCTTCACGCTTTTCTCAAAGGCATGTGCAATGTTTATTTTCCTCCAGTTATCAGAGGTCTCTCCCAACTTCCCAAGTCTTTTCAAAGATGACAGAGCAGTCCTACAGTGACATAAGCCACCTTGCTGAGCATCCCATTTAGTTTTACTGACCTTTGTGTTTGATTTTTCAAGAGGTCCTTGATTCCATCCTCTTCTGCTACTAATAATTCCTCTGCTTCAGCCCATCTGGTGTTAATGTCAAGAAGTTGTCACCAACACCCAGCAGAAACATGCCAATGTACTTGTGCTGATCTGTGTTCCTCTTCCAGCAGGTGTTGGAGATGTTAGTTTCCTGTTATAAAGAAATGAACACACAAACCAACAGGCAACCCCTCCCAACCCACTAAGAAATAACCCCTCCCCCTAACAACCCACAGCCAAAGAGTCCCAAAACAGAACCCACAAAAATATTCAGTGTCTTGGACACTTTGAGTTGCTTAAATAGGGATGTGTGCACTTTGTCAACTTGAGCAGACAAACATTAAACAAATTTTCACTGCCCTGTAACTCTTATCTTCCTCTTTCTTGATCCAGACCTTCCAGCTTTTCCCCTTCATGCCTTTTCCATTATATTTGATCATCCTTTTTATAAATATTAGGTACCCATTAATTGCAGCACAACGGTTGTGTGACCTGTCCCACCCTGTCAGATATATGCTAAGGATGTTGTTCTGTGTCTGCATGTAGACTTCAGCTCCTGTTTGTTTCCTTGGTCACCTGCCTTTGTGTACAGCTGCTTGAGGAGGACCACTTGAATTTATTTGTTTTTTTAATTTTAATTTTTTTAAACTTTTTTCCCTGCGTGATGTCTCCAGGCTTTGACCAATGTGCAGCTCTCACTGGTGTGACCCACCCTGTCTCTGAGGAGAGGCAATGGGTTTCCCTGCCTGCCTCAGGCATGGGCCATGGTGGCCTTGCAGCCCTCCTGCTCCAAGCCCAGTCTGGATCAAGGCATCTGATGTGTGATGGGCACTCCTGCAGCTGGACTGTGGAGTCACCATGTGTCGTGTTGTTAGCAGTGCTACAGCTTACTGACTCGGTGGCAGTGTCTCAGGTGGCTGAACTGGGGCTTGAATTGTCCTCACAGCAGGCAGCTGTGGACCCCTTTCATCATGAGCTAATATATCAATCTGTGAGTTGAGAAGCAGCTAGCAGAAGTTAATGGAAGCAACTAAAAGCAGTAAATCTGTATTTAGGGAAAAAAAAAACCCAACAAACCAACCAAACCTGCCACTAAATGTTACTGAGAACCTAAGAAAAAAAACATGATTTCAAGAGGAAATTGTGCCTGAATAAATGATTAACTTGAAAGCAAAATGCCAACCCCCTCCAAAATACCAACCCCCTCTCCCCTGATGTCAAAACTATGTCTATCACCTGCTCCTTTTGAGAAAAGTATCTCCTGTCAAAACCCCTCTTAGCTGCTGCTGTTTGCTGAGGGTATCAGCTCAGCTGGTGTACCTCTAGCATGGGGTGCCAGTAGTGCCAGATGGATGCTCTGTTCTCCTCCCTTTTCCCTGTCTCTCTGCCTAGTGCAGGTGGCTGGCACTGGATGACTCTGGAGATGGTCATGTTCGTAGGCATTAGTGTGAGGAGTCTGTACCTGCACAGAGCCCCTGCTCAGGAATCCTCTGGCCAGGGTGCTTTTTATTTTGAGTCATAGTGCAGAAGTATGATGATGCTTTTCATGTAGATGGCTATGTCTTGTCAGATGTTAGGGCTTCATTAAGCTACAGATAGCACATTACTTCTATGATAAATGGTGCCTGGGCCCATATTGAGGCAGTAAGCTCAGCTTCACCTGGGCTTCCCTCATGGGCTTAGCCTGGTCAGGAAAGTTTTGGATTTAGTTGCCTGTAGTTGTGCAGTTGTGATGTGTGGGGATCATCTTCCTTGCAGTGAAGCTCTGTAGGGCTGCTGCTTGGTGAAAGGATAACATTCCAAATGCTCTTCTAACCTAAACAGCTTTATAAAAACAGTTTAGTTATTAATAAAGAGACTTGGCCCTATCTCCATATGGTTAGTATGATCTCTTTAAAGAACTTGAGCTGTGTTTATGGTAATTTTTATCACTGAACAAATGCAACTGCACAGATTTGTAAGCTGCAAACAAGGCTGGATTACCTGAGATAGTAATTCCTGTTGGTTTTTTTTTTTTTTTTCCAAATTACAATTTGAAAAGATTTAAGGATGTATAGATTAGATAATTAGGCACCTGACATTTTTAAATAAGTATTGCAATTTAGATTTCTAATTAACACATGCTTCAGTGAAGGAAAAATAGTTGTGGATAAAACTGTTTGATAGAATGTTTAAAAAAGGAAAGAGAGCCTTTGATACAGGAATTAATATAGCTCTAAATCTGTCTCAGTAAGCTGAAACATTGTATGGCTCTTCGTTACTTCACTTAGTGTTTTTTTGTACAGATTAATTATTGCACAAAATAACAAATGTTGATGTCCCTTTTCATCTTTATTGAGTAACTCAGTGTACTGGAGTTAAACATTAATTTAGGAAAGATTGTACATTGAGTATATTCTGTCAAAATTATAGTGTATATTGCTCCACAATCTTAAAAAATGGTGAGGTATCTTTAAGTATACACACCTCTATACTATAAATTTACCTGTTTTACAGTTCTATTGTCTGGGTTTTGTTTGTGGACTTGAACTAGGTTCAAGAGATGGAAAGCATGGATACTTGGACACAACTGTGACACAGTTGTTATTTAGGGCATAAATATCAGGGCTGCTGCAGTCCTGTGGAAATTTACCCCAAACTTCCCATGTGTAGCAGTATAAATTGGACTGCTAAGCCCGTAGAAAACTTCTGTGGAGCCATCGGGTCCTTGCCCCCTGGTGCATTTCACCCTGAGAAAGCTGTACATTAACTTGTTTGTCAGCAGTTGTGCCCCCCTCAGGTGTAGTCTTTCTGCTGTGAAAAATAAAGTCAATAAATATTGTATGTTACAGTCCTTATTTGTTTGAGTAATTATATCATGGAAGGTGTCCCTGCCCATGCAGGGGGATTGGAACTAGATGATCTTTAAGGTTATCTTTAAGGTTCCTTCCAACCCAAAGCATTCTATTATTCTGTATGTAAAAAAGAAAATGGTGGGAAGCATCCAGAATGCACAGTATAACAGTTATACTTTAATGCAAAGAAAAACTTATAATGCTGATGGTATGCTGTAAAGTGAAGTACTGTATCTCCAGGTGGTGTGTTTAGTGCAAGGTCTGCAATACACTATCTGTAGTTCTTTCATCTAATTAACGCGCACCTAAACTCTGCTATTCTTGAGTACTAAGAGGGATGTGTACCTTAAATAATGGTGTGCTTCATCTTTGCTTCTGTATACCAAGCATTTTGTAATTAATGGTTTTTAAAATGTGATTATTACTTTTACGGAAGTAAATTCTAACAAAAAGTTAATGCAAATAATTTTTGTAAATATCTAGACTTTTTAAACACTCTATGCTTTGGGAATGTAATTTTTTTTTTTTGTGTGTGTCATTGTAAGAAAAAAAAAATGAAAAGGGATGCTCATAAAAGAATTGGTGCAAATGATAAAGTTGGGTTCTGGATGTGTGTGTTGATGGATGAAAACTGCCAAATAACTGGAATGAACTAGTGTTCCTTCTTGTATATTTCGGAACATAACTTTTAACAATACAAGTTATTAATTTTGTTTTCATTATTTAAGGGAAGGCTTTAGGTTTTCATCTCAAGAAGCTGCTTCAAGTTTTGGTGATGATCGCTTACTGATAGAAAAGTTCATTGATAACCCTCGTCACATAGAAATCCAGGTTGGTATTATTCATTATTTAGTACAATTTGAACTCCTAAACTAATCAAAGTAGAAAACATTTCAGACATTCAGCTAAAAAAGGCTGAGAGTCTTGTGTTTTCCTGTGTCTTGGGCTGTTGCTGGAACTGCATGGCTATCATGCACAATGCAGCCTTCCTGTTTTTATTCTGTAGCTTTTCTTTAGCAGGAAAACAATGAACTATGTTCAGTTTGTTCAGTTTGGTAGGGAGAAAGGTTATAGGCATTTGTCCTGAGGGCTAGAGCTTGAACTCTGGATCCTGATTTTAGTGCTTGAGCACTGCAGAGGATGTAGGAGTTCAAGCACTACCATGCTTGACTTTATTCTTTCCAGCTCTAGGTATTTTTGTCAGTGTTTTGGATTCTCTTCTGAAACATCTAATGCTCCCTGTAAAACGAGGAGGATTTTGGGCATTTTGTGGTTCAGAATTGGTTGCATTCTCCTTGAGATCCACATTGTGGCCACTTGTGTGTTTTATTGGATCTAATGTTAAGCTAGATGCGCTAATACAAAATAAGACTTGTTTGTTTCTGACACTCCAATAAAAATTACAACCTTAATATTTGTGCCTTATGCATGCAACTGAGTTTATCAACAGCTTTGAAGTAATTTTTCCTGATAAATTTGTATGGAGTATGTCAGTTTTCTCAGTAGAAATTTCATTTACTTCTGTCCAAAATATAAACTCATTCTAAGCTGTGGCATGTTTTCTTTCCCATTGAGAGGCTGAAATATTTTAGCAGTAGCACAATAACTGAATCAACCAACAACAATAAATCTGATAGTGCAGAATGGTTTGTAAAAGATAAATAATATTTTCTACTTTGCCAAGTACATGCCCACTCAAACCTGATACTTCCTATGTTTTTATTTATTTTAGATCTCCATATAAAACTTGTCTGTACACAGGATAACTTATTGCGTATGTGAAATGTAGAAACAGTCTAAGGGAAGATAAATAAGGCATTTAAGAGGCATTTGGACCTTGTCCTTAAGGCCATGGTTTAGTAGTTGACTATGGTGTTAGTCAAAGGTTGGACTGGATGATCTTGGAGGTCTCTTCCAACCTAAACATTCTGTGATTCTGTAAAAACGAAATTAAAATGCCAACCTATTCTCTTGTGAAGTCTCATGGAAAGGCATACAGTGAACATTGAGTTTCAGCTCTGATCTTAGGTTACAGAAGTGGTCAGATTGCTAGAGCATCTTCTTACATTCTTTTGCCATGGCTGATAATTTTTGGCTACTTACGTTTTAATATTTTCCTCTTTTAAATGTATCCAAATCATTACATCTTGCTGGTCTGTTTCTTTCAGTGCTCACAGATTTAGGAGCTTCAGTTTTCTACTGTTTGATGTCTAAAGTTATTATGAGATTAATTCCTCTATACTTTCATGAATTTGGGGTAGATTTTACATTTTTTTGATTCCTTTAGGTTTAAAAAACAACTTAAAAAAATTAATACTTAAAGTTGAATACTTTCACCTAGATTAAACAAAACAACTTTACCATTAATAAGTTATAGCTTTAGTTATAACAAGTGTACAATAAATGGTATTTTCCTTTGACAATCACTTTGGTGCATTTTAACAACATGATAGCACATTTTGACTTCATGTTCTAATCAGCTTTAGGACGTTGACCTTGGTTAATTTTCAAGCTGCTGAATATACAAACAATTCAAGATCAGATGCCAAATATTTATTAATTTAGCAGTAACTTTTAAATAGAACGTTGTAAAAAATAATTTTCATATAACTCCAAAAGTACTTAAAATTGTTAAATAAGGGGTTTCCTGTGACTAGCTATAAAACAATCCCTTTGTAAAACATGAGAAAATACTAAAACAATTAACAGGAAAATACAGTCCAAATAGACTTTATGCTTGGACTGATTTGAAGTCTTGTTCTTCTGAAATATCTGATGGAAAGGACCTGAGTTTAAAGTAAGAGTACATGAAATGTCTAGATATTATTTGGCTTAATAGCAGTCCTACAGCTCGAAATAGAATTTAACTGAATCATGTAGGAGAGATTGCAATACATTATATTAAATTATTCTGGCATGCAGGTGTGTGTAGCATAAGGTAATATAATGATCTAATCCCACAATCTGGGCATTTTCTTCTAGGAGTGTTTAGATATTTAGAAAAAATCTGTAGTTGTGACTTGCATTTTTAGTGAAATAGGTACTGGAAACTCAAGTCATGTCAGAATACGATTTCAACATTCTATAAATGTCTTCTGAAATATAATTGGTTTATGCACTATCGTCTTTAGTTTCTGGTAGTGAAATCAGTGGACCCAAAATAAAAATAAAAGCTTAACACGAAAATTTGTTTGGCTTATTCTATTTCTAACTAAATTTTCAGTGAAGGTTTGTGCATATCTCTTTTTGAGCCATGTTAGTTAATGATAGAAAAATCTTTATTTTAAAGATTCAGATTGCATAAATTAAGTAGAGTACAACAAATGTCCTCAGGTGGAGGAAAACACCTTCTTGAAAAAAAAAAATTAATTATTCCCTTCAGGAAAATACAGAGAGAAGCACAGGAACTGATTTGGCTTGAAATATTTCAAGAGTTGGTGAGACTGAATTCTGTGCAAAGTTGTAGGCTTTGTAGCAACGAACCAGAAGTGCTCACAAGGAATTATTCTACTTACAAAAGGACAGCAGTTTTTCCATCTGAATACCATGTTATGTTCTGGAGGTGCTCTTTAATAATAAAAGGACAAGAAAACCCAATCAGAAAGTCTTTTGTCCTCCCAGGTGAGCTTCTGTAGAAATATTTAGTTCTGGATTGCACAAGTTACTGCTTGGGTAGGAAGTTGTTTCAGCCACTGCTAGTGGTTTGGTTTCCTCCTGTGGGCAGCGAAGAGTGTTCTGGGGGGTGCTGGAGTTTAGGAAGTAATTGTTTTTTTAGAACTCATTGGAGGGGATTTTTTCCCCTAAAAAGCTCCATAAATTTATGGGAGCTCAGCAGAATTTCTGAGGAAAATGTATGTCTGATCCGGTGCTGCCCAGTGCACGTGAGTTATCTTCATCAGATCAGTGCTTTGTTTTCTGTCACATCTACCCAGATTTTTCACGCATCAGCAAACATTGGTGTCATAGATGCAGGAATTCATCTTGCTTAGTGCCATACTTGCTCTGCGATGCTAAAAGGAATAATAAATAATACAGATTCGTTGTCACAAATGTGAGTAGATATGGTTTAGTTCACGCAGTTTGAGGAAGATTGTGTCCTTTTTTAATCTTGTCCGTTTTCTGTGTAGAACTGCGCTATTAAAGAATGAAGCATGAATATTGGCACAGGTTCCCGCAGATCAGAGCAGGAAGATAGATGGAAAAAAATGAATTAGAGGCAAAATTTTATAAGGAAGAAGGGGAGCAGATGTGGTCTGCAATGAAAGAAATTGTTCCAAGGATAAGTGTAGAGTATAACATCATAAGACTGGAAGAAGTCTACTTGAATCTTCAAATTCAGTTTCCTGTTATTGGAAATGGCTGCAACACACAGTGAGTTTCATAAAGGGATAGTTACTTTTCTTTAACGTTCCTCCCAGTTTGAAGTTACAGAATCAGTTCACAGTTCTTTTATATCAAACTTGTGTTTTTCCTAATGTATAATTTAGGTGGGTGTATCTAGATACTTGACTGAATGTTTACTCTTCAATTAACTGTACAGCAAAAGAACTGTAGTCAATATCTGATTTTTAAGAAATTCCTTGAAACTAACTGCCGATTTAATTTTCATTTAAAATAGAGGAAGTAGCAAATTTTATTCTCTTTAATATAAGATTGCAAAGCTTCTGAATATGTTTTTCTTAATTTAAAAACAGAGTGCTGTGGTTTGCCTAATAAGAAAGCTCTGTTAGCTGTTGTTTCTGAAAACTGTTATTCAGGAGCAAAATTTAGCATCCTTTGAGATTTTTCTCTCCTTTGACACAAGATATTGCTTGCCAATATGCTTCTGAGGTAATTTCATTATGCAGTAGTATTTTAAATGCTTGAAAATGCAGTTTTAATCTTATTTCAGTCTTACTTCTGAACTTTTCAGAGCTTCTCACAAATTTTGAAGTTTTGCTTTGCCATGTGTATAGAGGCTTTGTATAGAGGCTTTAAAATGATCCTATTCAGATTTTAGAGCAGCATCCAATTAGTATTTCAGTTAGTACACAATTTTCTACAATATTTTTTTTCCCCACCTTTGTTTCTAGATTGGAAAAAGATTTTAAAATTAAACTAACAGAGTGCTACATAATAGTGTAATGTCAAAAGGCCATATGCATACATCTGTTTCTTAATAGCAGTATGTTATTGTTTCAGATTTTGGCAGATAAACATGGTAATGCCTTGTGGTTGAATGAAAGAGAGTGCTCCATTCAAAGGAGAAACCAAAAAGTTGTGGAGGAAGCACCAAGGTATGTAAACTAGACTCTTGATGCAACTTTATAGAAAGTGCTTCTGGGAAGCTGCTGATTTTATCGAAGAAATGCAAACAAATTTTCTTATATTAAAAATGACAGTGAAAATAAATGTTTAAGCTACAGTTACATGACTAATGAAATTTTGATGTATTTAAGGGTGGTTTGATCTTGTTTCATTATATCTTTCAGTAAGAAGAAAACAGGAGATGTGTGTGGGTTTTGTTTTTTTTTTTTACTGTTCCCATATAAAATAGATTTAAATAAAATTTACATGTAGTATGTGAGGTGGCTTTCTTCATATATCTTTTTCCTTTTCTTTGCCATTCAACTTTTGGACTTGAGAGTAAAATAAAATATGTAGTAAGTATTCATTTTACCACAGATACAGATATTTGACTGTTACAGTAACTGTGAGAGGGCCAGATAATACTGTTTTTGTTTGAAATGGAACAAATACTAAATACTCTGTGCCACTTTTAGTACCATTTATGGTAGTGAACTCTAGATGTAGGTGTCCTGTAACTCAAAAGTGTTAAATTATCTTAATCCCACTGATTTCAAATAGAGATGAAATACACTATTGCTATAAAAGGTATGTATGATCTTGCTGTGTTTTCTGTTGCACAGTTCACAGGCGAATATGTGTAGAAAAAAGGGTAGAAGGAAGTTCTGGCTTTAGAAAACCACTCTTGGGTATATCAGTACCCATGGGAATTCCCAGTGTAATGTGTTCACAAACTGGGATGGATTTGCTGTTGTTTTATAGCACAGAAGTGTGCAATTCAGCAACTTAGGATGTGAGGAAAAGCACATCATTCAAAAGTTTGTGTAGAGGCAGAGTGGAAGCTAATCGATCGTAATTTTAGGACTGTCACTGTTTGCAACCTAGGTTTTAAATGGAAAAACATAGTTTAAATCTAAGGATATAAAGCCCCTGATAAATGCTTAAATAGCTCTTGTTGCTTGCTGGTAGTGCTTGTGAGTTTCTTGGAAACTTTGTGTCTAAATCTCTTAGGTTTTTGTTTGTGAAATGTGCAGTCCCAGTATAGTGTGTATATACCTAAGCATTTAGGAAAGGAGAGTCTTTTGCACGTGGAGTATTTGTAAGGCACTGCCTGTTGTTACTGCCTGCTCATTCTCCATGCCTGTGGTCAATTAAAGGAGGCAATGTGTCTTTCTCTCAACAGCCAACTGTGATTAGAAAGTTGTCTGTCATCAGGAATATCAGCCTTTTAACTGTCTTGGGCTTCTTTGTTGGAGTTGCCAGTAAGTTTTCTCATCCCCTCCTGTAGCTTTACAAAGAGTGGGGGCAAGTCAACAGCTTCCAGAATTTGGTGTGAAGACTCTTCTTCCTCCTTGTTGTTGAATGTTTTAGACTCTGCCAGGCTTTTAGTGAAAGCTTTGGGAGCCTTATTTGTTTTATAGCCATTTGCTATTGGCTACAGATTCCAAATGTTTATGAAGGGTTACATGACCACTGCAGATATGAGGGACCACTAACTGATGTGAGACCCTGTGGAGACCCTAATGCCTGAATTTAGCTCTTCCTGGGAATGCTGTTTCAGTCTTGATTAATGACTCCTGGAAACACCTTTTCTTGTATGGATGGGTGAAGGTAACATGAAATCCTCAGTAGTCCTTTTCTTGGTGAGTGTTTTGTTTAAAATTAAGATTAGGTTGATTTTTTATTTTTTCTTCCTCTGGCTGCATACATTCAGACTTGAGATTGCATTACAATTGCCCATCCTGGATGTTTTGTGGTGTCTCTTTAAATTGAAAGATGTTCTTTCAGTTTCAGTTCAAAGGATAAAAATGCTTCTAGTTCTGCTTGTGACAGAAATATATGAGGCAGATTTAAAAGGAAAACTATTTTACCAGTAAATGACTGCATTTAGAGTGCAACTGAAACAGTTCAGCTATTTTTGTGACCTTTTTTGTATATCTCATTTTTAGCTTGTCTCGGGAATGTGTCTGTCCTTAGAAGGTGCACAGACAGCACCTTCTTTCACTTTCAATGCTAAGCTCTCTGAAAGATGACACTTATGATGCCAAGTATTTCAGGATCATATTCCAGATTAACTACCAAGGTGTGCTGCTTGAATCCACTGACAATTTGTACAAATGTGTATAGGCAAGAACTTAGCAGAAAGGTATGTTATTGAGCTAGACTCTGTCTACTGAAGTTCTCCTTAGAGTTGTGATGTGTAAATGCATATCAAACTCCACATTTGCTATTGCCTTGTCTTGAAACCTTGAAGAAATTGGGGTAAATAGTGAGCCTGTTCTGCTTCTGACTGAACATGATTCATAGGAGAGCACAGTTGAGATGTGGGGGTAGAACTGTGTTTGCAAATGCTTTAGCATATTTATGCCTATTTAGTATAAAATCAATACAGAGAATGATTTTTGCAGGCAACTTTTTCTTACATAAATGATATGTTTAAATATTTCTGAAAAGCAGGTGAGCAGACTGCTTCATTTAGAAAATGAAGGTACTGTTCTCTCTCGGAGAATACCCAGTGTATAGGTATCTTTAGAGGAAGGGTAAATAATTAGGTTAGTTATTTTTGGGTTCTCTTTGTTTTTTCCTCCTGAGCTTAGCAGTAAAGTTCCACTGACAGTGTAATTGTCTACTTTTCAAAATCTCAACCTTATCTGTGAGTGAAAGTGATGGAGAGATTTTTGGAGACATTATCTGATTAAGAAGTGGAGAAGTAACGTTTTGCCCATAAATTAAATTATTATTAAATTTAATATAATTTTTTTACATCTCTGGATGTAAAAGCAATGGAACAAACCAACTATATTGTCTTTGTTCAACTTTACTTGAAGAAGGTCTTATGAGTGAAATGTCAGGTCTGATCTTTTTTTTTTTTTGTGCTTTTATCTTGTGAATCCCTTTTATTTTGCAGCGTTCATGCTGCCATAGGAGCTATTTGGTTGAAAGAATAACAGATCTGGTGTGAGAAAGATTTGAAGTCATCTTTAAAATGCTGTGTTTTCAAGTGATGCCTAATTAAACTGAAGAATTATCACAGTTGTAAAAGATGCATTGTTAAAGAAGGAGAAATGATGTGTACAAAGGTAAAGCAGCAGAGGGGAATAGGAAAACTTTGGTTAATTAACTTGGCTGATTGCAGGGATGATCCAGTCACTGTAGATCATAAAGCCTAACCATATGGCAGAGATCAAGTTTAGCAGTGTGACACCTCTCTTCCATTCTTTGGCTTCAGCAGGAGGTGAACAGAAAGATTTTAGAGCTACATTTAAGAAACATAGAGAAGACACCACTGTAATAAGGGGGAGTAACTGTCTTTCATCCATGTGAGAAGTAATAATGGTTGTTCTAGAAATAGAGTATGAAGCTAATATTGAAAAGGTTCTGTTCTTCATAAGCCAGTAATTGACTTTTCATGATCTAAGCCCTGCAGAAACCCCAAACTGAATTACAGATTGTTGATTTTGTGTAATTTGTTGTCTTATTGAAACAACATAAGAAATGCTATGAAACCCTTTTACCCCGTGCCGATTTTTGAGGCATATAACAGTTCTGCACATCTGTTTTTTTCCTTTCATCTGATGTAGGATCCTGATATTTTTCTTGAGATCAGATTTTACTTCCTTTTCTTCTTCATCCTGTTGTTTGCCCAGACAGAATTTTTTTCCTAAATTCTGGGAAAAATTGCCTTCCTTACTGTCCATCAAAATCTTCCCGTGTGGCTTTTGGAAGGACAGGGATGCTAAGTAGCACTTCTGGTGTGAGGAAAAGGATTCTATTGTCTTGCAGTTTGCTTATATATTTCCTCTCTTTTTTATTACATGTCAAATATGATTTGTTGTGGCAGAAGTCTCTAGCTCTTCTGCAAGTTCAGGTCTTAGAGAAAAAAAAACCACAGTAAGTACTGAAAGAAGTTGTGACCCAGCACTGGCAGTCCTGGGTCCCAGATGGAGCTTCACTGACTTTGGTGGGGCCAGGTTACGTACATGAAGGGTCCTGATTGCTCTTTTGCAGAATTAGGATCCACTGGTGAGGACACCTCAAGAAATATATAACTTTTAGTATTTTCTTTTTAAACAAGAGCTTAGATATTAGGTAGAAGTGGCTTCCTATTAGCTTAAAAAAAGTACTTGTAAAGTGATAGCTATGTGCCTAATGTAAGTGACAGCAAAAATAGAATATATTTATAAGCTCAAATAAGATGAGCAGCTACATGGTGTCATACTGAAGGTTAGGGTGAGAGGCAACCAGTTTCACAGCTTTGAAGGAAAGCCACAAATTTCCCTAGCTCTGAGTTAACAATCTGTGTAGGTTAATCTAAATCTGATTTGCAGTACAGATAAAAACAACAAGCGGAATATGTACCTTCCTGAGACTTTCAATTCCCCGGACCAGTGGAAGTAGCATATTATTCCCCTAGGATGAGAAGGTTTGGCATTTGGGCACTGTTCAGAGTGTGTCCAGGATTTATGCAAAGGAATGAATTACAATTAACAAACATGGATTACTCTTCTTCAGCTTATAAATTAAGCTGAGGAAGAAAATATAGGATATGAAGACTTAAGTCATGCTATTGTTGACTGTGTTTTAGTTAAATACTATGAATGCCCAAATTTTCTTCCTTGGAGTCTTTCCCACAAAGGAAGCCCTAATATATACCTTATTAACTCTCAAAACTTCCTTGTTGCATAGGATATCTATGAAATGGTCACACTATTTTACTTCACAGTCAGAAAGCAAATTCCCCTCAATTCCCCTCAAACTCCTCTGGTATTTTGACATTCATATTTAAATAGGATGGATTTTTTTTTTTAGTTACAGTTTTGTGGTGTATGGTTGTTTTTTGTTTTTGTGTTTTTTTTCCAAACCTTCTGAAGTATTATGGATTTGGATGTATTTATTTTCATCTCACTGGCATTATTATAGACCTCATCGTTCTAAAAAAGTTATGTTCTGTTATTTTATAGCATAGTTATTTATCCTGCATTTCTTGTACATTAGCTGTAATTGCAAAGCATGAAGTATATCTATTTAGGAGCAATATAGATGTAGAGGTGTACTTTTGACTGTCTTGTTTTCATAACTTAAATAATACTGTCCTATTTTTCTGGTAGTTAAAATAGAAGAAAAATGTATCTAATATTTTTTTTTTTTTACTAAGGAAAGTAATTTTTTTCTGTGTTGTAGCACTTTCCTGGACCCTGAAACTCGAAGAGCAATGGGAGAACAAGCAGTAGCTCTTGCCAAAGCAGTAAAATATTCCTCTGCTGGAACAGTAGAATTCCTTGTGGACTCCAGAAAGAATTTCTACTTCTTGGAAATGAATACTAGACTTCAGGTAAGAAAAACAGCTCTACAGATTCAGAAAAGTGTTATTTAAAAAAACAGAACTTAACCTCCTTCCATACTTAGAGGTCTGCTCATGCAAAGACTTGCACATAACCAACTTGACGCATGTAAGCACTTTCCTCTGAACTTAAGATATACTCACTTAAATAAGCTTGAGTATACAGGACTGCTGCAGTGAGCCCTTGTGTAGCACTCAAGTAAGCATTCAGAGCTTTTGCTCTTTGTTACACTTGACCTAAAGACCTTGCAAGGGGTCACTGTTAAGTGCCACTGAGTTCACAGTAAGTGGCTAGCCACTGTGCTCTGATGCTTTTCCCCATGGGTCCCTGAAGTTTTTTTTTATTTTTTATACATAGATGGCTTGCTGAGTTTCTCTAGGAAGGTGATTAACACTGTGTGTGTGTGTATCAGCAGTAAAAACACTAGCAATCTGCATTGATTGAAATTTCAACTGGAATGTAGCTCTGTAAATAAGCATGCTGACATGGTATAAAGATTTTGTAACAACTTGTAGTCAGTTGTGGATGTTATATACACTGAAAATGAATGGAAAAAGTGTTTTACAGAAAACCCCTCCCCCTCTTACTTGACTGTTGTAATGCATTTCTGGTCATAATCTAAGAAAACAGGCACATTACTTAAAATCTGGATATCCTTATCAAAGATGGGAAGAAAGTTTGAATTGTAAGCAGGTAAATTCCATAATTTTTATCCTCCTTTTTTCACTTTAAGTAATGCCATAAAAACTGCATAATGAAATCGAGCACTAGAATGATTAGCTGCTTATTCTGTTTTAGCTACATTCTGTTAGGGCTGTGTCCTGCCTGTTGCTTCTACATGTGAGTGGTGATAGAGCATAAAGAAATCTTTGTAATTATGACACCTTTGCATGAATTTGTGTACTAGCTGGGTAAATTTATGCTTTGAGTAAAGAAGTGAGAAAGGATCTAGGTTACAAATGATGCTAATGGAGGGGATGTTGAAATCTTCCTCTGTGCCAGGGACAGACTGCTGGTAAACTTCACTTTTGCAGGGGCAGCAGTATTTTTTTTGGAATTAGTCATGACAGTTACACTTCATGTTTTTTCTAGAAGCTTACTAGGCAGAATCTGATCTATCTCAGATTCAGTTAGAGAGAGTGGTGATTAATGGCAATTTATAGTTCATTAAAATGAAGATTTTCTGTCTTTTAATATTTTTTATACTTTTACCATTCTTGTAGTTTTTGAGAGAACACTTTTTAGTGACTCCCCATGTTCTTGTTTACTATTGTTTTAGACTTAGGATTTTCTGCATAACACTGAACCGGAAGTTCCAAATAATTTTCTTGCTGTAATAGATGATTGTCCATCAATTCCTAAATAGATTTAGCAATGGAGGATCCATGGAGTCAATTCTATTTGTGATTTGTTTTTAAGATGTTACCCTTGTGTTGTGTGGTGTCTTCCCCCTGCAATGTGTAGTAGTAATTGCTTGATGTCCAAAACCTCAGACTTGCTTAGTGGTAGAGATGTGCCCATTGTCAATATGAAAATTTTCACAATTACATATTTAAAGACATTAAATACTCCTTTTGAAATATAGCCTAGCCAGTTTGGCAATCCCCTGTAATAGAGCAGACTCATTCTTTCCAATTCTTAAAGAAATTTACTAATCTTAAATTACAGAACTAGTGTAGATATTCTCCAATTCCTCTGTCCTGCCTGTGTATTTTCAATGATTAGCATTTCAGTTTGAGGCTGGAGAGTGGTAATTTTCTCTGGAAATTACTTACCCAGTCTTACCCAGTCGATCTGTCGCTTCTCCCAGGTCTCAAGCTTTATTTTCTGTTCAGCTAACAGTTACACAACTAACATCTTGTTCTTGGGTCCTGCTATTAAGTGTCAAATGTACACACATGCTCTAATGATGTGTTCAGATTTAACTTCAGAATGAGGGAAGTCCCTGTATTGCTTCAGCCTTTTTCTTTTGCACCTTCTAGCTGCCAGCAGTGGCTGACAGGCTCACTTACCTTTTTGCTGAGCAGCTGGAAGAACTTCCCTAAAGGATGGACATCTGACCTATAAATGATGCACCTAAAGCCTTAATGGGCATCCCCAGACACAGCTACCTATCAGTGTAATTGGAACATATCTACTAAATTATGCAGTTTCCTTTGTTTGTTTTAACATTCCAGCAATCTCTAATCAGATCACTGTGGCCTTTTTACTGTAGATACAGACTTCAGAATATACTTGCATGAAGCTAACTTAACTTATTGTGTCCAATACTTTGCCCTGTGAGAAATCTTCCAGTGCTTTTTGTATAAATTATTTTGCAGTAATTGAGACTTGTGTTATTATTTGGCTGTCTTTTTGGGGAACTTTTGGGGAATATACCCTTTCTGCTACATAGTTCTGCAAAACAGTAAAAGTAACATCATAAGAGAAGTTAATATTTAATTTAATTTTTTTCTTTTAAGTGCTTTTACAATACAATACGAGTTTGAAAAATGAAGAAAAGTTAATGAATCAGCACCATTGTCTCTTGTATGCTACACAAATCTTACAGATGTTTTACTCCCCACAAGTTATTCAGATAGAATGATTTACTCATTGTTGGCAATGTACTTTTTGTTGTATCTCCTGCTTTGCCATCTTTCAGAGGCTAGCTGATAAGTATGACACGTGAGACTGGATAATTGCATAGCAAAATTAGTTATTCTTGCTTTTCACAGGAAAACCTAGAAGTGGCTACCCTAGCAGCTACAAGGTAACTTCTATATGTTGTTATTTAAGGCACTTTTGGAGTGGTTTTCAGGCGTCTTACTACAGCAAAGATGGTTGAGACAGCCCAAATGTTTACTGTCTGATTCTTTATAGCTGCTCACACTGCAAAGTGCTTTGTGTTATCTAGTTGTCATCAGCCTAATGGAAAGGCAGTCATAGTCCAAAACATCCAAACAACTGCTTCAATATAAATGAAAAGTTTCTGACCCCTTAGACTGATAGCCTTTCTAACTTCAAAACTGTCAAAATCTCCTTATTGTGCTACCATCAAGAGTGCTGGCTTTCACAAAAAAAGTCTCTGCTTTTCTTGGGAAGTTTAGCCATGTTTTACTTGGATTTTTTAGGAAGAGAGTCTGTAATCTTCAAATAAAGATTATCTGTTGGCATACAGGTGTGCTGTGTGGCTAAGCTTTTTACATATGAATCAAAAGGTGACAGCAAAGGGAAAACATCACATAGAATCTGGTAGTACCTTGACGTGAGAAACATCTCTTGTTGGCTTGAGGAGATCTGAGCAATGTGGGGCAAGCAGTGTGAAGAAAGTGCTTACCCTGAGTAGGGTTTGTACGTCTGTCTCTGTTCTGCTTCCAGCCTTCTGTCTCTCCCACACCTGTGTGATTTAAATAACAAGTGAGCACTTCCTTCCTCCTCAAAATGTAACCAAATATGCTTAGATTAACCTTATGGAGAAAATAGTTTGTGTAGACTGGGTTCAGTGCCAGGGGGTTTGAGAAATACTGTAATTTGAGTAGCAGTGTGTTTTCGCTTCATGTGACATACTGGATGTTTTTATTATAATGTTTTAGGGATTAGAAGTTCATTTTGACATGTTTGTAAGACATCTTGAAAGCAAAAGGCATGTGCGTGTCTATTTACTTTTATTTTGCGTTTAATTGAAGAGAGAATTTTGTGAATGTTTTCAAAGCTCTTTTCAGGTATAGGCATAAGGCAAATGTAAATGAACTTGTGTATACCCACAAAACATTCCCCAGTGTTAAGATTTTTCGATCACTTTTGGTGTTTTCATTAGATATTAGTGGCCTCTAAAAATTGTTGCATTCCAGAGCTTTATCTTTACATGAAACTGGATGTGCCTGGTGTGAAAGAGAGAGGAAGAATTTTTACATGTAATGTGTCTCTTCTACCTCCCCTTTCATCTGCTTGTCCATCCGTGAAGGTATAAAAAGCATAATTGGGGAATGTCTTCAAGTATGTAGAAATCTTGTTGGTGACTGTCTGGAGCTCCACTACTTATAAGCTGCTGGATCTAAGAGTCTCTTAATGGTGTCTGTATTCTGTTGCACATTATTAGGCAGCACCTGCTACACGTTTGCTCAGTGAAGGAGAGAAGTGCTGGAATACATTGCAGCTGCACTATATAAACAGTGGCAGCAAAATATAAATATCAGTGATGAGCTGAGTCTGGTTTGCCAGCTGAAGCCACAGAGAGGTGGTGACTTTGATATCCATAGCAGACTCATGGGACAGCAGGAGATGGTTTTGTTGTCCTGGTTTCTGTAACAGCCTGGAGGATGAATTGTGATGGGTGGGCAGGAGGATAGGAGCAGTGAAAGGGGCTGTCAGGGGACAGAGCAGTGGATTTCTGCAAGGTCTGAATGGCAGGATTTCAAAATAAAGTCTCAAGTGACTGTTTCTGCTGTGTGCTGAGACTCTTCATATTTCTTAATGCTGGAATCTTGTTTTACTGTGACACTTTGCTTCAGTCATTTTAAGTAGGCATTTTAAGTGTCAGATGGTAAAGACTTTCAATTGCTGCTAACCTGGGCTGAATTGAACTACTGACCTAAAGGTGAAAGGTCTCTTATCCCATTACCAATCCCCTAAGCCCACCAGAATCCATTCTGCACACAGTTTATACCAGCTGTTCATGGCCATTTTTAGAACCGAAAGAAAAGGTGATTTTGCTGCCAAACAACACTTCTTCACACAAGAGGGTCAGCCGACAACAGTTAACCAGATTTTTGCCACATTCTTGCCTCCTAATGCAACTTCCATTATGTAGCTACTGGTTGTCTGCTTTTCAGGCTTCCCAAAAGGACTACAGAAAAGCATTGCTAATTGTTGTTGACAGAAGAGAACGACATTGTTTGTGTAAGTCATTGAATCTGAAAGATGCCATTAACAGTGCTGCCAGGGCATGGAGTGATATCCTAGAGACAACATTACCACATATAACTATCCTAGAATACTATTAAACAAGTAGAGAAAAATGAGGCTTCCCTCTTTTTAATAAGTGGAGAAACAAAAGTTGATTATTCAGAGGGTATATTAGTTTATTTCCGTGAGTGCATTTGATGTTAAGAAAACCCAAGAGTGACTGCAGCATAACCAGAGCCACCTGGAGCAAAGTACTTCACAGTGAAAGTAGGAATTGCATCTTTAGGAAAAAAAGTGCAAGTTTTGTGGGTGCAAGTTTCTCTTTTTGTGTGTGGTGTACATAGTGGGAAGGAAATTGTTTAATTACCAAAATGTAAGGGTTTTTTTGTAAGTTGAAATTGTAAGCTAAAGAACCTGTTGATATAAAATGTGTGTGCTGTTTAAAACAGACAAATTCAATATTAATAGGCTATGTAGGTAGTTTCTTACATGTCTCTGTAGTACAATAAAGAAGCAAATTCTTATGAAGAAAAAAAATGTCAAAACTGAATGAATGATTATTGGAATATAAATCCTATGAGGAAGTAGATTAAATATTTTAAAAATTATTATATGCTCGTAGTTAAAAAATGGTACCAAAGTTTGTACCAAATGCCTGTGCAGTTGTTTTACTTCTGCAACATCTTAGGAAAAATAAAAAGTCTACCTGAGAATCTTAGTTTATGGAAACTTTAGTAGTTCTGGTTCCACTCAGTTCCTCAATCACTAGTAAATCAGAAAACAAGTACCAGCTCATTATGTAACTGTAGAAAAGTGCTGCTCATTCATTCTGTACATTAATCCAAACATTGTTCTTCAGTTTTTCTGAAAAGCTGTTTTCAAACTGTGTGCCCTCAAACCCCATGTTCATGACTTGTGAACTACTGTGAACTATTTTGTAGAAAAATGATGTGGACCCAGAGTACTCCTGCTTATAGTAGTCAGGAAGCTGGCATGGCTGAGGAGCAGAATGTGCACACCTCTGTTGCTGTTCAGTTCTCTGAAACAGAAACCAGGCTTACTTGAAATAAAAGGGGGCTGAGGAATATCTGTAAGTTGATGGATTTGGGTCAATTGATACTGGATTTGGCTGACACACAAGCCCATGAGATTCCAGGTGAACTGTGTTTCCTGAAAAACCGAGGCGTATGTTGAAAGTTAGTTTTGAGATTACTTATCTGAATGTAAAGGAGTATATGACACCAGCTAGGGAATTACATTCATAGGGGTGACATGGGCAGTAGACTTTTAAGTCTACTGAAATTTACATTTTCTTGGATGCTGTGGTCTGCTTGAGTACTCCAGCTGGTGTGTGAGTAACTTAATGCCTTATGCACACAGGATTAAGAGACCAATCTGTGAAAGTATCTAGAAGTGTTCCCTATTAGGTCTGAGTACTTAGTCTTGTGAAAAATGTGTCCTGAGATTATTCCCCTAAATATAAGGAGAGCAGTTATTGATAATTTAACTCTTAGCTCCAACCGTTCATAGGAATTGCATGACAGCTCTTGTAGCTGGGGATGAGCCCCAGTGTGGCAAAGCTGACTATTGGCAGTCACAGAGTGGGATGAGAGTTAGCAGCCTCTCTGTTCTGTTCTGAGGACAGATGCTAACTGGATTGTGATGCTGAAAGGTTCCCCTAAGCTCTTTTGGACTTGCTTCACCATCTGTATATTCTGGGTCTGAAGTGTTTTTCTTACAAGCTTTTCCACTGTCTTGCTTGCTGTGTAAACTGAGAGAGGTTAGGGAAACAAAACCACTTGTATAGGGTGACAGGGAGGCTGTATAGGATAACAGGGGGGACGCCTGAGGAAGACCAGATCTGGTATGGAGGGGAGCACTTTGCCTTTACCCTGAATGGGTGTTGCTGGCCATAACACACCTATGACATTATACACTCTAAAGCAGGAACATAAGTGGTGCTTTTCAGAGAAAGAGGTGTGTGTGTGTAGCACAAAGTGGAGAGAAAGACCAGAGGGAGGTATGTGTTGTACTTAAGTGCATTGAAATGATGATTTGTGATAAATTATTTATGACTAAACTTGGTATAAGTAAAGGAACTGGTAGTAAAGGCAGTACTTTTGGCAGCTGATTAAGAGTTAATGCTGATCATTTTTTCTGCTGTTGAGAATAAGGTACAGCTGCCTTGATATAGCTGTCATCTGTAGTTTGCTTGCTGCAGATGTGTCTAGTTTTGCCCTTTTTGTTAAGGACAGAGCGTGTGAATTTACCCACTATCATAAAACCATACTACCATTGGCTCTTACCTTATTGAGGGCTTCATTGGCAAGATCTTGGATCAGCTGACTGCAAAATCAAGGTGTGATTCAGCTCTGTGAGCATACCCACATTTATTTCTTTTCTTAAAAAAAAAATAAAAAAATTAGTCCTTGACTTGCCATCTTATGGATCCTCAGGCTGTTGGTAGAAGAGAGGTATAGCATAAGTTTAATAGAAGAAAATATAACAGGGAGACAAAACTAGAGTGACACCTTAACTAGCAGGCTGAAAAGTATAAGAGGAACACACTTTAAGCCTAGCTTCTAATAATGATTTATAAGTAGATAAAACAGCTACTGTAGTCAAATAGGTGTGACAGTTGATCCAGGATATGGCATTACTACTTTTTAATGTCCTTTTTACTTTATGCTGAAGCACTTTCTCTATAATGCTAGAAATACTGACTCCTTCCTGCACTTCCCCTTGCCCAAAGAAAAGTGCAGATGCTGAAACAAGTGCAGTTTGGGCTGAGCATCTCACTGAAATATTAAAGTTACAAACAACCTGACAAGGATTTCAAGGTTAAATTCTTTCCTACCCCATTTTGATGATCTGATGTTCTTAATATATACTCAAATGCTACCCCAAAATTAGTGAGATGATTGGTACCAACTGCATTATGCCTAAATAGCACTTGTTGAAGCACAGGCCTAAAAGAAGGCAGAACAACTTTTCCCCACCCCCAAAAAAACCCATAAATTTTTTTTCCTCATCTTTTCTGAATGTTGTTTTGTGTGCAGACACAAAGGGAGTATTTTGAAGAAACAGAAGAAAATATTGACCAAGTCAAAGATCTGTATTGAAAAATGGATTAAATAAATGTTTGTGAGTTGTAAGAACCAAACAACAAAAATATTTTTCTTTCCAGAAACATTCCAGCCTATTTTGATCATCAACAATGAAGCAGAAAACAATGAAGCTATTGAATCTGGAATGTCAATTGCAATCCAAGAAAAATGACAGTGTAACTAAATAATGCAAATATTGTGGGCTTTTTAAAAATACTGTGTTTCAGTTATCTGGAACAGTAGAGTTCTAAATGTATTCTAAATCTGAAGGTCATTTTTTAAAACTTAAATTCCAAAATAAGATCAGTTCTGTTGTCCAAATATGAATGTGTGATAAATAACTTTTCTATTAAAACTTAGGGAGTTTCTATTAAAACTTCAAATCTTAATAGAAATGGAATTGCTTCAATTTAACACTGCGGGGTAGACACCGAGATGTTTCATAGAGTCTCCAAATACTGTTATTAAGTTTGACATGCTGGAGAATATCATGTGTTCGGTAGAATGAAGATTGAATCCCAAGGGTACATCCCTAAACTGTATAATCAGATTCCTATTTCAATGTCACTTTTATCCTTCAAAGAATAGGTGCTTGTTTTAGTGATGATTTGTCATTAAAATTTTGTTAAAATGTCTTAAAATACTGTTGAAACTCTAAACAAACTTCCAGCACACACAGGGCTAATTATGGATGCCATCTGTTTATTTTTACAAAGCTTTTTTTCTTAAAGACCAAAGCATCTTATTCTGATAAGCCACAAGATAATAATAATGACTTAGTGTTAATACGAGTGTAGTTGAAGTCAAAGACAAGTGGTTTGGCCACTGACCTTTTCCCATGTCACAAAACATATGTACATATGGTAGGGAAGCCAGTGTGAAGTGTGTTTCTGTAAGGAACATAAACATTTTAGAGTGAAAATGTCAGTTACATCATAATTTCAATGTGGAAAGTTTTAACAGCTCTCACTGTGTGAAAAGAACATCTTCAGCGTGCCAACTTGATTGATACAGTGTGCCCTCCTGATTTTGGGTGCTTTTTGACTGTACTGTGGTCTCTAGGTGGAGGTTTATTTAAAGTTAATTAACACGTCCATTTCCATCCCCATTTCAAAGGGAAAAAGCGGGGGCGCATGCGCCTGCACGTGTGCACGCTTGTACGCACATGCTGGGGTTAGCACGAGCGGGTATTCCCATGGCAGCATCATCCAAACCCGTTAGCAGCAATTTGCTGAGAGTGCAGAGTGACTCTGCTGGTCCAGCCCAGCTATTGTGCATGCTAAGCACTAAACAGATAAGTCTGGAGGTGGGGGGGGGGGGAGAAATAAAAAAAAATGGAAGGATCCATCTGCTCGTTTCTGCTACACTGCGCTGATGCAAGATTACGCTAATCTGGTTGCTTGTCAGGACAGGTTAGTGAAAGCAGGCGAACGGGTGAGATTTAGGGTAGGCTGGTGCTATGGAAAATTGTAAGCAGCTCCTGTACGTGCCATGTTAAGTGTAGCAGAATGGGTTGATTATCAGCTACTTTGAGACTGTCAGTTCAAATGCATTTGTGGCTACAGTGCAAGTCTTCAGTAAAAAAAATAAGTAATCGAACAGCAGAAGCTTCTGAACAACAACAAAAAAGCTCGTTGTCACCAGGTGCATTTGAATTTGCAAAATAAATGGGGGGAAAAAAATCTACCCTGCAGAACTCCAAACCCTCCTATGTGTTCTCAGTAGGTTTCCTTTTTATGATGATCCTAGTTACAATGATCTGCTAACTATTTTAATTTTGGGGTTTTCCCTCTAAAGAAGATGGTTGCTGGAGTTTGCAAATAAAAATTTTATTGAGGAAAAACACTAATATGTTGGGTAGCACATTCTTTGGCTGGTCTAATTTCTTCTTTTTTCTGTGACTGATTGCGGAGAGTGGGATTTTGTTGTTGTTGTTGTTGTTTTTGTTACCTATTGACTGACAGTTCTTGACCTTGCAGGTTGAACATCCCGTCACAGAATGCATTACCGGCCTGGACTTAGTCCAAGAAATGATCCGTGTTGCTAAGGGTTACCCTCTCAGGCACAAACAGGCTGATATCCCCATCAATGGCTGGGCGGTTGAATGTCGAGTTTATGCTGAGGTAAATGAGTGGTAATGGGGAGGAGGGTGGTAGGTGGTTGAATTGTGGAGCAATAGTACCCAGGTGTGGATAGAAGCCAAGGTGAAGTCAAGGAATATAGTATGAAGATCATGGTTTAAAGTATGCAACGTGAGTAGTTGACGAGCTGCTGTAGAATTTAAATTTTTAAATTCATAATACAGTATGTATTTCAGCATACCTTTTTTCTGAAAATCAAAGTTGAAAGTGGTTAGAAAGAGCTAATATTTATTTCTAAGAATATGCTGTATGTTCTCTTCACATCTAATGATTCAATGCTAGAGTTACTTGCTGCAGTTAACTAGTTTTTCCAGTTTCTTAACTTGTGTATTTGAAACTTGCTGGCTGAAATTCAATGTAAAACACAATTTTCATTCTTGTAAAACATGTTAATAGGTTATTGAAAAATCTAGTTGTTTTCTAAAACTATAGGACAAAATTTAAAAATGCACACCAGTACCGTAACTTCAGAATTATGGTATGACTCTTTATCTTGCCTTAAAATATATAACCCATTTTAACCCATTTTAAGACTCTTTAGGACATTTCAGATAATGTTCTTTAACTGTCGTTTTTGATACATGGAAATTAGAATTTGTTAACTAAAAAATTATGTTTAGGTTCTCTCTAAGGAATGCTTTTTTGTATATATACTTTTCAAAAATAAGTCAGCACCTTGATGTTTTTTCCCATGGTTAACTGTTGTGGCTTTTGTGACTCAAGACATTTACTCTGGATTTTTCTTTCTCTTCATGACATACTAATTTTCAACTTACTCAACTGATTAAAATTTATATGAGCTCTTTTGATAAAGAATAAATATTTGTTTTGTGATTGGCATAGAATCTGTTCCGAGTATGAATAGGCTTTACCCTGGAGTAATGGATGCTTGGGTTTTGTTTGGTTTTGTTGTTCTTCAGCTTAGATTCCCTCATATTTAAAATTAATGGATCCAGCTACTTTGCCATGAATTTGGTTATTCTGTAGGCCATAAGGTCATATATTTATTTGTGGCCCTACTAAAATTATATTGTTACTACATTATGCAGGAGATTTCCAAGGGCATAAAGGTTAGTTTGATTTCTAAAGATAATTGAATTTTTAACTGCCATTTTTCTCCCTGAACGTTTTTCTCTGTTCTCAACTTCACACTTCTGAATACTTTCCCATCCTTCTTCCAAGGCATGATGTAGTAGAAAGTGTCATCTTTATATATTTTGACTGTGTACCTATGTGCAGAGCACTTATTTCCCTCTTTTTGAATGTGATGGAAGGCAATTTACATGCATCCAGTTCTTTATTTGGAGTCACAGGGGTGGATGGATGAAGAAATATACTCCAACACAAGTAATTCTGGCACAGAAAACAGTCATTCCACCAGGGGTTTGTGTTAAACTTCAAGCTTTTAAACATTGTCTTCACTATCTGTAAATGCTCAATAATTTTTCATCTTGAATTCTATTTCAGGACCCTTACAAATCTTTTGGCCTACCATCCATTGGTAAACTGTCTCAGTATCAGGAACCATTGCATGTGTCAGGCGTAAGTAACTTGCTTCTGGTTTTCATGTGTGCTGCTTCTTTCTTTTGTAGTAAGACAGAGACTGCAAGCACGTTGTAAATCGGGCCTCTTTTCCACCTTTTTGCTGGGGAAGGGGACAGGTCATGGGAATACTTGTACCTGAAAAACTGCTGAAGAAGGTACACCTACAAACAAGGTTTAAAATATCCAGATTTGGTATAAGAAGAAATTATATGTTGAAATATTTTGTTCTGTTCCATAACGTTTAGCTTAAAAATTCTGTGGTGATTAGAATGGGCAGTGAAATGTTGAGTCAAGGCATTAAGGGTAAAGAATTGGGAGCAGCAGTGAGCAAGTGCCAGTGCTTTCTGTTTAGCTTTGTAGATTTTTAAAGAGGAAATCTGTTTCAGCAATTATTACACGTTTCAGGATACAGTCTACTATAAGGAATGTCTGTTTAAAAAACTGTTTTCTGCTGCGTGTAAAGAACAAGGACACTGCCTTTCTGTAACATCGAGGTAGTCTAAGTCATAAGTGCATATATATATGACACTGTGCCAGTTAGTGGAATGACAAGTCTGTACCATCTGTGAATATGATTACTGTCTGATTGCTTGCACAGAAAATAGTGAAAGATTACAAGAGGATCCTTAAATGGGGGGATGTTATTGGATATATGATTTATTTCGCTCCTTAAATTGTTTTTGCCCATGTACTTTCTGAAGGGACCTGACCCTTCCTGGTCTTTAAGGCTTCATGCTGGGTTCAAAGCCTGAAAGCAGAAAAAATTGTGAAGATCTAAAAGGCATTATATGATCTTAAAGACAAGATGAGAGAAAAAAGGTATCACTAGTTGTATCTAAACTTCTTTTTTAATGAAACAAAGAATGTATTTAATAAGAATTTATAATGAATACTCCAGTGGTTTTTATAAGTTTTCACCACGTTGTAATAGCTAACAGGATGTCAAACATTTTGCCCTTGCAAGTTTTTGCAATTTGCAATTTTCCAAACGTGAGACCTGTTGAAAGTACAAGTGATAATGGACAAACTATACCCCCTACAGTCTTTGTCCCACCAAATCTTTCTTCAATTAATGCTGCAGCAGGAGTTTTATGTAATAACATTTGCGCTTGTAAGCCAACCATACAAAGAAAAAACAATTAAAATGCCTTAAATGTTCTGCTTACTGCTGTTATTTGCTTGTGTGAATGTTGCATGTCAGCTAAATGGACCACGGAATAGATAAAGTGATTGGGTGCAGGAGAGTGCACACTAAGCTTTGTCTATCATTATTGCTGGGAGCAATCAAATTGATGCCAGCAGGACAGTGGATGCGTTGACAGCTGTAATTATGTATCTCCATGGTGATCACTTTTGGCCTGTCATGGAGGCCCATGAGTCCCCTCCCTTGCAAGCATTTAATCAGATTGGGCTGTCACTTGTCAGGTAGACAGGGTGGGCTGGGAGTTGTGCTTAGGCAGAGAGGTGAATTGAAAATGAAGGGTGGGAGATGCCTGATCGCTTCACGTGGTCCATCGTGAAGAAAGAAATTTTAATTACACTGGAGGCTTGAGAGCAACGGTTTGAGGAGCTCATATGGCATGTATAGGCTGTTCTCTTTCTGTTTAGTTCTATTGTCATATTAAAAATAGAACAGCTATTTTTATGTAGACTCTCATGGTTTGCTGTCTTAATACGTATTTTCTGCCACTGTGAAACTAATTTCTCTCCTGAGAATGTCATGCTGCTAAGAACAAAATTAATATGACTAAAAAAGTTCAGTGTTACAGGCCCATTGTGCCACAGTGTTTGTTTTCTGCATTTTACAATTGTCAACAAGTTGGCTTAAAACAAATTAATGCAGACTTGTAGTGTGTCACAGTGAGTTTGCCTTATAAGTAGTGTATTGCCAAATGCATTTTCAATTAATTTCTTTTGTGTCTCAAGTCAATTCCGTCTGCCTGTGGCCATGTGTCAGCTGCTCAAGCTGGTGGAACTGGTACACATGGCTGTGTGAGGGTTTTTTTTTTTCCTTAGCCATAGATAGGAATATACTGGCTGTTTTTGTTACACCTAGTTTGTAACTTTTTTAGAATGTGGTACTTGTAAATACAAGTTTTTTTTCATCTTTGGATAAGCTTAAGATAGGTAACCACAAAACCTCAGTGTGACAGTGAGCATCCGTGTTTGTTGCTCTTATACAACATAGCAAATTCACTGCCACATCTGGAGACTCCAGCACTGTTCTTTGCTAATATATGATGGGCAATCTTGTCTGTTGATGACTCTTACCAGAAAGAGAGAACATTTAGACTCCAATATGGCAGAGAATTGAGAAAAACTGAGTGTGCTGGTAAGTGGAATTTGGTATACTAATACTTCATTGCAGGAAAGGGGCAGAGATTGTGCTTTTTTTTTTCTTTTTTTTTTTCCCCCCCCCCCTCTTAAACTTTTGTTAAGTCTTCCATTTCTGTGTTGTTTTAGTGCAATAACAGATGATGGTAGTACAACAACAATAAAAGCGTTGGGGACTGTGATACCAATGAGGTGTAGGGTGTACAGTAGGATCTTGACCCTTCTTTGGTATTTTAAATACTGAATAAAAGAAAGGGAATATGTTAAGCAGAAATAAATGCTGTGCATCTAAGTATTGCTAATATTTAGCAAGTTAAGCACATTACAGAGTGTATCTGTTGAATCAGGGCTTGTTTTTCATCCAGTATTCTTTAAGTTCTGTCACACTATATAGTTTATAGAATTGCGTATTTTTACTAGACCCTGAAAATGTGCACACATCAGAGAATTGAAGAACATAAATATATTTCTTTTCTGCTGTAATTTTAAAAGTAATCTTGACTTTTTAAATTAAAATTAAACTTTTACAGAGAACTCCAGATTTTTCTAAAAAGGAAATTCTGCAGTTTTAAATGAAATTTCAATTCTCAAAGTGATATTTTGGTTTTCAGGGTCCTGTACTTAGGAAAAAGTGTAAATTGTGTAGTGGTATGTATATTCTATATCAACAGAAACACAACAGGCAGAGCATGTAGCCTCAGAAGCCTTACATTATCTTCAGAGTCTGAAATTCCTCTTACTCTGGGTCTGAATTATGCACCTTTCATATGTTTTATTTTTCAAAATATGATGTATATGTATAAATACATGCATGTGTATGTAAAGCACTCCTGATCATAATAACTTTGTAGGTGCTATTTTAGAGACTGAAGTTGCAGTATATATTTAAACTATATGAGTATGTATGTCATACCTTCACATCTTGTATATATATTTACGGCATGCTACAAAAAATATTAGGGGGAAAGGGATTTAGCTGAGAATTGGTAGGGAAATTATCTTTTTCTGATTTGAATGTGAGAACATAGGCATTGACTTTATATATAAGCAGCCATCCTGGTTGGAAGAGTTGTTTAGCAGATGCAAGATGGGGAGCTGAAAAATACACTGCAAGTTTCTTATGCAGTCATGAAGTGTCTGAACTAGCTTCTCCTCAGTAGCTAATGTTAAATATACCTGATAGGAGTGTGGGGGGGGGTCTAGTTAAGCATAGGTAAAGGACATTCAGGTTAGGTGTGATAAAAATGCTATGAAAGTGCTACCATCTTTACTCATGAATAAATATGCTATAAAAATAAATACAAATATAAAAGAAACAGTGTATGCATATATAATTATATATTTATAAATGGAAATATATTAATAAGTATATGATTTTTTTAAAAATAAAAAGCCAAAGCATCATAAATCCTGGTCAGACAGTGTTTCTTACTGAAGAATGTGAGTACACCTGCTAGGGTATCTTTTTATGTCAGTTGGATAATAAAGTCATCATCATGCCCTCATGTGGATTCTGTAGACAAGAGGTTCTACATGTGGTCCCCTGATAATTGCTTAAATTAAAATATTAAAGGCCTAACAGCCGTTGTGTTGACCTTTTTCTGCCTTGCTGGAGACAGATGAGCTGCTGTTTATTACAAAGGTTCCTTCCCACAGGTGAAGATTTCAGTGAGATTCCAGGACCCTCTTTCCCACCCCCTTTACATTGCAATATATCACAGCCCTGCTGCTTCAACAGCTTTGATTAGAGCCCTCCATCCTTAAGATCCCCAGAGAGCTTTTGTCACTCTCAAGTTATTTTGATTAGTTTTTAAAAAATATTTCAGATTCCAGTGCTCAGGAGCAGCAATTTAATAAATATTTATTCCTCAGAAATTGCTCATTTGAAAAGTTTTATATGGCTAACCTCATTGCTACAGTGATGAAATCAAACTGAGAGATGAAAACAAGAATCAGCAATATACTAACATGTTGGCTGCTTAACAGCAATCAGCCTCTTCAAAAGAAATTTTGAACTCGTGTTATTTTTTTCCATGAATATTGCAGAATCAGAGCTTTAATTGGGGCTGTGTCCTTACAAAGCAAAGCCATGGAAAAAGCTGTGTAAACATGAAAGCCTTAGGGGAACGGCAGCAACAAAAAAAAATAAATGTTTTACAGTTGAGAGGGTGAGGCAAAGAAGGAAAGTGTTACAGACATGAAAACCACAGGATCAGTATTCCTATGGAGCTGATAAGCAGAGCTCCAAAGTTCCTGCTGAATGCTCCCTACTTGGATTCCTTCAGAAAGGCTGTAGCGAAACATGGGGGATGTGATTACATATAGATGCAGGAAGGATGTGATTATAAGGGGCATCCTTTGTGCCAGGTTGTCAGTGAGAAGAATAATTACAACTGTATTTTATTACAGGGATTAAATTGGAATGAGCTACCTTCAGAGTTTGAAGTTCGGAGTGTGTAACGCAACCTAGATAGTTAGATCAAATTTAATGCATTTCCCCTGAATTCTAGGAGAACAAAAGAGAATTTTGGCTATCAACTGAAGATTGCAGTAGTATTTTCTTTTAAAGTGGAGAATAACTTGCAAGTATTTTTTACTGGTGGAGGAAAAATGCCCCCTCCCCCCTTCCCAGCTTCTGTGAAAACAATTATTTTTAGTTTCACAAGTGTCATGTTTTAAGTCTGCGACGTAGATCTGATATAAAGTTGAATTTTTTTTTCCCAATATATGATTTTCTTTGCTTCTTATTTTTTGAAGGTACGTGTTGACAGTGGCATACAACAAGGAAGTGATATTAGCATTTATTATGATCCTATGATCTCAAAAGTGAGTTATTTTTCAATATTCTAATAATTCTAATTCTGTACACAGAATTTTTAAAGGAGGGAGATTGTATCAAGGGATTGGTAAACTAGTATTTTAAAGGTGCTAGGCATAACATAGGAAAAAATTGAAGGAAAATGTGGAGTAGAGGAAATTTAGTGTAAAACTAAAACAAATTCTAAACAAATTTTAAAAAAATCTTTTGATGCTGTAATTATTTATCTTGTAGCTTCTGATTATTAAAAGGATTCTGGTTTAACCAGAAGCTGTTAATGTCAGACTTAGGTGCTGCCAGTCTCTTTTAAAGTAACCTTGTCAAAATTTTTAATAAATCTGGTTTCTAAAAAGAAGCAGTGAAAGAAATGGTTGATAGTTATTCCTTATCAGCAACTTGTTAGTAAAATTAAAATACATTATAATCAGAGTTCCGTTGTCAAAAAATTCACACTTGAATCTTAGAAGGCTGTTGCCCATTAGAGGTCAGGAGAGGCAATTAGATAATGAACCTCTGTTCAGATTTTCTTCTCTCTAATTTTCATTTAAAGATGAAGAGAGTGCTTGTTTTAGATGCATTAAGTTTTCTGAAGTAAAAGTGATTTGACCTTTCATTGAATGGATTAAGAGATCTTAGTTTTCTCTTGATGTTTTAGAGAGCCTCTGAAGCACAGGCACAATAATATGCAAGAAATGTTTCTGTGGCTGCAGAAGTGCTGCAAACTGATTTAATTTTAAATACTATTCAGAATCTAGAGGAAAACATTCTCATTTCTGGGTAGATGAAATACTTCTTTCTTTTTTTTAGCTCATTACCTATGGCTCTAATAGAGCTGAAGCACTAAAAAGAATGGAGGAGGCTTTGGACAATTACGTAATTCGAGGTAACAATGAAAATTTGGGTTCCTAGTGTGATAGGCTGCCATGTATTTCAAGGAAACAGCTTGAAAATGTAGCAATTAGCAAATCCACTAAAGTTCCTGGTTCTTAAGTGCAAATTAAAACAGGAAAAGATTGTGTTAATTATGCTGAGAAGATGCATCAAATTTAAAGAGACTTCAGCTTTTTCTCCACTATTTTTGCTTCAATATTATGCAATAAATATTTAGATTGTTTCCTTAAACTTTTAAGACTTTTCACAGAGTGGTAGCATGTAATTAATTTATGTTGTGGTGGAAAAAAGACCACTACACTAAGAAGTTTAATGTAGTTGCTTTTTTTCATATTTTGACATATGAGTCATTATTATTAGTGAAAGAGTAGTTTTTTGCCTAGCTTTGAAGTTCCTTTGTTTTATTTCAACAGTGAGCCTGTACATAACTACTTAGAGATCACCATAGTCTTCCTGAATAGTGTGCTCCATATTCTTATTTCTGAAACACCACTTCCCCCCGCCTTCCTCTCGCCTACCCCCACATTTTCTTGGGAGCAGCTTCTATTTGTTTTCTCAGTGTTTTTGAGACAGTATATTTTTCCCTTTAAGTAACAAGTCTTCTCAAAATTACAAAGCATTTTAGCTAAGCATTACCAGCTAAAGTCAGTGTAAATTGTACTGATTATATACACTCTGAAAATTTAGATTTAAATTCCCAAGGATTTTAGCATTTCTGTAAGGAAAAATGCTTGTTCACTCACGTTTGATGGGAATGGGATGGGGTGACTGGCTAACAGGTCAAGGACCATCTGTTGGGTAGCTTAGGGACTGCTAATGGAAGATGGAGTCATTCCCATCACTTCTGTGTCACCAGTTCAAAGCAGGCAAAAGTTGGTAAGGACTTTTAGTCACTAATGTTTTGGTGGTTGCTTGTTGACCTGCATGAAATCAGCAGTCTTTATCCAGTCTCTAGAAGACAAATGTCCTCTTGGAACAAATGCCACCATATGTCATTCATGGCATTCCCAGCAGAGAATCCAAAGGTGGCACAGTGACCCTCCAGGATGTGGTTCATCCAAACTGGGCTAGGGCATGCTTACAGGGTGAAGTGCAAGGATTTACTTGGCTGTTTCTTGGCTACTGTATGAGCAAACACTTGGTTTCTACTGCTGTGGTTTTAGGATATTCAAATGTTACCCATTCCTTTTAGCTCTGTTGCACTTACAGGGAGCAAGTCCTCAGACTGCTGTCTTAATATTGACTTGTTTTCTAGGATCGGATAGTACCTGGCCTTAAAGTTCAGCTGTCCCAGTTAAATCTGTCTGACAATATCATGAAGAAAATTAAATAAATTTTTAAAAAAAGTAATTCAATAATGAAAAAGAAAACAGGCTTTTGAAAAATTTGTGTAAATATAATGCTTTAGGCCTGCAAGACTACCTCGTATAGTGCCTGTGATAGCAGTATCTTGATTATAAATGCTGAATTAATCAAATTTTGATATTTGCAACAACACTATGCTCTGAAAATGCCTATTGTCTCAACATTTTATTGGACTGATGATAATTTGCATACATTGAAACTGACCTCATCACTCTCTACAACTCCCTGAAAGGAGGCTGGAGCGAGGGCGGGGTTGGTCTTTTTTTCCCAGGCAACTATCAGCAAGACAAGAGGGCATGGTCTCAAGTTGTGCCAGGAGAGGTTTAGGTTATATATTAGAATTTCTTCATGGAGAGGGTGACCAGGCATTGGAATGGGCTGCCCAGGGAGGTGGTGGATTCTCCATCCCTGGAGATATTTAAGAAGAGACTGGATGTGGCACTCAGTAACATGGTCTGGTAACCACAGCGGTAGTGGGTCAAGGGTTGGACTTGATGATCTCTGAGGTCCCTTCCAACCCAGCCAATTCTATGATTCTATGAAATAAGAAATTCTGTAATTGGTTGGTAGAGACTAACAATGAGACTAGCTTGATATATTCAGTGTGAACATGGGAATGTAATCTGCATCCTATTTCCTGTTTAATATCTGCAGTGTTATTAATGGGAGCATGTTAAAGTCTGATATAGCAAGTTTTTGAGAGGTGGATTGGATTAAGTTATATCCTAATTTATAGGCTATATTACAGTCCTTTACAGAATATTTTCTTTTTGATAGGAACTGGCTTCTCCATTGGGAACTGATCTGAATTCAAAATCTCAAGACTTTCAAATGAGCAAGGTCTATTTAGGCAACACTTTTATCTGTGGCTCTGCCAGTATAGCTTAGGAGCGATTATATGTTCAAGGTCCAACACAGATTTGTCTCAAAGTGATGTACTTTTTGTTTTATCCAGTGGTTACTGGAGAATTTGTGAATAATGAAAAAATCAAGATGTCAGTCAAGCTTAGAGGCACTGTTGCTCATTGGGGTGAGGCATGAATTGTTTCCTGTGAGATTGCTTTGTTAGTAGTTCATCTTTTTCTTGTTTTATGCTCCTTTTCTTCAGAAACTTAATGATCTGTTTCTTCTTTTTTTTTTTTTTATTTTTATTTGAGCAACAGAAATAGGGTATTAGAATAATGCCCTTCTGCTGTATGTGTAAGCATGAAGTGTGATTTCCCACTTCTCAGTTTCTCCAAGTTTTTAGCAGGTCTGTGGTGTGATTTATGCTGGATAATGTGCTCATTTAAAGGCATATATACAACCCAGGATGAAGTTCTGTAAAGTTTGTGAGTGAAAATTGTTTGCATCTACTTAAATAAAAGAAATGGTTCACCAGAGGTCTGCTCATGCAGATAGCTCATGTTCTTGTTTGCAGAGATTCCTGTAATCTTTCTTTAAATCTGTTTGCTTTCAATCTTTGATTCAAATAGAAAGCAATAACATGATTTTAGCAATCTTTATTGTAAAGTCAACCATAATACACTGAGATCGTACTTGCTGTGGGAAGAAAGGAATATAGTAGACTATTTGAGAGAAAGATGACTGGAAAAACATTTATTGAAGAGCAGAGCAAGCAGTAAGATAGAGGGAGTAGAAATGAGAGAGCTGCCAACTGGGAGGAGGATCTTTCGGTAAGGGATAGAAGAGCAATCATTGAAGAGAAAATGGAAAAGTGTTAAATAAGTGTGGTGAATCTTTGAGGGGAATGGTAATATGGAAATTAATTTCCTGAATGGATGGAGACCTGCCAGGGCAATGGCAGCAACTACTGTTGTCTTGAGTTTTTGCAACTGTAATCAAACTAATAATGAGAGGAAGAAGAATACTGTGCTTGTAAAGAAAGCCTTGGCTTCCCAAGGAAAAAAACCCAACAAAACCACCACTTTTATTTTAGTATTTTCTAGATTTCAAATAAATTAATTTTCAGGCACAAAGGTTTTTGGAGTTAATGAATCTGTCTCTTCTCTATTAACTTAAAAGATGCTTCTCAGTGGCAGAGATACTTCTATGTTTCATACTCATCTGTATTCTGATACTGCTCAGGTATGCAAGTGTGCTTTGCAAACCAAAAACTATCCTCTGTTGTAATCCAGTTTTCCAGCAAAAAGCATATAGTGTCTCTTTTTGAAAAAAAAATTAAACAGGCCTTGTTTTCCTGATTACAGTTTAAAAAAAAATGCTGTCACAGGTCATACAACCAAACTGTGGATTCTCTTCTTTGTGTAGCAAAGGGAAGGGGCTGGGAGTTCTGCAAGAGTCTCTGCATTCTCTGAGCCTTTGCAACAGGGAGCAGCAGGTTCTCAAGTGTGGGAGCAGAAATTGGAGAAGTGAAAACAATAGATGTAGTTGACAACCAATAAAAGGGACCATTGCTTGGTAACATCAGCTTGGAGCACAGATGCTGGCATGAGGGAAGACTCTCCTGTTTGTCCTAATTTTTTTCTTAAGTTTCAGGAGAGGGAGTGGGAATGTCAGCTTGTCAGGGGAAACACCATGATATGTGGTTTAAGAAGGGTTATAGGCTACTGCACTCTATGAAGGATGAAGGAGGGAAGAGCAGTTGAAGTACAGGTTGATCAGACAATGTTATTGGTGTAGAAGGGAAATAAAATAAGGTCCTTCACTGTTGTTCTGACAGAGGAAGGTTTTTTTTCATTAAGAAAAAAAAATGTGGCATTAAAAAATGGTAAGAAAGGCAGTGTGCCATTTTGAGAAGGCATTGAAAGACAAGTGGTGGTATTTCTAGTTTTGCCCTTTAGATAAATTGTCCTGGTGTTCTAATCTCCTTGAGAATTAAAGGGTGGCTGAGTAGAGGAAGTTATCAGGATGGCCATCCATTTTCTTTGAGTTGTTCTAACAAAGTCTGCTTCTGCTTCCAATTATTGTGCTGATTTAAACATTCACATGTTTGCTAACACCATATGTAATTGTCTTCTTAATCTTATTAAGGGGTTTAGAAGTACATGCAGTACAAAATTTGGTTTCCGTTTTAGTTTCTGCTTTTTTCCCTCCTCTTCTTTCCCCCCTTTATTCTGGTCTGCGAGTTCTATGAGGTCCAGATTTTATTATCTAAAAGAATTAATAATAGAATCATAGAATTGGCTGGGTTGGAAGGGACCTCAGAGATCATCAAGTCCAATTATTTAAATATTTAAATGATTTAAAGTATTTAAATATTCAGCTCTGGGGGTCAGTGGTGTACTGATACTATGTGTAAATGTTATGTGGATGTTTATGTATTAAATAAAAAAAGCTAAAAATCCCTTTCTTCTTGCAATTGGGATGGGACTTTCTCCCCAGATAGCTTGTTCCAGTGTGAACTGAAGCAAAACACAGGCTTTGAAAGACAGTTAAACACTGGAATGTTGAGGGCTCTAGGGACTATTATGACAACTTTTGGAACCATAAACATAGAGGTTAGCTGGATAGTAATCATGGACTTTGAAAAGTTCATGTGTTAAAAGTGGTGTTTTCATAGTCCCATAAAACAAACAAAAACATTAATATAGAAAGTGAAGGGTAAGATAATCAGTGTTTCATGATGCTCAGTGCCGAGCTTGGTTAATTTTTTAATTTTTTGGTGAGAAATGAACTGGGATGCTTCCTAGGCTTCGTAGCATTTGTTATTCAGCATTTAAAGTGGTGATAATTTAGCCTTGCTGTTTTGTTTGTTTGCTTTTTTTAAGAGAGAAACTTCTAGTATGTTACTCCACATGTTCTTTTTTGCAACCACTAACTATGCAGATAAAATCCTTTCTATTGCACTTAGGACAATTTGAATTTATCAGTGAGTTAAGTATTTTCAACTGCTTATCTACAGAGAGGCATGTAGGATTCCAATTAAGTTTACATGGATAAATGCAGATTTGTGTTTGCAGGCGTCAAGATGACAGGAGCTTAATACTGTAAAAAGGCTAATCAACACTGAATATGTTTAGTGTCAGTAAATATTTATAGTGAAAACATTGCCTATGGTTTTGTGCTTTGGCATTCCAAGTTCTGATTTTTAGTGAGCAAAAATGCAGTGTTACATCCTGTTCATAAGCCTGCCTTAAAATTTTTTGTTTTCTTTAAAATTAGTATTGTCTGTCTTTTCTCTGTATTTTCTTGGGAAGACAGGTTAGGAGTTAGGCTGCAATTTGCAAGTTAGTGAAAAATCTAGTATATTTAGCAAGGTTTTAAGGCAGATGTAATCCAGAGAATGAGGAAGGGAAGGAGGCAAGATAAAGAGACAGGCAGTAGGGAGAGTAGTCTCTTATGTTTGTAATTTTATTTTACTTTTTTTTGAAGACATCTTCAGACAGTGGTTACTAATCAAATCCGCTAAGCAATGTGATTATTTAGTATCCCTACATATCAGTTAGGTAATAACTACAGTCTAAGTGGAAAATGAATTAATGCTCACAAAAACTGTTACATACAGAATATACAAAAAATATATTTTTTTTATTAGAGCTCCAGAAGTTAAATGATGCTAGTCTGCTCTCTTTTGCAAATATATGCTAGAAATTTGAAATCTGATAAATTGAGCTTGTAGTGATTTAATATTGTGTGAAGAATACAGCCAAGTGAAATAAAAAAATAGAGTACAAGGAACAATTCTTATGTTTTATTATATTTTGACTTAGAAGAAGAATATAATTAACTGCAGTACTGCATCAGTCTTAACAATGTGAGGAAAAAGTACTGAAGTGAAATTTTGTTTTCTGGAGGGGAAATAGATTGATTTAGTTTTTTTGTTTGTTGGAAATGTTCTGGCTTGTTGGGTTAACAAATGTGATTTTGTTTCTGGCAGACTGCTGACCTGGTAAAGACAAAGAAAAATTCCCTGAAATCCTCTGCAACATAAATACAATATACTTCACTTTAGTGTCTAACTTTGCATGAAATAAGGACTGCCTGTTAGCCTCTGTTTGATCCTGTGAGAGTGTGGGGCTAATGTCTGGCCAGTGTTTTGGAAGCAGCAGGTAGTCAGGAGCAAGCTGCTCTAGGGGTCCATATTTCTGTAGCCTAACAGTTACTCACACACAGATTGGAGACCTTATGAACTTTGACAGAGGTCATGCTAAATTGCAAATCCAAAACTTCTAGGCTTCTGAAAGATTACACTGGTACTTTTTTTTTTTTTTTTTTTTTTTTTTTTTCCATATGATTGGGAACATTACGAAAGGTACCAGCCTAGTTTTGAGAAAGAGATCAACCCAACCACAGTCATTGCTCACATAATGATCGTGGGGACTGATAAAGAAGGATTGTCTTTCATGATACTTTAAAAGGGAAACTGTTGTGTATTCAGTTTTAATTTGCAGATATAAAGTACATGTTATATTGCTCCCCAAACACTGAGGCCTGTCTGCTGTATTGAACTTCTTAAAGGAAGTTTGGAGCGTAAATATTGTGGAAACCTGTGATTTTTCTGATACAGGAGTTGGCATTATGTAGGATATTTTTTGGGATTTCAGGTCTTTTGGGGCAGTCAGTTGAGACACCAAGCTCTGTCATCTGTCATCAGCCATCATCTCGCCAGGGATCTTATAGCAACTTTGGAAAGAAAAACATGAGATGATCTCTGTATACGTTGTAGTGTGTTTAAATCCTGAATTCAAAGTCAGGGAGCATTGAAGAGCTCCTCCTTGTCTATTAGTTTCAGTTATAAAGCCTTACACAACAGATGAAGATCTCAATGATATTTTAACTTACTATTAAAATGTGTATTTTGGGGGCTGTTTGTAGCAGCCAAAGACAGACCTTATTTGTTTCCAAGTTATAGCATTGAGCATAAGATTTATTTAATTTTTTTGTTTAATGGAGATTCAGTGTGAGCTTCATATAGTGTTTATGAAATCAGGGTCCACAAATGACTACCTGGGTCACAGGCAGCAAGGAGGCTGATCCTTTTTTAATCAAACGGTCAAATTTTTATCTTATCATGAAACTGGTTGTGTAATGTGCTACTTAATGGCTCATCAACCAGTCTTTAGTGCTGTGATTTCATGATTCAATGAGGCTGAGTCTGATTCCCTGGTGAAAGTAGTTTCAGTGACGGCCACACAGAGATCTTGAAAATTCACACCCGCAGCAGACTGTAGGGGGAAAAAAGCTTTGAAACTGTTTGAACTGG
Organism: Phaethornis superciliosus; assembly: GCA_023637945.1. Lineage (NCBI taxonomy): Eukaryota > Metazoa > Chordata > Aves > Apodiformes > Trochilidae > Phaethornis > Phaethornis superciliosus. The sequence goes on along the minus strand of JAJQWJ010000001.1, from coordinate 144,878,207 downwards.
TCTGCATATAAAATAACAAGAATGTTATTCATGCTTCTAAACTGGAAAAACAAAAAGGGAAAAGAAGCAGGAGTGCCAAAGAAACTCCTTCTGTAGCTACAGCAATTTGCAGTCTCTATACTGTTAGTGTTTTTGCTTTGGTGAGATCTCAATAGGGGAAAAAATCACAGACTAACAGAATTATCAGAGTTGGAAGGGACCTCTAGAGATCATCCAGTCCAACTCTCCCACCCAGAGCACATTACCTAGGACTGACTCTACAACCTCTCTCTGGACAGCCTGGGCCAGTGCCCTGTCACCCTCATAGTAAAAAAGTTTTTTCTGGTGTTTAAATGGAACTTCCTATCCAAATGGTTTAATTTACAGTTGGGAGACATGAGTTTACAATGAATTCTTATTCATGTTATTTTAAACTGGAGCTACTCAAAAAAGTGTGCAAGTAACTTTCAGATTGTGTCATCACTGTATTAATCATAATAACTCATAAGTAAGGATATCTGAGGTTGAAGTTCAGAATCTTGTACTTTACAAGAGATAGGGATGAACAGAAAAATTCTACAAGGCAAAACAGTTTGTGAGGTGCTGTGTATTTTATGCTTCATAGTGTGGACTTAATACCAAAGTTCTTGTGGCCTGGAAAATGAAGTGTGGTTTGGAGTTGCCAGTCCCTCTGACAGTGAGAGGAAAGAATTTGAATTACTTTATATTTCCTGAAGGGAGAGAATGCACACCACACAGCTGAGGTGGATAACCTCTTTCCTATACCAGCTTCCTCATTTATCTCTACCTGGAATGAAAGCAACAGCTGCAGCCAAAGCTCTGGGTTTATGCTCCTGTATTGCACATCTGTTTCTGCTTCTCTTAAGAAATATTGGTGTTTATGAAGCAGTGTTATTCTGTGTAGTCATACTGGGATTGAACTGTGGTGGCTCTGCATATTTTTGGTTACCATGCCTTCCTAAAATGGACATAAAGATGTAATCTTTACCTGTGTAATCTTAAACTTTCCTTTTCAGAGATGACGTATGTCCTACTCTCAAAAGAGAAAGTATCATCTCTTTTGAAAATTGTTTGGAGTACAGTAAGCTGAATAATAACTTAAATTACTTGGGGATTTTTATCTCAGGGATTTTTTTTTTAGTTTTCTTTCTTTTTTTTTTTCACCTCTTCCCTCTCCCTTTTCTCCCTCTCCCACCTTCTATGTGTTTATTATTTCAGTGAAATTACTTTAATGACCATCATGTTCCTTGCTAAACTGCAAATGCTTCTTGCAAATTGCAGTTTAGCATTAAGTTACTAACTTAATTACACAGTTGTGTTAAATTCAAAGAAAAATGAAATTTGAAGGATTTTATAAAGTAATCTAGTTCTGCTGCTGGAAGTAAAACTTAGCCACTGTATTTGCATACTGACAGGTCTGTCTTTAAACCTCATTTTAAACCTTTTCATTGAGTCCAGAATCTTTCCCACTTTTTCCACTGTTAACTATCCTGAGTACATATCTTTTGTTGGCATCCACTTCTGATCATTTTTTCCAGCCTCTGTTGGAAATGGCATATGGTTTATTCCTTTCCTCTCTGAGAAAACAGACTAACCTCTTACTCATCTGTGTGGAGGGGGCAGAGGACTTAGTGGTTTTTGTACAAGTACCAGACTAACAGTGACACCATCCTTTAGACTTAACTTGGTAGAAGTTGTCTGTCTTTATTAGCACAATAAGCAGGAGGAAAGGGACTGAAAAATCTGAAGAGAGGCTCCAGACTGAGAAGTGGAATAAAAGGAGATGAAGAAATTCAGAACAAAAAAATTACTCTATTCAAAGGACTTAGAGAAAAAGGTGGCTCTAAGGAATCTCTAAGTAATTTCTAAAATTAAATAATTTCTTGTTTCTGGGATATATGTCTAGTAGGGTTATGGAACGATGGTAAAAATGTTCATATGAAACAGGGCATTCAATAAAAATATTGGGCAAGTGAGGCTGGATAAAGGTATATATGGAGCAAGCAATAGGTATCTTTGTACTGTTCCACAGGACTGTCTTACAAATGATAAAAATGTTAGTAAATTATAGAAGTGATACAACTTTTTCCAATCTTTCATTACTGTGACTGAGGTGTAACATGTTGTGTATCTTCCACAGGGGTGTGTGTATACAAGTTGGCAGGATTACAGGGTGGTCCAGGTTTCACTGGAGTTGAGCTGGTACTTGTGGTCATGACTAATCCATCATTTCAAGGAGATTGCTCTGATCTTGCCTGCATCTGCTAGGACTGAACCAAAAGTCTCTTGGCTGTGCTTGTTGTCATTGACTTAACAAGATGTTTGAAATTAGGCTTGGTGGATAATTTAGGTTTGCTTCTTAATTAGACTGAATGTGTAAGGATGTTGATTACATCTGTATTATGGTCTTTATGTTGTGAACAAGTATTTACAAATATAAGAACTCATATTTTTACAAGTTGTTTCCTGATTTAATTTGTGGTTAATATGCTTACCTGATTTTGAATTGATGTTTTGTTTTCAGGTGTGGCTCACAATATTTCTTTACTGCGAGAAGTGATTATCCATCCACGTTTTGTTCAAGGAGACATCAACACTAAATTCCTTCCTGAAGTCTATCCTGATGGTTTTAAAGGTTTGTTTCATTTGGGAATGTTTTTCGTTGGTGGTTTTTTTTTTTCCTTTTTTTTCCTTTTTTTCCCCTTCCTTCCTTGAGAGATACTGTTTAGGATTATTATTCCTTTATATTTATAGATTGATATATTCCCCAGTCAGGCTTTCTTCTCTTTTCAACCAAATGTATCTGTACATAGAGATTTTAAATAATGTATAATGTAATTTAAACATGTACTTACTTTAGTTTCAAGAAGGCAAAATACATATTTCTAGTGACAAAATAGTAAATGAAGTACATCCAAAGTCAAGAAAAACAATTTGAAGGTGATATGAAATATGTAAAGTAAACATCAATTCAACTCTGCCATGCTACTGTGCTTCATTACAGACAGTGCTCCTACTGTTAACTGAATATAAGATTTCTCTTCACAATATTACTTCTCCTGTGAGCTTGTGCAGTATCTTGACAATCACCTTTGGTACCCTTTGTATTCACTGTAGCATTTTCTGGAGAACCTAGCATCATTTTATTGGGGTATTTCAGTAACCTCATCTTAAATACTCATTACACATGATAATAGGCATCATCTTGAAGCTGTTAACTCATACACTAGGTTAACATGAATCCAAATGCAAATGTTTCTTTGCAACATACCAAACAACTCAGTTTCAAAAGTGTCTAAGTGTGTTTGATAGAGAAATTTTAAGGAAACAAATATGTTGGTTTCCATACAGCCTTTCCATAAAGATCTCACACCTCAGCTGGCATTTATCAGGCTGAACATCTTCCTTATTAAAAAAAAAATGGTTATAGCTAATAATTCATTGCTCCTTTATGAATCCCATGGAGATACCTTTCTCCCCATTTGTCATTAATCCAGTGTGGCAGAATCCTCAACCCCTTTGGAGACAACACTGCCAGATTGGTATTGGCAGTCACTGGACATGGCTGGCACCATGCCAAACTCAAGTCTCATTAAGGAGCAGAACAGATTTTTCTTACCTCAGGACTCAGTGTGTGAGTTTGGTGCAAAGAATATTCGTCCACAGGAATACTTTGCCGTGATGTAAATTGGCAGCTCTGTGTGATGCAGTCCTATGTGATCCTATGGGATGAGTGCTCCCAGCTCTTGATTGGCTCCTGACTGAAATGAAAGCAGTAGGAGTTTAGTAACCTTGGGTAGCAGGAAGATTGTGATGGTTGAAGCTCAAATGTTCCCTTTGTCGTCTTTGCTAAGGTGCACTGAACTGATCCTCAGGTAGCTCTGCTGGCTTTCACCCAACATAGACTTGAGTGTACTCTGATCTGCTCTGAAGGCTCAGTGCTTCTGATTAGCTGGGCTGTCTACCTTCTCTGACATTTCCGTATGAAATCCTGTGTCCTGTCTCTCTGATGGATTGGGGACTTTTTCTGGATGGATTGAGCTTCCTAAACCACCAGAAAACTTATTTCTTTTTATTTATTTATTTTATTATTATTATGTTTTAAATTTTTATTGTGACTGCTTTGATTTTGGGTTGGTTTTTGAGAGCTCTTGGGCTTTTTTAGCTTATGAAGGAAACTGGTGAACTTCGGATGTGCAAAGTGAGTGGCAAGCTGTGCTGTGAAAAGGTAGCTTCATCTGATACCCAACTGGGACCAATAAAAACCTAAACCATTCTACCCTGGCTTGTGATAATGTGTCTGTTGGAGCCCTTGGTCAATTTTAAGACCCTTTGCTCTGTATTTTTGACTAGAGAAAGACACTCTTTTCTTTTGTTCTTTTACCTTGTTTTAATGCTTTTTTTTGCACTGTGTTCACCTATATATAATCAGTTACATTTTGTTCCACAAATTGAAGAATGATATATTTGTTTTGGGGTCATCCGACTTCAACTGTACACGCATACACACACTAATACAGGCTGAATGGTTCTGTAGTTGTAGGTGAGCATTTATAATGTATTAACAGAGTCTTGAAGATTAACTTCTGCTATAAACAACAGGAGATGCATGAATACATTTTGGGACAGTTCATACTAGAAACTAATGAATGGGAATTGCAAAATTGCTAGACTTTGTGCTGTATAAAAGGTGTCACTCTTCTATGTATCGTATACAAGCATACATTAAACTTACTGATAAAAAAAAATGCACATGCCTTTATTACAAAGCATTTGTATTTCAGGTCATAAGTACTTTTTCACAGATACTGATTCAAAGCTCACTGAAGTAATTGAGAGTCCTTCTAATGATGTAGTTTGCTCTGGATCAGAACCTTCTGGCTTAAAAATGTGCGTTGAATTAGAAGATAGGTTTTTAAGTACCTTTTTAAGTACCTTTTGAAAAATGCAAAGACTAAGGGATGTGTAGCTGTAAAAAATCTGAGATAATTTAAAAAATTAGAGCAATGTGTAGCCCATGTGGATTTGGAAATATATAGAAATGTGCTGTTGTTAACAGTACAAATCCATACCAGAAGTGGCAGCCTGGCAGCCTGGGATGTCTGTGCTTCCTAACTTGTCTGGTGAGAAAGAAATAGACTATGAACAATCCCTGCTTTTTAGCCACAGAAGGGTTCTGTTTTCATGTAGATCCAAGAGGCGTTCTTGACAAAGAAAAAGTTAAACTTAGGAATCCTTAGGTTAGTAACTTATCCGTTGAATCCTTCTTTGTGGTTCAGTGTCTTCCACAGTTAATGCATATTTACTGGATCTCTGAATTCTGAGGCTTTTTTTTTTTTTTAATGGTCTACTCTTCCTGATTATTAAATGATGTTTCGAATGTTTAGACAAAGAAAAAACCCTTTATTTCATGCCCCTCTTCTAGCATGTTTATCTCATTTGAGTAGAGAGAGAGCACAAGTTACAATGGACAGTCCTTTCTGCAATTGTATATTGGCTCCAGAGAGTGTGTATGAAGTGATGGCTTTTAGATACGTTGTTTGTTGTAATCAAATGGATCTAAGGGATTATATACTCCAGTTTACTCAACATTTTTTAAACGACCCCAGGAATACTGTGTCCAGTCTTAATTCCCTCACATGTAAAAAAGGTCTCATTATACTTCAGTAAACCTAGTGATGAGCAGGCAGGGTTGTATTGTGGTTGCAATAGAGAACCTATGAAGAGAGTCTGGGTGAACCAGGCTTGTTTAGGTTAGGGTGGACCTAATGGCAACCTTGCCATACCTCTGAAGGAGTTCCCAAGAAGATAAAGGCAGGCCTTTCAGAGAGTTACATGTAAATATGGGGACTCTTGACTCCTGACTACATGAACCTCTAAGCAAGATGTTATGAATTCGATGTTGAGACTGTTCAGGGTGGGGGTAGCACACTGGATAAACTAATGACCTCCCAAGGCCACTTCAACAGCCTCAGTCACTCTGTTATGAATGGAAATGCTTTTAATGGGGAATTGGGACTAGATATGACTTAAATATAAGTCTGGAGACTTACGTTATTAGTTGAAGGAAGTGATGAACTTTCTGCTGTCTTTCTTACTATTAGAAGGGAGAGGATGGTTGCTGTTAATTCCATTAGTCTTCTCCACACTGGAACCACAGAATGTGAGGGGTTGGAAGGTACCTCTGAAGATTGAGCACAACCCCCCTGCCAGAGCATGACCAAAACAAGGGCAAGTCACTCGGAAATGCATCCAGATGACTTTTGAAAGTCTCTAGAGAATGAGATTCCCCAACCTCTCTGGGGAGCCAGTTCCAGGGCTCTGTAACCCTTACAGTAAAGAAATTCTTCCTCATGTTGAGGTGGAACTTCCTGTGCTTTATCGTGAATCCATTGCACCTTGTCCTCTTGCAGGGCACAAGTGAGGAGAGGTTGTCTTTAATTCTTCATGCCCAGCCCTTATATATTTATACACATTAATTAGATCCCCTCTCAGTTTTCTCTTCATTTTATGGAGCTAACAGATTATAAAAATTGACTTAGCTTGTGGCTTATTTGACTTCTTTCTGAGAGGTGAAGCCAAGAAGTATTTCTTGATCTGTCACTAATCTCTTTATAATTAAAAATAGAGGTTTTCATTCTGAATGCTGTAGAATCTGTCTTAGAATGCTGTAGAATTTCATCTTCAGAGATCGAGAGCTCTCTGAAAGACATTTTGACTATTCTGAATGGTTTGAGATTGCACATGCGGGCAATATTGTCTGTTTCTTACCATGACCATCTGGATGGACCAAAGTTGTTCTGGATTCCTGAAGAAATTGAAACTGCTCATCATGCAACCTTTTCTTTATCAGCTTACTTTGCCATCTTTCATGTCACCTGTAATGGTCAACTTCAGGATCTATTGAGGGTAAAATTAAAGCCAAAGCAGAACCTTCTTTAATTTTTATTCTTCCCAATGAGAAGACAGTAACTTTTCAAGCGTTAAGTAACAGACCCATGCACATAACCAGGGCTTGTGTATATGTGTTTTTCTTTGTTTGTTTTTTTCCCCCTGTAATTGATAGTAGGAAACCTATTTCTAGGACAATATGCAAATGAGACTGTTACAGGAAAAATGACCTTTTACGTAATTTAATTTGAAGTTGGTTATGTAAAGTAATTGCATGAACCTTTCTGACTCAGCTTGGGGGATACTGGGATAATATTGATTTAAGCAATCATAACATCAGGGAAATAAAAGAGAAAGTTTTTCCTTGTCTTCCTTCCGATGAGGGTTCTCTTGTTTAGAAGTAATAGATGCATGCAGTCTGGTTTTAAATAATATGAAGAACAGTGCTCCTCTACCTTCAGTTGTGACTTAATTTTACAGCCATTAATCCCCTTTTTTTTTTTTATGTTCACCTTATACAATGTAGTTCAGTGATGACGGAATGCAGAAGTGTATCCTAGGCTAAGCAGGAAGATTTTAGTGCTGATTTACATTTTATGGTGGAGATGAAATTTCCGTGTAGTCCAGGAGTCTGCAATGATGAGGGTAGGAAAGAACAATGACAGAAATTCCCATGTTGGAAACTGGGAGACCTTTGATACTCATTTCACTGCCTTTGAAGGGAGCACTTGGACAAATTCCCCAGAGGTATCTTCGTTACTTTTTCAGATTAATCTGTCTGGTGAACATGAAAGGCTGTGTTATTTTATTTTTATTGATGATGAAAATAAACTTATACCTCAGGACATCCAATTGAAATCATGAGGGGTAGTTTGTAAGGTAAAAAGACCTGAATTGAGACAAAGGTATTGCTCACTATCCAGTGCATTAGTGTATCTCCAAATATAATAATGTAATTGAAAGTTTTAAACTGCTTAAAATTCTGCTGAGCATCACAGAGCAAGAGCAGAAGGGAAATGGGGTGCGAGTTCCGTGTACTAAGGCAGTCTGTCTTATATAATAAAGGTAGATTGCCATCTTTAGGAAGAAGATATTCTGTGGTAGGATTGTAGCTTTAGTTTCAAAGAGCCAAAGACCAAAACCTAACTTTGATATGTTTGTGTTAACAGTTTAGAGTATCTCTGAGACTTAAAAAAATGAATGCAAACTGCTCACACTGAATATCACAGTCAGACTGGTTTTCTGCTTGCCGGGTCTCTGCCATAATTGATGCAAATAGTGACAAACAGAGCAAGAGGATGAATATATTTTTTTCTTGTTTGTGATAATGAATGCAACTGCTGGTCAGTTGTTAACCTATTTCTAATTAATGACCTCTGTTCATTGTTTGAAGTTTGATCTTTATTGATGATACAGGAAGAAAATACTTTTTGCAGTACATGATCCAGGCCATGCAGTAGAACCTTCAAATTGTAATCTTTCTAGTTTTGCCTTGTTTCTCTCTATGAGTTGGTAGTACCCCTGTGTGTTGGAGCAGGTGGGAACATGCAGTTTTGGTGTACATGGACTTGTCGTGGGTGTTAGGCAGGGTGACTGAAAAGCAAAGGTTTTAGGACAGATTTTCTCATGTATCTTTAGCTAAGACATCTAAACAAGCACCCATTTTAGATACAGCAGGTTGGAAAAAATGAGCTCCAGGCTTCTTCACCATGTGTAAACAACTGGAAAATTGCCACATTTCAGAGCTAGGTAGATGATGTTACTGCATATCATTATTATGTAAGGCTTATTATGTACATGTATATGTTTTGTATATATATATATGCAAGTAGTACAAAAGTTCAAAGTTTTTGACTTTTGCTTTGCCATCAGATTTTTTTAGTAACTGGCAAAGCAAAGATTAAGTTCATTTCTCAACCCTTTTAATGTTTACATTTCTGCATATGTTTTTTAAAGAAAAGAGTTTCCATTTCAAGTCAGAAAAAAAATAATAAACACTGACTAAAGGAAGTTGCAGTAATCTTGAGCCAGAATATGCTAATATGGACTAAATTAAAAACAAATTGATGCAGATTTGCTGGGTTTTGTTATTTTTAAATTTACACTTTTTTGGCCCATGACAGGTCCTTTGTACTATTAGCTGGAACTGTAATAAGTTTCCATCACTGTGGCATGATTGCATTATGAGGACTCTTAAGCACCCTCTGTACCTCTTCATATTTAATGGAACCTGTGGAAGGATGGGTTCTGTACAGAAGACATTCTGGTTTGAAATTGTGCACTTACTACTGTAGTGTTTGCTCCAGTCCTTTTCAGGCTTCTCCATGTTCCTGAGGAACATGTTAGTCTTATTTGATGCTATTGATAGAAATTGCCACTTGCTACTGACAACTATCAGGGAATATGAATTAACATTACATGCAGTAGTGCTGAGGTGAAGGGAAGAGACACTTTTTGAGACCCTTTTCATTGTAACTCCATTCGGCTAAAATTTCTGTCTTGCCTTCATATTTTGTAAAACAACTTCAGTTTTGTAAGACAACAAAATCTGTTGTCTTTTCCTCTCCTCTGGCTTTTGAAACACTCTCGTTTTTCATCGATGCCAAATCCTCTCTCCTGAGGATAAAGTTTGCCTCTTTTTCTCCATAAAAATTCATCTTTGCACTTCTTGTCCTCTTCTGTGTCAACTTTAATTTCCTGCCACTACTTAGTGGGCCAACTGCTTTATTCATCCTCTTGTTCCCTCTCACATCAGTTTTGAATGTTCTGCTTTTCTGGTGACACCAGTTTTGGCCACTGTTTTTCCAGCTTCTCACACCAAATTGTGTTGTGCTGTTTCTGATCTGAAGGCCCTGACGAAGTTCTGTCACTGTGCTTTGTCCTTTAGCCAGCTGAACAGATGATTGAATTTTGAATTAACTTTGCTTTTTGGAACAAGACCAAGTTGGGAGAAAGCGTGCTTCCAATTGCTTTACTTTTCCCCTTTTTGTTCAAACCTTTATTAGATTTCCTGCCTTCAGATTTTGGGCTACTTTGAGCCATTTTCTGCTTATAAAGTGACAAACGGGACTTTGACTCCATTAGTTGTAAACTAACGATTACTCAAAGGGCACCAAATGGCCCAGAGCTTGCAGCTAGTTTTATCCACGTTTATTTCTGGGCTTTATATTGATGTATTATCCCTTTGCTTGGAAGATCTGTAGCCTTTGCAAGGTAAAGAACTGAGAAAGAATGCTGTATATTTTGAGTAGGTTGTAATGTCCAGATGGAGTCCTTGCCAGCGTGAGGCACAATATGTGAACTAGTGACATTTCAGTAACAAAAACAAGATGCTGCAGCATCATTCAGGTTTTTTTTCTTTCAGTTGTCAGATTGTTTTCAACAGTGTTAGCAGTAGGACTGATCTGTATGAAAATATGAAGTTTAAACTCTGAAACTTGGAGTGTCTGCTATGCTGAACCTCATCTTAGTTTAGAGGAAAAAAAAAAGTAGGTTTCATATAGAAGGACTGAACAGCATCTTCACTGGTAGTTGTTACTTTTTGTGTCGGTTTCTGGTATCTAATTTTTTCTAACTGCTTTTTGAAAACTAGGACACAAGTTGACAGATCTCGAAAGAAGAGAACTACTGGCAACAGCAGCGTCTTTGTATGTGGCTGAACAACTGAGATCACAGCGATTCCTAGGGACTCCAAGGTAAGTTCATTTCTAGGAATTCAGATGTGCTGATGCGTTTTGTTAATGGCATCTTCTCATGCACGAGAGATGCTGGTGAGAAACCACATGGGTTCTTATTATAGTCTGTTTTTTCTAAATTCAAATGAGCTGCAGCTTACATTTCCCTGCTCACACAAGTCATACGTGATTATTTTTATTCTGCGTATTAGCAAACTAATAGGCACAAAAATGTGTTACAAGCCAGTACAGTAATTAATGCACATCAGGAGTTTCATTAATGCAAAATGTTGCTGCATTAGTAACTAACCACAAATTGAGCATCACAAATTTCCCATGTGCCTATTTGAAGTGATCTAAGCACTCTGGGATAATATGAATATTCAGCTACAGAGCTTTAAAATATTGTAGATTCATGAATAATTTGCTGCCTTCCTGTAGAACCTTAGTAGTTTAGGGTCTGATTCTAAAAAGACCTTGACTGATAAATGTTGGAAGAGGCAGCACCTTGCTTAAGGTATGTTTTTTGGTGCTCTTGTTTCCCACTCCCCCGTTCTTTTGAGTAGAACCTGCTAGTAATCTAGGTGGTACTGTTAAGTGGCCAGCCATTGCATTACTTCACTACACTTCTTTTGCTTTTTGGAACACTAGGCTTTTTTCCTCTAGGATGTTCTGTCTTTTGTTGTCCTCTGGCCCATTATTGCAATGCTTTAGATGTCCTATTAGAACAACTGAATTTGTGAACCTTGCTTGGGTAGTTTGTGTTCACAATGGCTGCATACAATGAATCCTGACTTCAGCATGATTCTTTCTTCTTGGCCCTTGTTCTTTATTGTAGCTGTGTGTGTTTGTGTGAGAGGGAAGTCAGAATGCAGTATAGACAGTATTCACATTCCATACTCGTGGTTTGACAGTTGACATTATATTACTGATATTACCATAGTCAGGAATAAATCAAAAGTGCTTTCAAGAAGTCTTTTTATTTGAAGACAGATAAATAGTACCATATGGTGTTAAAAAAACCCCAAACAACAAACAACAAAACACAACACCAGAAAGAAGAAGAAGAAAAAAAAAAGCAACCAAACTACCAACAAGCATAACAACTTTGTAATATATAGCATGTGTAGGACTAGGCCTTTGCTTGCCCATGACACCTACGGGGGAAAGTAAAACACCTTTTTATTTACTTCCACAAGATATATCCTCCAGAGCAAATGGTATAAGGAGAACAGACATTCTGATGCCACTGTTCCCTAAATAGAAAATGAATGAGGGAAAATTGGGAGGAGCCTTGATTGTAGTTTTTATTGGCCAGCAGAGGAAGTTTAGTCTGATACTACTGATATAGAAAAGTAATGGGTTACTTTGTGCATAGAGTAAGGATAGGAACTGTTGATTTAAATAGTGATTTTCAAACTGCTATTGTGTTCCCTGCACTGATTTGAGATTCTCTTTCTGTGCTTTGTAAATTGTTCTTTCTTACTAGCAGGAAAAGGAAAGGAGTGTAATTCTTGAACATTCTCCTAATATTTTCTTTCTATTTCAAGTATTTTCATTCAGTACTGTGTGTCTGTGTATCCTAATAAAAAAGACATATACAACTTTTATAACAGGAGGGTCAAATACGTAAGCAAATATCGCACTGAGCTGTTGGGCATGGTCATTCATCGCTGTGCTGCATCAGGAAACAGATACACTCCTGCTTCGAAAAAAAATCAGCTTTTAAAAATTCTTCAAACCTAACTTTCTGCATTCCAGCATGAGCAGAGAAGGCTTATCAGAGCCTGACTGCATGAAGTTTGTGCTTGGTAAGACTAAATTAATTTTTCAGATTTTAAATGGTGGAGCTAACTAATGTTTTCAGTACGGGAAAGTTGACTTTCTCTTGCCATGATAGGGTGTACTTGCGTTCAGCTCAGTTTTCAAAGGATGATCTTTTCTATCTGTTGTGACACATACATCAATGGAATAAATTCTTCAGAAGCTGAGCCTTAAAATTTTCGTGAAGTGACATCTGAGTGTGGTTCTCAGTGAATAGACCATTGTTTCAATCCACGTATGTTTTTAAATCTGCTTGTCATAGTGATAGCAAAGCAGTCAGAGGCCAAATAAAAATGAGGTTAATGAAAAACGCTTACTGGTATGCAACTTCTCCCCAGGGGAGTTGTCACAGCACCATGCCTGCCTGAGTTCAGGAAGAGTTTGGATGACACTCTCAGGCACATGGTGTGATTCTGTGGGTGCCCTACACAGGGACAGGAGTTGGACTTGATGATCCTGATGGGTCCCTTCTAACTTGGCAGATGCTGTGATTCTGAAGAAATCCAAACATGATAACAACACTCCCTCCTCAAAATCATTCCTCTCCTGACGAAGAAAAGTGAAAGAAGAAAGGCTGAGTGTGGTCAAAGGATTATGCAGTGTCCTGGACAGCTAGTGGACTCCCTCTAGGGGGGATTGAGGACTGTGGAGCCATACAAGTTACTGCAGACCCATCAGGGATTCCTCGCAGCATCTTCTTAACTTACCCAAACTGTTCCTGACTTGTTTTTGAAGGTGTTTCATGTCATGGGTACTTAGGAAGTAGGATTGTGGCCATAGAAAGCACATCTTTATTGGTATTACTGCAATCTGTTTGAAAAATATTAATAATTAAAAAGTTCAGAGTAGGAACCTGTGCTATTGGCAACAAATCAAAAAGACCAGTTGTAATCTTGGCTGCAGTTCATTGTGGTAGAACTGGGTGTTCAGAGTCTGTGAATTTTAAATCCATGTTGGAGTATGTAAGGGGATTGTAGAGGCTACATGTTCCAGAGTTGATCCATAACATTCTCTTAGTGGTTTGGGAACTGCACCACCATGATGATCATCTACAAAATTTCATCTCTCTGGCACTATTTATTTTGTCAGCATATTTTTTGCTTTCGCAACAGAGGAATTTTTGTGTAAACAATTGCACTGAAAAGTAGTAATTTGAAATCATGCATTATTTCATCTAAAGTTATCACATCACAGTTGCCAAATAGACTTTTTTTTTTTCCCCCCCTTCTCCTGACCTGAAGTTATATGCTTACCTTTAGTTTGTTTTCTTTTCCTTTTCTGAAGCCTTATTTATAATATGCATTATTTTCACAACTGTAGGGGCATTTTGAGGTTTTTTCCCCCTACGATTTATTCAGTCAAGCTCAGGATTGTTATTTTAGCCAGTCAGTTAAGGAGAAAGAACTGTGGTTGGAAGTCCTGTTGGTTGGCTCGTCCTTTCACTAGCAGTGCTACTGAGACTGTGATCAGATGGAAAGGAGCTGAGCCAGATAAGAAATTTCTGCCTGCTCCTCCTTTGCCTTTTGCGTTCTCCTCATCCAGATCTGCAGGCATAATTTTGCTTGTGGTTTTCTGCTCTGGTTCTGCTAAAATGACCCATATTAGGCTAAAAACCAGGTGAAGTACTCATGATATGAAATTATTGTGCGAGAGCTAGAAGGGGGGGAATGTGTAACAGGGAGGAAGAGATGGGCAGAGGATGGCTTGTAAAAGGGACTCAGACACACTTTGTACTGTGCCACAGATCAGACTAGAAACAGCCTCATGAGCTGTGTGTGTGTGTCACTTCTACAGTTGATATTTGCAGGTATGTGACCAGAAAATAGGTATTCTACAATTCCTTGGGTGACTTGAATCAGCTACAAGGTTCTTGCTGGAATGTACTCTGATGATAAGGGAGAGATTGCCTTGTTAGGATCAAACACTCAACTTTCTTCAGATGGTTTCAATTAGATGTGTCCCCCGTAGCAGGATTATTTGTTGCAGAAGTTTGTGTGGTGGTGTGGTTAATATAGGCCACAAGCTGATGGCCATTTTGTCTTTCCTGTGTTAGAATAAATTGTATTATGACTTGGGAAGAGCACCCACAGGTGAGTTTCCATTATTTGCGTTGTTGTGTGTCCCTGCTTCATCAGTGATCTAGAATAAATTTGCCAACCTTTAGCCAGAAAAGCTGCTTAAAACGTGTATGCTCAGAATTGCAGAAATATAGACATTCACTTCTGTTATGCAATCTAATATTTAAAGCAAATTTTTTTTCATGTAACTGACTATTTAAGCATTTTATTTAAGCAGTTTGCATGGGAAAAATGTGTGGTGGTGTATGGTGGGGTTTTTTTTGTTTTGTTTCTTTTTTGTTTGGTGTTTTTGTTTTAATAAAAAAGATAATTAGCTAATGAAAGTGCATGGTATTTTGTGAGTCAGATACTCATGTGAGCATTTCACCATGATATCCAGATAACAGGCACACATTTCCTACAGGAAAGAGCCATGAATGATTGATGATGGTTTCATTGTTCAGCTTTCAGTTATTTTACCTAAGGCTTTTCCTACTTACTCTATACTAGAGTTTATTGTGAAACTGGTGCCACCCACAGCTGCTGAACAGATTTACAGCATCTAGCAAAATCCCAAGGTCTTCTCAACAGACCTCGGTCTTGTTTCAAGTGGAAACATATTTTGGCTGAAGTCAATCCAGCTTATTTTAAGTCTGTTTGATCTAGTTAGCCTTTGAGACCAAAAATGATGTTGTACAGTTGAATCTTCCCATTTTGGCTTCAGACTTGTTTTCATTAGTGGGTTGGGAGGGGAATAGGAGAGTGACTCTCCAGGTGTGGCTACATCATGCTATCTCATGGGTCTACTAATGTGATGTTTATACTGCTAAACCCAATTGCCTACAGCACTTCCTATGTGTTGCTTGTGTTGGCTGCTAAGTATATTTTCCTAATTTTTCTATGGGTTTTACCCTTTCATCATTTATGACTTGGAAAAAAACAGTGAGGCATGCCCATATTACCTGATACTACATGCAAAAACATGGTGAGATGTTGGAAAATGTTTTATATTGCTAGCAAAAAACCCTGAAGGTTTTTCTTGCTCTCTTGTGGTTTTAATATAGAAAACTGGGATTAAGGAGTCTTGAGTTAAGCACCTAACTGTTCTTGTGGGATCTCGGAGAAGTCAGTTGCACTGGGACTCAGCTTACAAAAAGACAAAATGGCCTTAGTACTTAACTACATTATTGAGGTTTTGTAAAGATTTATTTATCAACATGTGTAAAGTATTCTGAGACCTAAAATGGATGATGTTTTCTGAGTGTAAAATAATACTTTCACAGGAAGGGTAAATGCGTAGTGAGTAATTACAGATAAAATACAAGCAAGTTTTTGTCACATTCTGAAGTAGGCTTGGCTGAATTTTTATATATTGGAAAATTCTAAAAACCCAGGGGTCCAGCTCAGTGGGCATAACACAATTGGTGAACTGCAAGAACGGAACTGGATATATTTAGCTTTTTAATAATTTATTGTAGGTTTGTGTCTAGGTTGATTTGATACAGATGCATTGACATATATCCTTGGGTATACTTATTAGTGACAGTCTGGATGTTGCTTCCATGTAGCATGAATTGGGCAGTGGGGGAAGTGCTCAGAGAGCAGTGGAGCCCGGCACCTCTCAAGCGTGCTTGCTCTCACATAGACTACACCTATTACACTGCTGGAGTCTGGGATGGAGCCAGTTCTTTGCCAGCCTAGGGTTTCCCCATATGGAAGGATGGTCAGCTGCCCAATAGGAGAGCCTTCTGGTTTTCTTGCACTGCTGGAGCAGCACAAAATAAGAGTATGTTACATTAATTTTAAGAAGGAGGATGATGTGAGGAAAATTCACTGGAGTCATCTGAACTGGATGCTTGGGAAGAGGGAGAATTCTTACTTGCAGCAGAGTCACAGGCAGCACTGAATTGTATCAATTGCATGATGTGATTTTTACATTCCTCCTCTCCTTCAACTGCCATAATAACAGAGTTATTGTAACTACAGGTAAATATTTATACAATGCATTATGCTACAAACACCCTCTAGTGTGATATAAAGATAAAACACTGTTTTCATTTGGTAAGGATGACTTAAGTCTAGCCTGCTTGAAGCTTTCCTCATTCCCTTGCTTTGGAGTTAGGCAGCCATCCTTACCCCATGGCAGTAACACTCTTATCCTCAGTGGTTTATTCCCCTGGTCAACAAATCAAACATTCTCTTCATGGTTTATTGTTATGACTTTGAAAATCCTTGATATGTTTATGTAACTAATGCAACTTCAGACCATTATTCAGCTGTGTGTTTTTTTCTGTCCCCTTAGACTGGTAAAGTAGTAAGACTGTTCTCCCTTTTTTTTTTTTTTTTGTGATATCCTTGTTTGCAAGGGGATGGTCTGATTGTGCCAACCATCTCTTGCCTGTTTAAGTGTTGCTTAGTATTCTTTTGATGTCTCGTAAATATTTACCTTTTTTTTTTTTTTTTTTTTTCCATAATCTTGCTTAATCATGGCTAAGCCAGCTGCTCTAGGTAGTATTCTGTCTATCTTTAAAATCTGGTACTGTTCTATGATGTTCAGTTGCTTATTACAGAAGGAGAATTGTGTGCTAAAGACAAGTAGATGCAAATATGTAGAACAGGTATTTTTGAGCAGGGAAAATGGATTTCAATGTCAAGTATAAAAGCTGAAATAGGACATTTCACGGTAACATTTCTGATTGTTTCTACAGAATATATATAATAATTTTTCCTTTCATTTGGATCAAATTAATGTAATCAGAATTGGTAACATAAGTAATATATGGTATTCATGTAGTCTTTTGAAAGCAGAGACATCATTTCATATGATTAATGAACATATATTGCAGAAACAGAATAATCTGTTATGACAAATTTTCATAGCCTGTCATCTTTATGTCCTGTGCACTCAGGAATCCATGCTTTCTCAGTCTTTAGAGCTAATTAACATTATGAAATCATTCTGAGGATAATAATTACAAGAAGTTTGAACCTTGCTGAGCATCTTTTAGGAAGATCCTCAGAGGAGTGGCATTCCTATTGCTGAGGTGATTGCTGGTGGTAAAGCCATTTTATACAGTAAGTGCACCTGGCTAAATCCCTGTTGGTTTTTTATTTATTTTCACCATGTCTGCTGAGAAAACAACAGATGCTATAGGAGCCTCATAACTTCTGTGACTCCTTTTCACTTAAAGCTGAAACTTGTATTTACATAGCATATGTGTCAATGTTTTCTGTTGTGCTGCCATATTCATGGCCCTTTGTAGTTGTAAATCTGGCCCTTTTCTCATCCTTGCTTTGCTTATGGCCTCTTCTTCTTGAAGAAGTTTCTCTTCATCACAAAACCTCCTTCTTTGCTTTTTTTGGTCCTTTTCTAAACAAAAGTTTTGCCTCTCATGCAGGTTTGTATCTCCTAAATCTCTTTTTTAATGTTTTGTGCATGGAAATAGTGTATGCATGAAACTGTAGAACTAACAAGGTGTCCCCACATACTTCATGTGGATACATGTAACAAGTATCTCCACATACTTCATTTTTACAGCTGTTTTCCACATAGTCTTTCCCCCTCTCCGTCTGTATATTTTATTTGGAATTTTGGAGGGCAGAAGTGAAGTTGTATTGGGGGTTTTTCTGTAAGGGCAAAGTTTTTCTTGACTTTGGTTTACTCCAAGTGAGAAGTTTAACCGATGTGTTTTTCCTAGGATTTTTACCATAAAAAAAGATAAGCAATACCATTGGGACCTTACCTTGTACAGTTCCTTGAGGCAGTGCTTGTGTCCTGCTGTTTGTTTGTGTAGTGTATAGCTTGGGCTGGATGCTGTTGCTACAGAAATGTTGTCAACAAAATATATGGGGAAAAAAAGGTTTCTCATTCAATATTGTCTGCATACTTTTACATGTCTTGATTTGCCCATTCTTTAGCATGCTTGGTTCATTCATGGTTCACAAAGGCTGTAGTTAAATACAAGATATTGATTGAAGGGATAGATAATTCATTTATACCTTTGTTATTGAGTATTACAATTTTCAACCGCTTCTTTTTCCTTTGATTCAACTGCAAAAGTGGGATGGGACACAGAATGGCCTCATTATTGTAGGAGTATTTCTCTGTTCCCTGCAATGATTCCAAAAGCTCTTGCACACTTCATCAGTATTATTGTAATTCTTTGGCTGCAGGATATTTGGCAGCTGTTGCACCCCACTGGCAAATCCTATTCAGACTTCACTTCCATTCACCATTGCCATTGGAGAATTGATTTCTCTCTCCTCTGCTCTAACCTTTCCCAATTCATTTTGGATTGTTCAATGTGAAACATTTTAATTTCATATCATACAGCCATTCAGCTCACAATCCTTTTTTAACCTGTCACCAGGGTAACAGCATAGCATGCTTTCTTTAGGCAATCAAGTTTTTATTTCACATGCTTAATGTTGCATTAAATGTTTGCATTTTGTTTAACCCTCTTAAATACTTTGAACTGGGGATATATTTTGCAGGGTAATGAAGGCCCTGATTTCAGTGTCAAGTCTTCACAGAAACTGCCTTACTTAAAATAAAAAATAAGGAAGCAGAAGATGAATGCAGTAATGAGAAGATTATTAATAAAACCCCAAATGGCTCAATGAGGCAAGCATCTGTAGATTGGGAAAAATATTTTACTTCTGGAAAAACCTTCCAGAAGCTTATTTTTTAATCTTTAGAGCTACACTTTTGGATTACTTTTACCTGTAAATGCTTGTAATCAAATTAATGCAAATATAGGATTAATCATAAAATAACATGACTTTAAGTAGTGAAATGTCTGGCCTATACCTGTCAACCTGCTTCAAACTGCTTGCCAGATGTGTGTATGTGTAACTGTAAGATGAATTGCAAGTGGTTTATATCCATAAAAATTAGAATTTAATGGAATGATGCAACTAATAAAAGAGGGAAGGAATTTTTAAAGTGTAAACCATCATGGCATGAACAAGAGGCTACTTTCATATTATTAGAAATGAGAATAACACTGAATTTAGAGCACATTACCATTGATGGAGACAAAATAAAATTAAATGGACATTTTCATATCTAAAAGAGCAGTGACTTAATATATTATCTATGACCTTACAAAACAAGTCATGTTTGTCTTGGTGAAAGAATAGGACCAGCTAGATTTTGCCCTTACCTGTTTCACTGGAATGGAAAAAAAAGTCTATATATGTTGTTAAAATACCTAGAATTTCACATTGTATGCCTATAATTAGAGGTGTTGTATTAATGGATTTTTATTTGTTGCATTCTATTCTTAATTATATAGGTATAAAAGGTGTGGAGAAAAGTATTTAATTTTAATATAAGTGAAATTTAAGTGTGTTTGAAAATAAGTCCTGACTGTGCTCATTTGTAATGAAATAAAGCCACTATAATTAAGACACCAATAACATGCATTTTAACTCTTTGGAATGCTAATTTTACAAAGCTTCTCATTTGCAAAATAGTTCATATATATCTAGCATTGCTTAAAAAAATCATATGCATAATATTTGCATTAGTGTACTAGCTTGTTTGGGAGTGTTTGGGTTTGCATTTGATACAGCTCTTTTTTTTTTTTTTTGAGGAGGCAGCTGGTTGTTATAGATCAGACCCATAGAGTTGACTTTATTAGAATTTTTCTTCAATGGTATATAGCTAACTGTACAAGGAGAGAAATAAAATTTCTTATGTTAATTCCAAGATTTCTGTCCAGTTTCCTTTCCTTCCAAGTTGTACTATAAGCTACCAAATATTATTACCTGCCAAAAGAAGTTTGGCAGTGTTTTGTTACTGAATTTTGCCAAAAGGAGCCAAACATATGGTAACAGTTAATTTATTGGTTCTTCTAACCTCAAGGGAACTCTTACAGAGAGTATATTACCTTTTTATCTAACATATTTTAAATAAAAGAGCTGTTGGCTTGAAATTTGATATACCAGTGTAGAAGCTGACCTTCTGTGTGGTTATGCTCAATTCAGTCTTGTTTAAGGGTAAGATTAAAAGTGTAAACATGTAAGACTGAGCTAAGGCTTCTTTCTTTTCAACTTCCAGAGAGGCAAGTCACTTGTGCATAGTTTTAGTGTGTGAGTGTATTTTAACTGGATATATTGAAGAAACATTTTCATGAGGGAAATGAGTCTTGCCTTTCTCAGGACTCTGAGAGAGCACTTTCTTGATCTGACATTTCCTAGTATGTGTGTTACCAAGTGATGCTAAAAATAAAGAATGTTTTTCATTTCTTTACATGTAAGACCACAGGCTTTTTTGTTGCTCTTCAACAGTGTAAATTTGTTTAATGAGAGAATTCTGAGAGGGAACATTTGCTAATTGTGCTACTGTTCACTGTCTTGGAGTTCAGCCTTATATCTGAGACTTGCTCAACTCAAGGTCAGTGATCTGTTTCCTGCATTAGTTAGCCCTCTTTGTTCTGCTTAGATACTGTATTTTTTATCTAAGTAACTGGTGGTGATGTGAATCATAAAAGAAAAACTACATGGGTATGCCATCACATTTCAGATAGAATATTTGAGATTAGATGGTGCTTTAAATAAAAAATATCCTGCTTTTTTTGGCTCATATTCAGTATTCAAAGACCTGGATATTTTTCCCTGTTGTTGAGACTGCTTAGATGGCTTTTGCTTTTCTGATTATGGATGATTCTTTAATATCTTTCACGGGCCAGTCTTGGTGGCTTAGTTCTCTGTTTAATTAGATGTGGTGCTTGGAGTTTGTTTTGGCTGTGGCTTCCCTTTAACCTGTTTCTTCAAAGCCCCTGGTTTGAGAGAGACTGGGCAGGAAAGAACTGTGCAGGATTTGGTTCTTTTGAAACCAGGAATGTTTACCCATTGACTTAGAAAGCAGATGATGATAGGTCTTTATCCTGTATCTCTCTGATGCTTAGTATCTCTCTGATGATTAGTCTTGCTGCAGTTAGTAGTGCTGCAATACAAATAACTTATTTGCCTACTGAAATTCATGTTTAAAAATCACCTCAAGAAATCTGGAGTATTTGTTAAATTTTAGCCTTCCTAGGTTTTAAGCTCCTGTCTTTATCCTAGTGTTGTTGTATGTGTTTTTAAGGGTTCTCTCCCTGCCAAGGATGATGACACCTTAGTCATACAGTAATGTTTTTTTCTCCAGACCCTGCTGCCCACTTTTCTACCAGACACTGAAATTTAAAGCAGGTCCTCATCTGGCTGCACTCAGCCCTTAATGTCCTCAGACAAGGAAGATGCCATAAACCACAAATTTTTCTGTGTTAGTTTCCTTGAACCTAGTGAGAGCACTTTTAAATTCTACGTCTTCCCCACAGCCCCCTGCAGCAAATCCTTTTTTCTTGGTACTTGTATCCTCAGGCAAATAACAATCATTTTAAGATGTTTACTGACATGAAGTCCACCTCTTCTAGCTGTTAGTTTTTTACCCTTTGATCTTGGACATCTCATGTCTGGCTCTACTACAGGCTTCCTTTTCCAAAGTCTTAACACCTGTTTTAAGTGAACTCTTCTGAGTAAATATAATGAATCTTTTTTAGTCCTATGGCCATTTAAGATATTTTGATTAGTGCTAATTGTCTTGGTGAAAGGCGAGGAAGGAGAAGGTACTTGTAGTTAAGTACACTGTAGAATTGTGACTACATTCTTATACTTTATACCTTGTATACCTTTTACCTTATTTAACTGTCCACTGGTTATCACTGAATATTGCAGTAGATGGCCATTTTTATGTCCCCATGCTATATCTATTGTGATTGTCTGAAAATAAGCAGGAGGAAATCGAAGATAGTGACCTACTTTGTGTTAAACTTCATGCAGCTGTGTTACTGCCAGTCCTTGGGTCCCTCCCACCTACACAGTCTGGATTCTCTACTTCAACTTGAGTAAGCAGAACTCTTAGCAGTCAAAGGTCTCTTATTAATACTGAGCATGAGGCACGAGGTTTTTGTCCTTCACAATCAACCCTAGTTTAACTAGTAATTTGTTCTGAAAATCTTTCTGATGTGTATAACTAGCTGCATAGGAAACGTACACGCATTTTTTTTTCTTATTTGCTTTCTTCCCTTTATTTGTGAGACCATAATATGAACAATTACAGGATGACAGGTGTCCTGTTAAAAGGATGAAAATACATGGATGGCAAATAGAGATTTAACTTGTGAATACATATGACTTCATTTAACAATTTGAGCCTGGGTTTATGTGGCCCAGATTCATTGTGTTAGTAAGGTAATAAGTACAGGTAAGCATCACCTACAGATTGTTCAGCCTAAGCTGTTGTGAAGAGGTACTTTCTCTTTACATCAGTAGTCAAGGGAAAAGATGATTAATATGGGATGGCCAAAGCTCACTGGTGTGAACTCTGGGTGTAAGCTGAAAGTGCAGCAGAAGATGTGTTGAAGGTAATGGGAGTCACTGGAGCTCTGCTATATGCTATAATTGTCTAGTCATGAAGAATTAGTACTTATCGAAGATAGGCATGTTTGATGTTATATAATTTTAATGAACTCTTGGGGTTGTTTTCATATGCTAGTTTTTCCTCTTTAACTTAGCAGAATTAGTGGCAATAATTTGTTCCATAGGAATCTGTGCAGAAGAATTAGAGAACAAAGCTTTAGAATCCATGAAACATGTCATGTTTTTTACGTGTTATGGAGAGGAAGTAGCTGTCACATTGCCTTCTGGAAACTGGTTTGAGTACCTCTTTCCAAATCCTCTAATCACATTTGTCTGTGGTAGATACATCTCTGAGATTTATGCTGTCACCCAGCACTAGAGCCTCTGTATGCAGTAAGGAAGCACCTCTTTGCAAAGCTACCCACTGTCTGACAAAATATACTGTCTGTACTTCTGAGCAGTATAATTTTGTCAATTCTAGGGGCACTGACACATCAGAAGGGAAGTGTAGTTAGTCTTAAGTGAGAGACCTATATCAAACTACTAAACACAGGAAAGGTAGCATTCCATACATATTTCTAGATAATAACCTTAAAAAGATACCTGGAGTTCATGTTCTATAAGAACGTATTTTCAGGTTTTCTCTCAGCTTGTTGGGGCTTTTATTTACTTAATGTAATTTATAATTCTTATTACATTGCACAGTGTGTTCCCTGTTGGTCTTAAAAAAGGGTGATGTTCTTACTCCTGGTGCTACTGCTAAATTTCCTCAGAAGTGGCATCCTCTGATGTGTTTCCTCTATGTCATCTTGCTCCTCATTTGGTTCTTGATTTAGTAAGTAGATCAGGAGCCAACAGGTTTCATTGTATTTGGTCTTATAAATTTTTTTCTTTAAAGAAATGCTGCGTTTCAATCAGATATTACTGCTTTTAATTGTGGATATTGCAGTCTGTGGGTGCATCTCTGTGTATCTCTGAATATAGAAAAAGTGTGTCGATACATTTTTTTTTTTCAGTCTTACCCTTGTAAATTACTGATTGTGGAGGAATTTCTCAAGGAATGTGGACACCCAGCAATTGTGGCCAATCCATGTTTTGAGAACTATGAAGCAGACTGAAACTTTCAGTCCTGAGAGCAGTAAACAACCTGACCTTGAAGTGTCTCTGAAAGCGCGATTAGAGCAACTAGTTTGGCAGATGCAGGTGCAGCTTTAGCAAAAAACAAGATGCCTAGCCAAAAAGTAGTTAACTGCAAGAATTTGTTATCTAAAAGAGGTGTGCCCTCTGAACCCTATATAATGCTGTGTAACTATTAATAAAACTGAGTGCTGTGTATCAGTCATACTGATTTTAGTCACAGGCTCCATGTTTTTGCGCTTTTCCCGACAACTGATAGTTAGAAAAACAGTTGTGTTCAAGATCATAGTCATAGAATGTCGTGTTGGAAGGGACTCAGGGTCATCTGGCCCAACCCTATAATTGTTCATATGGTATGTCTTGGCACCCCTTCAAACTGAGAATTAAATCTTTCCAAAGGTGGGGGTATCCCCCACTTCCCCTGGGAGACCATTCCAATGTCTGACTGTCCTCATAGTGAAAAGTTTTCCTCTTGTGTTCCATATGAATCTCAAGGTCTTATTATGTAGCAGAATACAGAACAGACACAGTACTGGAATCTCTGGCCAAGATGTTTTCAAAGTGGAAGTTCTAAATGTCAATCTGATGTATATATTTTTTCCTCCAAAGTGGCAGAATGATTTTTCAAATGTGCTGTACTTACTGCTTTCAACTGAGAGGATATGGCAGGTGCTAAGCACTTAGCATAACTCTTCTTTTCTGGGGCAGTGAAATAATGAGCTTTGAGCCATAATTTAAGTATAAAGTTTTCCTTTTAAATTATGGCTCAGTATCTAAATTAAATACTTGAGGTTATGATTTTGAGAGAGTGTAATTGCAGAAATTATAATTAAGATAAAAGTATCTTTATGTGAATAACAGATTCTCCAATATTTAATATAGCCATTGGTAAGATGTGTACTAGTACCAGTGGATTTCTAGTTTGTGATGAGGAGCTGATACACTCACTCTACATATTTGTCTTCTATTTAGTCATGTGCACTGAATGCCTGTTTGTGTCTGGAGTGTGCTGGGTGCAGTTCTGGAACCTGGTTTCTGTCTTACACACATTTGACAGGAACCTGGTTCCCATGTCCTAAGCCTGTTCTCTAGTGTGATCCAAAGTGTAGGGTAAGTGCAGACGATTAGGATATTTTGCTTTGAGAATTAAACTAAAACACTGATCTGAACTAAAACACTTGTTATACCTTCTATATGTGTCTTGATTACTTCTGAGTTATCATACCCTCGAGAACTACTGAAAAAGTGGGCAAGTAATTGAAATTCTAAATTCTGAGAAAAGGGATGATTGATTAAAGCAGCAATTGTGTTTTGAATGCAGGGTTACTGTGGTTAATGGCAATTTATTTAAGATTAGTAGGCTACAAGTCAGGCATCTGCTGAGTAGAGCGAGACTAATATGGTGCTTTTCTGGAAGTCTCAAAAAGTAGAGTATAAAAGGTTTTCTTATGTGTGAATGTAAAACTGAATGGCTGTTACCTTGTCATACTTATCAGTAGTTAATCTTTTATTTATTTCACCTCCATGCTAGTGTCTGTAGTTTAGAGATTGCTTACTACTTATTTTTCACATGCACAGGAAACCTGTAACATTCTACACTTAATAAAAAATGAAAAACAGCACATTATGACTGGGCACAGACATTATTTGAATGAAGGTGCAGGAAGCAGGCTGCCCAACAAACATCCGAATACCATCATGTTGTATGGAAGAATACAGCTGCTAATGGGTGATGTGAAAGAATTGTGGCCTTCCTACTGCAGCACAGTGTCCCGAAGCTCCTTGATCATTAAAAGTAGGAAAGAATTATTGTGAGACTGTTCTCAAATATCTACACAGTAAGAGAATTACTGTTTCCTTGTTTAAGGAAATGCATGAGAAGTTGTACGGAAGAAGAGTTTGTAGTTTTTCTTATAAGGGTGTATTATTAATAGTTTTTTCCAACTGCCCAAAGTAAACTCTTATAAAAAATAAAGCATGTTATAGAGAAACACTGTTGTGAATTTAAATAATGGAGGAGAGAGCCCAAAATATGTTTTTTTGGCAGACAGATTTTTCTCTTTATAACAATTGTCAGCACACACAAGTCAATATTGTTGACTGACCTGATTAAAACCACCTGCTTGCAAGTAGTTCTTTGGTAAATAGTTTTGCTGATTGAGGAAAGATGGTTTGAAAGAACTGATCAAAAGCACGACTTGTGAATTAGATGTCTTTTCTCTGCACTTAGGAACACATGATTTGAAGTTTCCTTGTCTCTCATCTCGGAAATGCTTGCAATGAGGCAAGGAGCAACATCTCTTACCAGCATTAATGCTTTCAGCGTTTCCTTTTTCCAACAAAAACCAAATGCTAAAGTAGGCTTTAACATGGCACAGGAAAAGAGATGAGCTTCAGATACCATGTTTTACATTTATTTGTAATTTGCAAAGTATGCTGGCATCTTCTGAAGGACTGGACAGTCTGACCCTCCCCTGAAACTGAGAGGTCTTGGGCTGTACTTGGAGGTCACAGGATTGCTTTGTGTTTGATCCAGATGGTTAAATGCAAAGTACATAGAATTTTCCTGGAGTATGACCAAATGCCAAAACTCTTTGTCCCAGAGGATGCATCATCAGGCTGGAAAGCTGTATTCTTGAGTTTCCATCACTCCCTCACTCCTTCCTACTACCAGCAAGGTAGGATGGTAAGTACCCTAATGTCTGCCTGGGCCCTTGCTCTTTTTCTTGGGAGCCAGGAGGTAGATCTGAATCCTCACAGGCTGAAGGAGGCTGTTAACTCAGATCTTTCATTCTCTGGAAGTATGCCCTGGAACCATGAATTTGTTATAGCAATATGTGCTATAACAGCAATCATACTTACTTTGCATTGTAGATTAAAAGCTAGAAGAGCCATGAATGACTTTCCAGGAGGGTTAGAATTGCAGATGTTTGCCTGCATCTTTGGAACACATCTTATTTATAAGGCTATGGCAACAGGTTTGGCAGAGGATCCCTTAGTTCCTTCACCCCCTGCCAGGCTGCTGGGGAAGCTGACTGCAAAGCAATCTGGTTAAGGTGGCTCTGTTCACAGGACCCCAACCCCTGCACGCTTAGAGATGCATTCAGAGTGGAAAAGGGTGAGCCAGGGTGAGCTGAGGTTGTCTGCTGGGTTACTTGCCAGTTAAAGATGAAAGGGGTTGAGCCCACACACTTAGATTTGGGCAGCTAGATTCACCCCAGATTTATAAGACCTAGCTTTGACTGTTTCTTTATTTAGCCTTGATCCGGGGTTCACTGATAAAGGGAGTAGGAGGTTTGCATTGGGCACTGGATTGCAGGCTGTTATGTCAATGCAAATCCCCCAAAAGCTTTTGTTAAAGGATGAGGAAGCATCCAGATGTAGGCTGTTTTGAATCAAAGCACAGTGTACTCCATAGTAGCCTTTTAAAGAAGTGCTTTTTATTTCATGATTTTTCTTCCATGTAATTTTACTTATTCCTGCAGTACGTAGCTATAAATATGCATATTTGTTATTAATCTAAATGTAATATGTAAGAAAATGTAATATAAAACAATTTTGACATAACAGTTGAGTAATTCTTTGTCTGATCAGCTGGCACACAGGCTAGTAGAAGTTATTATTTTGTATGGCAGACACAGACCTATAATTTACTCTAATGATGGCATATTTTCATACCCTTGGTGACAGGGATATATGTATACATAAAGCAGAAAGAAGGGAACCCCCTTTTTGTGTAAAAGTGCATGTGATATGTCTAGATGGATCAGTGTGAATATATGTAGAAAATGTGTGTGAATACATGTTGAAAATACTTCAAATTACTGAATAAAATATTCCCAGATTCTTAGGTTCCTTTCACATAATTTTTAGTACTTAAAATAATCCTGTGAAAGTGCTGCTTTTATCTTTTCTGTGCAATGATGAACTTTTATGTTGGAAAGTGTTGAAAGTACTCAGATAGTAAAGCTTAGACTTTTGTTTTGTTTGGCAGTACACTTCTGTTTAGAATTCTTTTAATCTATCCATTCCCTGCTTTTATATTCATCTGATAGTTGAAGGTTCTGTGAAGGATATTTCTTTGTATATGAACTTATTAAACCAATACTGCTCAAAAGTGTGAGATTTATGTCCCTTTTTCCTTTTTTTTTTTTTTACATTGTAAGATAGGTTCTTGTTTGAGTTGTTAAATTTGTATTTGCCTTTCTTGAGTTTTCTTTGGGGGGGAGGGAGGAAAAAATAAGAAACAATTTATATGGTAGATCTAAAGTTTCATTAAAATTGCTTATGCCCTGTCCCAGGCATTTTAAGTGGGCCATCTGTCTAAACATCTCTCCATTTTTTTCTGATCATTTCCTCGACTTATTCATGAGCCATGGGAGGGCTCCTTTGTAGTCTCCATGTAGCTGGTTCAGTCTACCCCCACTGAATACATCTATGTGCTTGCATAACATATCTTTTCACAGTGCTGGAAATTCTCTGAACTTGGTTCAGATGAATGGCCCACTTTCTGAAGGTCTTTTCTTCTCCCCCTGCAAAGATTTGTATGCAGAAACTGACCTTGGTGGCTACAGAATCCAGCACATTATTCTTGATCATTTTACAGGCCACCTGCTGTGAAAGTTATGATGAAGGATTTCTTAATGATTCTTTCACCATTAACATTGTTTTAAGTCAATATTTCAATTTTATTTAACTGCTGAATAGGTAATTGCAAAATTGAAAAACAGCTTTATGGAGTGTCACATAATGTGGTTTTCAAACACTTAGAACCTTTCATAACAAGAGAATTTGTTATGATAGTTTGGGATTTCTCTGTGATTACGTAGAGTGTTATGGAGAAAAAATATCAGAAGTAAAGAGAATTTATAAGTTTTTATCTCCCAGTGTTAGAACTCACATTTTTAATTGGAAGTAAAAAGAAAAAAAAAAAATCTATACTCAATTTCACAACCCTTTAGGAGGTGGTGACATTTATCATAGCTCATTACATCATCAACAGTAATTGGGAGAGGGGAGTTTATTTGCTACAAACTGCAGAAAATTGTAGTTTTATTGAGTTTCTTTTATCTGATTGGTTGATGACAAACAAAATGGATGAGCCAGGACAGAGTTATTACTTGACTTTGTGAAAGTCTGTTTTCTTTCTGTTTGTTTTTGACTAGAATAGATAATGGTTTAGCTAGCGTCTGTTTTCCATGAGAATAGTAAGTGTTTTGAGCTAAAATTTTTAGCAGTTGTCTGCTTTCCTTACTGAAAAGTTGCAAAGAAAGCAGGACCTGTAAGTGCTGCATTATTATGAAGTATCTCCCTCCCTCCTTCCCTTCCTCCCTCTCTCTCATGGCAGTTGGGGGTGAAAGGGACATAATGCACTGTGCCATGTGTGAAATAAATTACAGGACCGTGACATTATCTGTAGTTGAACAAATAGCAGTAGAAGTTGAAAAATAAATAAATAAGCAGGCAAACTGCTGTTTTTCTTCTTGCACCCTTTACATGTTTTCATAACTTCAGTGCTTCAGAGTAATGCTGGTATGACTTAGAGGTCGGCCATCACCATATTCTTTCTCTGTGCCCTTATTGCTCATGATACTTACCTTTAGAAGGCAATATGGGATAGTTTCAGAACTGCCCTTTTCTGTATGGAGAGGATTCATACCCTTTTCCTCTTGCATCCTTTTGTTGTGGCCATGGTGCTGCCTTTGCTCTCTCCTGTCTGGGTGTAATACTCCTGGCAAGGGACAACAGTGCAAAGCTCTCTGTGGCCCTGCTTCCCATTCACCTGGAACTTATCTCACTGCTAAACTTGTTTCTTCCTGCAACCAGTGTTCTTTATATGTAAAGAAAGTAAAAGCAAGGAAAGGCATGGTGAATCCTCTGAAAGACATAGGTATACTCTGTGGATTCTAAATCTGGGGTTGGAGAAGAAATGCCTTGAGTTTTGTGTCTTTTATGATGGTAAAAATGATGGTTTGTTTTTTTTTCTTTCAGTATCTTTTAATGTAAATAGTATGTCAGATTTCAGCCCGGTATGTAGAATTTTAAGTTTATTAAGATTTTTGAAAATAGAAGTTTGTTTTTTTCCATGAACTAGTGGAAAATATATTCAGAAGTCCAGATGTTTTCCCTTTGGAGGACTTAGAAGAGTTTTCAGCTAAGGAAGCCACTTTGGCCAAGAGCAAAGAGTCTTATGCACTGGGACTTATCATATTAAAACCAAAACAAAACCAAAACAAAACCCAAAAAACCTCACCCCAAAACAAAAAGCAAACTACAAAACAGTAACAACAAAACCCACCAAAAAGTCCCTTTCTTATCTTGATAGAAGTTTCAGCATTTCTAAAGTACACAGACTTGAACAACTCCCTTTCCATATCTAAGAAACTCGGACTTTTTTTTTTACTTTTGGACTTTGTGATCCTAACTACTATAACTCCTCTGCCCCTTCTGAATCCCATCAAAGTAGAGTCTGCTACAAGGTATTTGAAAGGAATTTGTTTTAAGGAAGTAAAAGCAGGATTCCCATGAGCTAATGTAAGTAAATGTCTTAGCCAATGTAACTGTAGGTTACAGTTACAAAGCCACAGGCATTTGATCAGCAGAACTGAAAAGTGTCCCTATGCAAATGGATAGAGCAATTCAAGGAGGGAAGCACAACTTGCCACGTACTTGGTACTAGATGCAGCTCTGGACCTTGCCCTCCTGACCACCAGTGTTGCAGAGAGAGGAATTATATGCCTGTGAGGCTGTTTGAAACCCAGGCAAAGCAGTGATCATAGTCATGCCTTTCAAGAGGCATACATCCTGTTTGGAGATACACTTGACAAAGCTCAGCAAGACAGGACTGAACAAAAATAATCCCTGCTGGAGAACAAGACTGTCTTTCCTTTGATGGCCACCAGCCAGATTCATGAGGTCACTTCCAGTCAAATGCAATATGAAGCAGGGCTGTGCCTGCAAGTTTATAGGGAATCTCATGCCACCAGTGAAGCAGATCTATTAAATGTGTTTGAGATGAGTTCTTGTGTCTTACACGAGAACTATGAAGTTG
This sequence comes from Phaethornis superciliosus, assembly GCA_023637945.1. NCBI lineage: Eukaryota > Metazoa > Chordata > Aves > Apodiformes > Trochilidae > Phaethornis > Phaethornis superciliosus. The sequence continues at coordinate 144,847,167 of JAJQWJ010000001.1, read as the reverse complement.
CAAAAAACCAATAAATACTGTTGGATTACCAGGGAGGGTAAGAGTGGACTACCAGGGAGAATTTAGCTAGATTCTCCCAAAACCCTTCTGCATTTGTCCTTGCTGGTGCTCTGATACCAGGAAGTACAATGAAAACATCTCTTGCCTTGCTGCCTGCTACCTGTGCAGGAAATTCCTGTTGTTCTTGTTCAGGAACTCTTGTGTCTGTCACGTTTCCTATCATCCAGTCTAAATGTTTTGGTGACTAACAGGAATTTCAAGACGAGATGCTGAGAAATGTCATTGCACTCAATAAGCTATAGATATGTCCTCAGATTTGTTGTTTTGACAAGTGTTGCTGTATATTAAATGCAAAAGGTAATACTTGTCAGCATTAGTATGACAACAGGTTCTTTTCCCTACCTTTTTCCATGAACTTTATGGTTAGTGGTAGTTAGAAGTGAGCCGAGATGTTTAGTGAAATCTGGTCTAGGCTTTGCTTGGATTGGATCCAGAAGTAACTAATGATAAATGTCTAATAGCTAATATATATTTAGTGCTTTGATTTTCTCTTTTCAGGCATGTTGCAAGAAACAATTCTATGATTCTATGAATTTGTGGAAACACCTTGCCTAATTAGGAACCTGAACTTGTACGTGCTTAGATTTCAGGTGTCTAGAAACCCAGCTTCTTGAAGTATTTGGCAAAATCCATAGCAAGTCAGTGTGTTGTCCTTGGCTTAGGCAGATAATTTATCCTCCTGTGGCCTCTGGAGGCCTCACAGATGCTTCTCCCCATTGACTCCATAATACAGAAAGACATGTTTCCAAGTTTTTAGGACTCTGAAGATTGCAGTAAAATGGTGTAGTAAGCTCTACAATGTACAGCAGATGAACATTATAGAAGAATGTTCTTTTCTCAGGAGGAAAGATTAGAAATTTATAGAGATAGAAAGCTCACAGAGAATCTAAACATCTCTAAGAATCAGTGTGGCAGAAAAAACCATACCAAAATAATGTCTTTGTTTTAGTGGAGTTTTAGCTCTACCTTTATACTTTCTCTTGAGGCTACATAAAGTTTGCTGATGCTAATATATGGTAACTGCTCATCAGAAAAGTTGTAGCATATTTTTGGATACCAGTTGTTACAACGAAGTCGAGAGATGTGAGAATTTAGGATGAGGAAACTGAAATTGAATATACATTTAAATAAAATAGCTGAAAATTACTTTCCAAAAATGAAAACTCAGGACTTTGCTCTCAGGTGTGCTTTTTTAGGCTACAATTGAAAAGATTCAGGTTTCTTGTATTACCTGATAACTGGTACAGCCACAGAATGCTGCATATGGGCTGTATTGAGATTTTTTTTTTTTCCTTGAAGGAATTTTACAATATTAATTGTAAAATTGCTTGCATTACTTATTTGGCTGAATCTTTTCTGTGTAATTTGCCATTAATTAAGGTTTACTGAGAAAGAGATGAAAGAAATAGTGATTATATTTTGCCCTTAAAAAGAGTGCTTCAACTATCACTGTTGCTATTCTCCTGCCAACCCACTTTCTCATCTGCTTTTCATCCTATTTGATCTAATTCTGCAGCAAGCGCTGGCTGTATTCAAGAGCCTCCTGTAACTTTATCAGTGTACCCAGTGCGTCAAGGCAAATCTAGAGAGAAAGTAGAGTGTATTTTCTCCTTATTTGACAGAAAAATATATTTAGGATTTTTTTTTTTTTCAAATATTCTTTCCAACTGTGTCTATAGATTAATGATATTTTATATCCTTCATCACCATCATATGAGGCAAGCGCTTCTGGTTCAAATGGAAGAAGCGTGAAATCTCTGTTAAAAATTTTTCTTCTGTCTGTTTCTTTTTTAGAATACCTATTGCTAAATCAAAGAGAAGAAGCTGGGAACTCTCTGTGCGTCTAGGAGATGGAATTTACACAGTTGCAGTTTCAAAGGATGGTTCATCATTTTCTGTAAGTTCTGCTCATTTTTAAAGAAGTTTGATGTATTGAGTCTGTTATTCTTGACATGTTCTAAAATTATCTGTGCACACTTCAGTGATGAAACAGATGTTTATTTTTTCTTTGGTAGGCTTTACTGTAAATTATGAAACAATTACAAAACTGTGTTAATTAAATAGTGCTAGTCTACCAAGCTTTTTCTCTGCTCATGCCTGTGGAACATTTTTGTATCTACTTATGAAATCAGTTTTCTAACCAACACCATTATTTAGTGTCTTGTTGAGAAGTAAGGTCTTAGGCTCCATTGTACATATATGGAAGGAAGAAAATAAGTTGCAGTGTCAACAAAAGTTACATGAAAGGTAGAAAGATAGGCCATGACAGCTGAAGAATGGTAATACTGTTTTCAGTAGTTCAGCTGAGTAAAGCCAAGACACAGGCTGGAGTATTGACAAGGTAGATTTATACAAAGCTACTTTTTAAATCTGTTAATGATAATTCCACAACTAAACTGAGATTTTCTTAAAAATACACTTGTATATAGAGCCCATTAATTTGTGTAGTATCTGTTGATTCTTAGGCAAAAGTTTCCAAAAGAGTCTAGAGAAGACAGCTTTTCTTAGGATCATTGAAAAGCAGGACTATGAGGAATCCCAGGAGGTCTGTAGTTTACCTCTGACAGCTGTTTACTCTTCTTGCACGTCTTTATTGAAGGAACTTCTGCAACATCTGCTCCATGACTTTTTTTTTACAGTCACCTTGTTCACACATGTTGCTTTCAGGATCATGAGATTTCTTTGAAAAAGGACATAAATCAATATTTCATAAAGTGAAGACAGTATTGTCTCAGTGATTCACTTTGCCTTTACTCTGCTCAAATTTAATGTAAAAGACATGATTTTCAATTGAAACTGGACATCTTTTTTATGTAGTTATTTTCACTTATGTGAATTGTAATGTAAACCTTAGCTGCTTTTTAGTAAATCCATTTGCTGGCTTAAGTGGGGCAAGAAAGTGCCTGACTACTATCCTTTTTTAATACTATGTTTACCTCCACTATACAGTTTTATATATACTCATGATGAATGGGACAGTATGAATAGAGAGCATGCATACTTTTCTGTTCCACATGGATCATGGATCATCCTCATGGGTGCACCATAACAAATTTTTTTTAAAAAAACATTCTTTTTAAAATGTAAAAATTTTCTTGTGGAAGAGAAAAGTTCTTTACCTATGAAAGAAAATGGTCTTTTCATTTGTAGTGTTTCTTTTAGAAAGAATTCCAAGGGTTCTTAATGTTTTACTGTATAATGGTAACAGTGTTGCTCCATGGCAGTGACACTCACCCTGGTTGTGAAATGGTGCTTCAGGAGCGAAGGCCATGTCTGCATGCAATTTTTTTCAGAATTAGATTTATATAGTGGTGCTCACAGGCATCCTGTGAACTTGGATATAACCTTATTGCTCAAACAACAAAACATCTCTGCCAAGTTTCAGCCCCGTTCAGAGTTGGACTGGCACTGGTTTGTGTGGTAGAGATGGCCTTTGAAAGGAGCAGTGATTGCCCCCAGCCTCTCCAGTTTTTTGCTGGAGTGTTGCTGTCTAACAGCACTCAGCCTGGAGCTACCTGATGCTGAGAGGAGGGCACAGGGTGGGCTGTGGTCACTGCGGGTGCTCCTGTTTTTCTCCTGGAGGCACAAACTCAAGAGACACAATGCTGAACAGCTATTGCTTCTGGTTTATAATTTTAAAATATGGAAGATCATTCCAGCCTATACTACAGTCCAAGCCTCTCAGTGTAAAAGGGACTGCTAAACAGTTCTGGTGTCTTGCAGCAGTATGAGCATTACAGCTTGAAGAAGCTGAGTTCAGCAAGGCCTGTATAGAGTCTGATTTCTAGTCCTTCAGTTTGCTATTCAACCAGTAACAAATAACAAATACAGAGGTTCCTGCTCATGTCCTTGTGTCCCTGCAGTATACTACTGCTGTTACTGCAGAAGCACCTTTGGGCAGCTAAGCACTCCAGAGTAAAGGGGTGCATAAAATAGGGGTGCCAGGTAGGACAGGCTGTGTGCCCTAAAGGTTGGCCCAGGTGGATGGGTGACAAGCTTTTTGCATTCTGATTCTACCCCAACTAAACCTCATGCTTGGGGAGCAAATTTCTTATTTATATCTGGAAAATTCCTCAGCTGGCGAAACAAATCATAGTGGGCAAATTTGACTTTGACCAGAGGTCTGTCTCATTGAAACTGTAAGGTGCAGTGTGTTAAAATTAGCTTCTGAGCTTGCGTTTGTGAAAAACAGGTAACTGGTCTTGAATACCAGGGTTGCTTAGAGTTACATTTTCATGGTTACTAGATAAATAGCAGGGGACATGTTATCCTTAATTAAATTTTCATTCTGTTTGGGTTCTCCTGTGATTGTTCTGCAGACAAGAGAAAATGGTAAATACAGTACAGTCAAAAAGATCTAAATTACTGTTCAAAGTTTTACAATGGAAAAACAATTGCCTTAAGACTTCAAAGAAGAAAAATCCAAAACCAGGAACAAGAAACCTTGTTTCTGATCAGGAGGTGTAACATACCATCAGAAAAAAAGTGGGGAAATTCAAAGCTTTCTTTATTAACTTTGCCGTCAGAAAAACAAACCTCACTTTTTGAACTTCTGCATTTACTTTTTGCTATTAAGTTGGTGTGACACGGGCTCCTGACTCTGTGGGTTCTGTCCCCTTGTGGCTTGTGACAAAGATAGCTGAATCTGTGGTGCAGTTAGATAGCCCAGTGGGAGGGCCACCTTCACATTCCCCTTCAGAAGTTTGCAGCAGCAGTGTTCGCATCCTGATTTACTTTGTTTACCACTGGGACTCTTCCAACAGTGACTCCTTTCTTTTTTCCTTAACTCTTCTACTCTGCCAGCCGAAACCTCCCCACCTCACAGTGTGCAGTGCTTTGCTCTCTGTGCAGAGAGTGTGAGCAGCAGGCTTCTCCCTGGTTCCTGCTGTTTGCCAGCAGATCATTCGTCAGCATCTCGGTCTGTGGGTCATCTGTGGTTTTCTTCCTTTATCACGAGAATCTTAATGAATTGTGCAGTGCTAACTGCTCTTTGCTGCTCTTTATTTTTCAGGAATTTGAGTTTTGGAACCATCTGGCTTTAACCACTTTATTTGTAACAAAGGTCCTCAATGTATGCTGGCGTTAGGCCACTTTAGAGGCCTTGCTTCCCTGAACTGAAGGACTGAAAAGATGAGTGGTCAAGTGTGAGTTATACTGTTTGCCTGAAGCAGGGCAGACAAAGCCATTAGTTTTCCTGTTTCTGGTAGAGATTAAAAACTTCTGTGAATCCTGATTTGATACTTTTTCTTGTAAAACAGAAGTAGCTCTGTTGTTACCCTGAAGACAGCAACATATATCCTAATACTTGATTTTCTATAAAATCAGTATACTACAATTTTCAGTATCAGTTGTTTCTAGTGATACTTTATTGAAGTAACAACAAACACCTTTGCAATTAAAATACTCTTGAGATCTGCTTGCTTGTGTACCAAGAGCTTGTCAACTAAATTAATGTAAATTTAATTCTTTTTTCTTTGTTGTTTGTCCTATATCTTCGATGCTAGAAGAATCTTTGAGCTGCCTCTAGTTCTTTGTGGGACAGGTAATCAGATTCTGGCTTTTGATTAGTATTCTTAAGCTTAAAGTTTTTCATCAGGGGTGTTAAATATTTTATGGTCAAGATTACTGCTAAAATAGAGTTTGAAGGGAAAATGTCCTTCTTTACATGAGACTAATGTAAAGTAGCAATGAACAGCTCAAAAGCTTCCTGGCACCAAACTCTGGTTTAGTTCAGTTCCAGACAGGAATCTTTTTCATCTTGCTGGTTTTGATTGCCAGTCTGTCTATGAAATATGTCTATTCTGTGATTTTGGTAATACAAAGACTTGATCCAGTTTTGCTGATGAAGATGAGTCTGTTCTTTCTTGAGTGTTCTGCAGAGTACCAAAAGTTGCGGAGGCAAAAATAAACGGGAACCTACATATATAGAGCAAACCTGGTGTCTGGGTGGTTTTCCTAAGCCATACTAAACTGACCCTTCAAAGGCAAACGTCATCTACAAAGGATGTGATGGTGCCTCTGTTGCCCATGTGCAGACTTCCAGGCCTGGCTGCTCCCAGCCCATGTGGAATCCCTTTGCTAATGGTGTGCTGCATGGGAGGTGCCCTCTGCAGCCCCACTGTGAGCAGCCCCTTGGCCACCAGCCTGTCTTAGGACTTGGGTGGCATGGGCAGCCATGAAGTGACATTTTCCAGTGTGGAAGGATGTCATGTAGGTAATACACTGAAAAGGTCTAATACAAATTAAAGCAAAGAATGTTACGTGGCCTAAGCAAAGGAGAGCATAAATACATTGGAGCAAGTATGCAATAATAAAGTTCAGTTCATGGGATCTACCACTGTATAATTTTCAGTCAACAAAAGAAAAATAAGTAGTTACCTGATTATAGTGCAGTCTCTTCACTGCTATAACTCCATCCCTACTTCCTTGAATATTATTCAGTTTTATTTTTCTGTTATGAATATCACTTGAATTAGGCAACTAAAGAATTATGAGTAAATTTGTGGTGGATGACGTGGTAGAAAAGGGATGTGTCATCTTGATTTTTGTCTAAACCTCTGCTTTCACAGAAGCAATTAATGAATCCAAAGGCTCATATGGTGGATGCAAGCAGTAAGCAATTAAAATTTTGGAGATAATTGCATTTCTTTTTTTTGAAAATTGTTGCTCTGTGGGTAGGTTTAAGACCTAATTTTACTTGAAAAAGGATTTTTAAGTGTATTCTATGCAATAAATTTAATTCTTTAAGACCTTTTTGGCAAAAGCCATTTTCTGATTCTTTGGTAGAGTATATGAATCCTCTTGAGAAATCTTTGTATGATTTCTCCGCAAGTAATTGTTGTTTGCCTTTGTCATGTTTGAAAACAGCCCTTTCTGTTAGGGTTCTTCATCTCTGTGGTAGATGCATACCTTCCCACACCACTTAGTCTCATCTTCTCATTTGTTCAGTTGACAAATAATTTCCAGATGTTTTCAGTTATAAAGTAGCTTCTTACCATTGAAGTTGGGTGAATGAAAGTTGTTTATTTTTTTTAAGCATAAGGTGAAATAGTTCAGAAGTTACTTTGAGTAAATGGAAATTTGATATATTTCCAGAGGGACCTGTATAGGTCAAATGCTGAATAAGAGGAGTAGAGAAATCTTAATTACTTTTTTCAGATTGCTACTAGAATGGGCTACCATTTACAAAAAATATTGGATCACTTCCCAAATTCAAATTCAAGAAAAGGTAAATACAGTACAGACATGAAATGTCTATGAAAAATTCATTAAGATTGTTCAACCCAATGTAAAATTGATTAATGGATATTTTAAATAATTTTTAGGGAAAAGAAATGTTTTTTACCCCCCTATATTTTTCATGAGAAGTAATGAATTTACTATATATCTATGTGGTTGGAAAATTGGCCTGTGTTTTGCAAGACCTCTTGTTTGCAAGAGAAAGCCTATTGTATAATACATAAATGAGAGCATAAAAATACAAATCAAAGGCATTATTGCTATAGTTATTTGAATACATCCTGTATCATCAGTACAGAGTAGATTAGTGATCTGTATGCTTTAATAATTTAGCTCCATACAATGAATGTCTGTAGTTAAGCTTTGACTTCAAATTAAAATGTAATGAACATTTAATTAGGAGAAGTCTGCAGTATAAGTTTGCTGTAAATGTTATGACTGAGGGATGAAACTAGCTTCAACTGAAGTATGTAAAACATCAATGTTAAAAAGGAATCTTATAATGCAAAATCAGAGCAACAGTATAGAAATTTGCTGTAAAACATCTTAGTTCACACTTAGTTCCTTAAACACATATGTGAATGCAGCTCCATCATGATTTAGTGCATATTAAGTCTTTGCAGTAGCCCATGCAGAAGAATAACATTGTCCAACCCCATCAGTTATAAAACTAATAATCTTGTTAAAGGAATCAATAAAATACCAAAATTACTATTCCTAGTATTTTAGATTTCTGGTATGCTTCAGGCATATAATAAACTATAACTGATTGCTCATGTAGAAGGTGTACGAGGGCTGTCTTAATAGAGATAAAAAGCAAATGCCTGTAGGAATTAAAACTGTAAGAGGGGTGTAGATACATATTAACATATATCTCCAGGAGCAGTAACTGGAGATTTTCTGGTTGGTCTATTTCTAATTACATGGTTTGGAATGCTATATATATGTTATATATAAATGGAACAAAATACACTGTTATTCCAATGACCTTTGTTAGTTTGAATGAAGGGAAAGTGTATGTATAAAGACACAAGTGGGGGCAGGCGTATCAGTTTAGATACAATTTATAAGCAGAAAACTTTTCCTGCATTTTTCCAAGTGTTATATATTTTATGTACAGAGTAGCAGAAAAAAGTCTCTCGAAGTACATGAGCAGCTGGTCAAACCAAGTGTTTTTATCAAGTTCTATACATTGTATATGCATGCAATCTGTTCCAGAGGTTGTGTACCTACTTTTACTCTTTTAATTCAGGCTTAATTCCAGAGCATTTTGTTTGTAAGATGTAGTGTTTTGGTGAGTGGCATTTTAATGAGGTATGCATAAGCTAGTCCTGTGGTGAGAGCAGAACCCACTATTTCTACCCTTGCAAAGCATTACCATTATCACAGGGCTATAGTAGTGCTCCTACTTGTTGAGTGACTCTGTGGTTTCACAGATCCTGCATTCCTTTCTGTACAGTGACAGATTTACTGGAAGGGTAGCGGCTGCCCCATCCCATCCTGATGGAGAGGGGACAGTTTCTCCTGGGAGACAAGCACTGTGTGCTTGAACCCTTCAATCTGAGGAGAGCACTGATCCCCTTGTTCTGACTCTGTGGGCAAGTGCTTTAATTGCTACGTTTCTGTGGCTGCTGACATTGTGTTTTTTAAATGAAAGTGGCCTTGGCCTCAGTTACTTTTTATGAACTCAGTGTTTCTGGTATGCATTTCCCCTCTGCTGCATTGATTCTCAGAATTTAGATGCTGGGACACATTAGATAGAAGTAAAAATGCCTAGATATTTAGGTATTAAAATTATGTTTATATGTACTTGTATGAGGTGTGCTTGTGTACTAAGCAAAAAGAGAAGCAGAATGTATCTGGATTGCATGTTTTTTTAAAATACCATATCAGTTTATCAGTAAGTGTGTGAAAAGGGACTAGTACAATAGATGGTTATATTACTTATTTACATTTATATTATATTTACTTATTATATTACATATTTACTTTGTGAACAGAAATTGTTGACGTGGGCATGTGTGTCTCGGATTACGTTATTCCATAAGCATATAGATAAAATATCTACAGGGTTGAGAAATGAAAAATCAAATGAAAAATAATGAATGAATTGTGTAGCTTTAAATACGCTCTCTTCTCTGTGTCAGGGCAGCGTAATACCTTGGTTATAGTAGTTTATGTATATTTCTAAGTCTACAAAACTCCCATTAATATATGATTTTGCACTGGCTTGCACCTACATACTAGCCTACAAGAATTTTTTAAAAAGAAAAGGCGACGAAAGGTCTGACATGGTAAAATGTGAAATATTTTAAAAGCAAGCATGGTCAATTTGGCTATTTTTTTTTCTTGTGTTAGAATCATACTTAAGTATATTAAAGCATGATTTTTAGAAGGCAGAGGAGGAGCTGCATTTTACCATGATTAATTCTCCATTACCCGATGGGGAGATTTACTCACACAGGTGGCTTCATAGGATAAATTCCTCTGGTGTGAAAATGGACTCTGTGTTCTGCCATGGGTCATGATCCAGTGATTCCAGGAATTCCAGTGAACAATAAACTGAAATAAAATTTCAATATCTGTAAAAAGACAGAGTAGTAACATACCATTTTCTTTCTTTAGAAAGTCTTGTTTCTGCCATGGCATTTAATGTGTGCTGCCACTCTTCCAATCCTTTTGTGGTCTTTTAGTGTAAGACTTGAAAACTCCTTGGGGGCTTAAGTGTTGTCCTCAATTCATTTATGTGCTATGAACACTTCAGATCCTGCACCACAATATTCATATCATTACTTTCTAGTTTCTAAAAACAGTGCTTACACAAGCATCACTTGGATGCTTTTCTTTACCACTGATTTTACATTCAACAAATCTGGAAAGATAAAGCCTAACCAACTCCTTGCCCTCAAAAGCCTCTCCAACTTCCCAACCCTCCTCCCCAAATTTTATAGAATGAATGGATTAAAAAATGTTGTGAGCTCCTCCTGCTGGTTCAGCAGTAGCAATAGTTACATTTAAAAGCATGCTAGTGTAATGTTAAAAGCCTGGCTTATTGCTACAAAAGCCGTAGTTAACTCTGCAGATTCTGGATGGTGTTTCATCTTTAATTTTGTTCCCTGAGCAAATCTCAGTGTATTTAATATTCAGCATTAGACATTCTGCTTTGGGATCTCTTTTGGGATCTCGTTGATGCTTTGAGTTGCTTTCTTACCTCTAAATTTCTTTGCTGCCTTTCTCCCCTCCTACCCCCCACCTTTAATATAATTTTTAAGTAAGCCAGACTATTAACATTACTTTAATGTAGCTTTTATGGCTTATGAAAAATAATGTTGCTGTAGTGGATAGATGTGCGTCAGCTGTGACTAAATGTTTTGATGTCTTCTCAAAAGATAGACTAGAAGAGCTTTCCTTTGAAACATGTGAAGCAGTTTTAGACACAGCTTCTCAGATGGATCTAATTAGTCTTTCATACAGACTGGATGTCCGTTTGTTGCAGCTGAATTCTCATTTCATTCACCCATAACTAGAAACACCTCGCTTCAAACGTGTTTCTTCAAAGAAAGAAGGGTTTAGGGTTCCATGTTTTACTGCTTTTTGATGTTGGTTTCCCTTTAACTGAGAAGACCTTATGTTTATACAACTGTTATTATTAAGAAAACATAGCTTTGTTCATGCCAGTTCATTCAGTATCAATGTTGGCTATTGGTAGAAGTCAGATCTGTGGAATAGATCTTGCTATACGAGACTAGTGGGACATCTGTACGTCTGGCTATTAAGCTTGTCATTAGGGAAGGTTTGAATGCAAACAGGATATTCTAATAAAACCAGGGAAGCTGGGTTGTGGAAGGATTAAAATTAAGAATTAGAGGTACAAATTATTAGGTTTGTCAATGGATAGTGGTCCTATTTATTACTAATATACAGTAGGCACCAGGGAGATATTGTGCTCTGTACTTTTCCCTGTTTTAGGGTATGTTTACATGGCACGGTGTGCTGCAGTACAAAGGAGCCTGTGCTGGCTGACCTAGTTTGGGCAATCCTGCATTAATGCAGCTGTACTGCTCCAAGTTGAACTAAGTTTTTTGGAGTTGGCATATACAACTCCACGTGACACTGTATCATGCCATGTCGTGATACCCCTACAACAAAAGAGAATCTTTGAAAGCTGTAGTGATAAGTGATTGATCAGTGTAAAATACTCAGTGAATAATACTCAAAATATTGGTGTGGTTGATGCTCAAGGAAAAGGAGTGGAAGTAAGGCAAGGTGACAGATGCTCTACCTGTGTCTGTTTTCCAGTGGCTGCTTTGCAGTCATGATGTCCTTTACTCAGAAGGGGAGCTGGTTTGCAGAAACAGGCTGATCTGATTGTGCTGGCTTTACTTCTGTTTCACAGCAATGTAGCTGAGGTGGTTTCTGCCATTTGCTGCTTCTCTTCCCTGTCAAAAGAAAGGACAATCCAATCCAGCTGCCTCAGGTGGTGGCACCTAGGACCCATTGATAAGAGGAGAGAGTGTGATGTGTGCTATGAGCAGCCATGCATTAGTTGAAATGTTTGGTCTACAGGGTCTACTCTTAGGTCCCTGCTACTTGTCCACTGATTTACTTGTACAGCAGATTTGTGTGTCTGTCAGTCTCTGTGTCTGTGACTTCTTCCTGCCCTGTGACTCACCCAGGGATTTCCTCCATTTGTCTCTCACCTTGTCACCCTCATTTCTTAAATCTTGTCCACAGACTGCTTCACTGGTTCTGCCAAAAAGCAGGTCTGGGTCTGCTGTGGTTGGTCAGCCCAACTGCTGGGTAACAGCCAAGTTGTCCAAGAGCTGAGTGCGGGCACTCATTTTGTTCTATGTGCAGCTTCTAATTTTCATAAAACTTAAATTGTTTTTAATGTTTGGTTAATATTGACCAGTGGGTTCAGAAGTTGAGTCTGTGGTCTGGATTTAAGTGGGACTCACAAATAGACAGTGCATTTTGTTAACCCCCTTTTCATTCTGAGATCAGGCTGAAGGTACTGCTGTTGAAAGGGTTAAGAAAGAGACCAAGACTGTGAATGCAGGAGGAAGGAAATTATTTTAAATTATTAAAAATAAACTGCATCACTGTGGGTCCTAAAGAGGAGAGGGAAAAAAAAAGAACCTGATTTAAATAGTCATAATCTACTACCAATGGTTTATTTAATATTCCAGAGAAAATCTACAGCTCTAAAGGACATGCAATAAATTGAAATCAACTGGAAACAAAAATAGAAGTGTAGTTTCATAATGCTGGAATTATTTCAGGTAATATTGTATGCACCAGTCTTTATTTCAAAGGTTGTTGCTGCTGTTCCAAAATCACTCAGATTTAAGGAATGCCAGATGTCAGGTGTGCCTTTGGCAATATCATTAACTGTGTGACTGAATGCAGAATCCCTTTGCTGTTCAGTGTGTTATAGGCCAGCTCTGGGAATTTCCTATAGTTGGTGTAGTGATAGGGTCTCTTGTCTATAGACCTTTGTTTCATTTGCTGTGAAAATGTAAAGAGGTGATCTCCAGGGAGATGGTATGGAGGAGGAGGGTTAGTCTTGTCTTCAGTTGAGCTGTGTGCTGACTTTTCTCTGCCTGTGCCTTTCAGAGGTGCTACTCAGATCTTTAAAAGCAAAATTGCAAGTCTATTTTGTATGCTGCTCATTCTCTGGGCCTCAGACTTCACACTAGACTCAGTCATGGAAATATTGAATACTTACAGCTGCTGGGGAAGTCACTGCTGGGAAGTCACTGGGGAAGTCAGAACATGGGAAGTTACAAAGCAAGGTGTACTCTACAATATTAGGTTTCATGTGTATCATGTGCTTAGAGGGTACTTTGAAACTGTAGCTGTATCACCTCTGCTATGGTGGTATGGGATGAAGGGGAATGTGATGAAAGTAAACTGATGTTTCTCTAATGTGAAAGAGTGAAATACTATTTGCTAAGAGAGACATGAGAAATATGATAGAAGAAAACGATACAGTAGGACTGACTTGAGCAGCATGCAGTAAGCCTACCTGGACAATTTGGAGACTTGTGTCATTAATGAGTATCATTCAGTCAAGTGTCTACAGCATTAGAATCTACTTAAAATGCATTTGCAAAGGTGATGAAGCCAGCTAGTGCTTCGTTGCTGAAATTGTCCGTTCTTCATATATACATAAAATTGTGTCTGAATTTAGCAACTCTGTGTGTGTGTGTGTATGAGAGAGAACTCTGCTCTTATGCAATAGTTCTTCCCCACCTGCCTCCTCCTTCCCCCCTGCCACCCAATAGCTTTGTACTGTAATGCTTAGAGGATATGTTAGCTGGGTTGAATCCATTAAGTTCATTGCATGGACTTCTGCATTCAGCTGAGACTGTAATTGCTGGTAAGACTGTCATTTTCTGTGCAGCACAATAAGAGAAATGTACAGAATTTTATTTTTATTTCAAACTCCATCTCAAAAGGGTGGTCAAGCACTGTGCATTCTATGTGTTGGCTTCATTTTGCTCACTACCTCTAACGTGACATTCAAGTCCTGTCTTTTTCCAGCTTACCTCTTTGTTCTTTCATTCTTCTGGCTAGTCCTAGTTTCCACCCCACAGTCTTCTCACCTGGTCCATGCTCTTTGTCTGGCCATTTTGAGTCTCTCTTTTGGCCATCCACATCACTTACCAATCAGTGTTGTCTCTCCTCTACAGGACCTTCTCTCATATAGCTGTGCCCTGGTCCATAGACCTCCAGGCTTTCATCCATGCGTTTGTCCTTATTTCAATTTTACTTTCCCAAGGCCTCAGTATTATTTTTGCTTGTCCTGTTTCTTCTGCCCTATTTGTCTTACTAGCTCTTTTTCTAATATAACTCTCTGACTCATTACTTCTATTTTTTCCGTTTGGCCCCTTTTTCCTTTCATAGTCAGTCAGTGTGTGCTTCCATCTTTTCCATTCTCTGAATTAGGTTTCATGTGTTTGTTACCACTTCCATTTCCTTTCTCCATTTTTAGTCTTCTTGCTTGATGGTGTAGGGCAGCAAGCCCACACCCTACTTCTTGCTTAAAATTTTCCTGTCTTCTGAACCTCCTTCACAGACACTTCCAATCTTTATTCCTGTCTGCCTTCTCCAATCTTGAGGCCCATGTTTTGTTTGTTGTGTATGGTTTATGCTGCTGCTTCGTCCTTTGGTGCTCAACCCTAGCAGTAGTAAGCATTGAAACAACAGTGGTGGTTTTAGTGGGCTTATACTTGACCTGATATGCTGCAATCCAAAAAAAAAACGATTTCAGGGGAAGCTGTTTTCCAGCCCTGGCCTGACACATTAAATACAAGAACGTCTCTTCCAGAAAGGTAGCTGTCAAATGTGGTAATCTACAGGCTTAGATTGGACAAGGTCTATACATTAAAAAAAAAAATCCTAAATTATGCAGTTTGCAGAAGAATGGTGGAGGTGCATTCCAACATTTTCACTTCCCAGGTGGATTTTTAGGCCTCTATAGAAAAATCAATAAAATTTAGTAATATGGCCAAAAATGTCTTCTTGTTCTGTGTCAGAAATGGCTGCATATTTCTCTCTGAAATTTTTCCTTTCCAAAATAACTGTTCAACCTAGATAGAATTCATCTGAGTTGTAAGAAACTGAAAATACATTTTGATGATGGGGGAGCTGGACAGCTTTGGCACTAAGGCTCTTCCCTTCCCCCTCATGCCGTAGCTCTGTGTCCCAGACCCATGCCTTTTGGCAGGCTCTCTCTCTCTCTGCTCTTCTCATGCTCCTTCTGTCTTCATTCCAACCTTGTCTTTCTGTTGTGGCTGCCCTCTTGCTTCCACCATCTAACCTCTATCAGCTGTTTCCTTTATTGCTGTAATCACTGTGTATTTTCACACAGTGACCTCTCTGTCACTGTTGGAGCAGCCCAGCTGTTTGATGCTAACAGACTAGTTTGCATGCATAGTTTATCCTGTTTTAATTTAATATTTTCTCCTAGCTAATGTAGGAGAGAAGGGAGACAGTTTACTGAAAATTGCTTATGGTTAAACTGGCATCTTTATTGTGATAATGGTTAGCTTTGCATATTGTTTATAGCAAACATACTTTTGAGTAGTTTAGGGACTTTGGTACCAGTTTTGTTGTTTGAACTCTCAAAGGAAAGCTGCATTGATGTCTAATCAGCATGTTGGAAGGGACTTTTAAAGATCATTGCATCCAGCTGCCCTGTGATGAGCAGGGACATTCTCAATCTCGATCATGTTGCTCAAAGCCCTTGAACGCTTAATGGGCAGTAAGCAAGAATGAAGACCAATTTTGTTGCTTAAAAATAACAGCAGTAAGGACAGCAATATTTAGTATATCCGAATCTCAGGAAACCAAGAGCCTCGTCCTCCTTTGTGTAACAGTTGAAGAAACAAAACCAGATAGAACAGAATGCAGCAGCAACTCTTAAGAAAAAACAGACACATAGACCCTCTCTCTTACATAGCTAGTGGATTTATCCTGGCCTTGGCAAAGGAAAGCTTTCTGAAATATGAGGGTTAATAGGAATGGAGGGGAAGGGACCAAGGGTCAGTCACAGTCAGTTTCTCAGTCTACCCAAAGTCATGTTGGGTACATCTACCATCCAAACTGAACCAAAGGTGATTTAAAATTGCTCAGGCTGATTCTGGAGTATGCATATTCATTATCTGGCTGGTTTTAATTTATTTATAAATCCCAATTCACAATATGTGGTTTTGTTTTGTAAAAACATACTTGAAACAACCGAAGTGCTAGATGGCCCTAAGAGTAAATGCTTTCATGACTGAGTGAGGTCTTTTCAATGTGCTGAACAAGTCACATTCCCAACAGAAGCTGTTTCAGTAGGTAAGGGTGTACCACAGAAAGTTCAATTTTAGTAATGCACTCTGGAATAGGTGTGAAATTATTTTGAAAATGGCCTTAAGCAGTAAATTTGATGTTAAACACAACTCTGGCATCTTTCAGTCATTTGGGACTATTAATCTGCTCTGTTGGATTTGCCAAGCTCTTTCTGTGGATATGTGCTGATTTTAAAATTTTTTTATTTTTATTCTTCTGGATATTTTATAATGGCCTCTATTAGTTTATCAAGTTTACTTTTGGTGCAATTGACAGATTAAATTACTTTAGAGTATACATTCTCATTTGGTCTTCTAGGTTATATTTAATCTCAGTTGCAGGCTTTCCTAATTGCCAACATATATCAGGACGTAAAATTAGAATTTTAAAGCATATATTATCTTCTCTAGATCAGAAATAAAAACATTGGCTGACATGTTATTTCTTCAAAAGCTGGTAATGTTGTATTTCATTTAGGCCTAATTATCTCTTTAAAATATTAAATCAAGGAATTATTTAATCTGCATTACAGTTTTGTGAATTTTTCAATTAAGTAATTGTTTTGTGGGATTTTTAGTTTTTTTGTTTGGGTTTGTTTTTTTTTTTCTGTTAAAACAGCACTAACATGAATTCTGTGCACCAGCACTGAAGAAAGCTCAATACAAATTTTGCAATTTGGTCTTATACGTAAGAAATGTTTGAAGAGTAAGTAAAAAGCACAGCTAACTGGGAACAATAAGAGTTAGATACAGCTTCATGACTTGGAATAATCTTTGAGTGAATCTTAATATGTTAAATCTTTTTATTGTTAAATAATGACATTAAAAAACAATCTGTGCAAAGCACGTAGAAGATTAATTAACATTGAGAAGAAAAGAGATGTCTGAGCCTTTCACCTGTAAGGTACCCTTTATCTCCAGCTGAGTTTGCCAGCCTTTATTGCTATTTGTCATCTTCCCCAATAGGTATCTTGATTTATTTTTTTATTTTTTTCCACACTGTCCTTTATACTTTGAATGACTCACATAATGCCAATGCTATGTGCTGGTCTCTTATCCTTTCCTACTGAAGGCCCTAAATATTTGGTTGGCTTAAACAAAAAAAATAAAGACATACTCATTTAACTGTTTATGCATTCCTTTAAAAGCAATGAAATTAAGGGAGGATTAATGCAGATAAACCTTCATACAGTCTGATCAGTATGATCATACTGAATCATTCAGTATGATCCATTTCCACTCATACTGAAATGGATTTCAGTAAAAATCCATTTTACTGGAAATAGATGATAAATTGTTTTAATTGTGTGAGAATTGTGTGGTCTTTTAATTGGTCATCAGTTGCTCATTGGTGAAAAGATTCTAATGATACCAAAGTCTTTGCCTTCTCACTGAGGATCTACTGTTTTTCTGGCACTTTAATTCATGGATCTTAAGTGTGCTTGTCTTGTAGGAAAAGCCTGCCCAAGGTTTCGTTCCATAGAAACAAACTTTTTTTTCCCAAAGAGAGAAAATCTTGCATGGTCTGTGTAATTCCATATTGAAAAGTGCATACAATACCTACCTTAGTTGAAGCATGCCTGAGTATATTTTTCAGTATTCTTCACATTCCTGAATGACAATGACAAAGAAGTCCATTATAATATTTTAAATGACCTGTAGTCAGAGTACGTTGCTCTCTGCTAAGGAAGAGCTCCATCCTCATCACTGAAAGAACTCTTCTGGTGGCTGGTGGCTGTCTGCCTAATGTCAGCATACATGTATCACTCTGCATGCACTAAAAAACCCCAGACTCCAAGTGTGAAGAGCACATCATGCTCAGTAGCCCCTAGTCTGGTGGGGCGTGAGTCCAGGGAACAGGAAGAAATTGGTTGAAATAAGTTGAAATCTCCGCCTTTTCCTCTTATGATTTAATGCTGGGCTGGCAATTAACTGGATGAGAGATGCTCTTTATTAATCCCTCTCCCCTCCCTTATAGTGAAATGAGAGAGAATAAGGGAGAGAGACCTATGGGTTGGAAACTAAAGTACACAGCTTTAATGAACCGGTAATGATGAAAAATATTAAATCGATACAAATATTTCCAAAAGTGTTCCACCCCCTTTCCTCCAGTAACGCTCCTGTCACTACTGAGGCTGCAGGGCAGGCCCTTGAAAAGTCCCAGACTGGGCTCCTGGAGTAAGTGGCAGGAAGGAGCTGGATGCAGGAACACATGGATTCAGGAGGGCACAGGTCAGGGTCAAAGGCAGATGAATGGACAGAATCCTCCTAGGATGCTGGCCATAGATGAAATAAAACTTGACCCTCGTCATCCCCCAAATTTTTGCTGACTATGACATGTAAAGGATGGAATACTCTGGTCAATTTTGCTTACCTGTGTGCTCCACTTCACCCTAGAGGAGGGTTGTAATTGTGACCCTTTTACTCTCTTTCATTTTCTGGACCATAAGATGTTCCTCAGAACTGAGCAGTGTCCTTGGTTCTGCACACCATTCTTCAGCAGTAATTATAAATATTGAGCATTATCAGTCCTAGAAGCAGACACTGACGGAGAAGCTTGCTGTTAATTTCAGCAAGTACAGCTACTTAGAAGAAACTCAGATGAAAGTAAAATTGTAAGGCAGAAAATCAGTTCCATCCTGACCCGAACCAGGACACTCTTCCAGCTTTCTTAGTAGTGAGTTTGTTGGAGAGTCTTTTTACCATCTAGGACTGAAAGAGTAGTGAATGTGGAACAAGAGCTGTCAGCTTTTTATGTTACAGACCCTGCCAGCAGGCAGCCCTATGCAGAGAGCATGGTTCATACCAGATGAGAAAAGGGAGCTTTACCTGGTTTGTGTTGAAAGATACTGTGCTGTTGTTAGCAAGTCTCAGGTTTTTTGAGGAAAAGCATGCTCTTAATGTGATAGACAACACAGCAGCAGCATCTGTGTTAGTGGCCTGGTCATGTCCTTTCAAGAAAGGACAAATGATACCTTCTCTTGGAGAGAAATTTTTGTCAATGACCTATTCCCACCAGAAACAGGCATCTCTCTAAGGCAAATGGACTTCGCACTGAGAAGTAAGGGAACTGGAACCGTGTTGTGGCTGCATTCAATTTGTCTGAAAATCTTGAGTCTTTGCAAGCTTGACAAGAGAGAGAGTGCTTTGTTTCCAGGGGCCTGGAGGGCTGGCTGACTCCTTCACTGCAAGTGGTATTGTAACTGTGAAACTTAGTGGTAAAGCATTTGCTATCAAAATAAAAGAAATCTAGGGAAGAAGTAGGAGATCTGGGAAGTGCAGTAAAAAAATCTGCTTTGACAATAGAGGCCCAGGGTTTTGCTATCCCTATAGCAGCTGTATTTCTGGCAACAACTTGTAAGAGCCACAGATATTTTCTCCTAAAACTGCTACTGTAGTTTTGTGACTCCCTAAACATAAAGTGGAATTAACCTACTATATCTTATGTCCTAGCAGACACCTGTTGATGCATGTTTCAGTTCAACTGTATTTGGCCGTGCAGGTCCTACAATAAGCAAACTGATTTAAACATGGATTAATTTTTATGTCTATAATAAAAACAGAATGCCTCAAGAAAAAAAATAATAAATACATAGATGTGTGGTTTGACATACAGAGTTTGGAATTACATAAAATGAGGAATTTCAAATGGTCGTAATTTCTTCACATTCCAAAGTCACAGCAACAGATAAGGAACAGGTAAACCAGGGTTCTTGTCGATAGGACTCAGTCTTTACATTCTCTGAATTCTTAACTAGGTAAATTAGCTAGGTACTTCAAATTCTACCTAGTTGAGCTGCTATATTCAGTATTTCTTTGCTTTTGAGGATACTAGGTTCCATTCTACATAATGTAATGGTGAGGATTTTACAAGTTTGACCTTTATTAACTGAACCAATGACTTCAGCATTCTGTATTCTGTACAGATACAGAATATGTGTCTCTTCTGAAAGTACATTCAGTTCTTATCACTAATAAGACAGCTCTGCTCTCTTTTGTTGAGAAACAAAATGCGTGGAGAAGAAAAAACTGGCACATGTTTGATATGAAATATAATATTAATGTATCTACATTGTGGGTTTGTTTTGGTTTTTTTTTCTTGATTTTTTTTCTTGTTTTTTTTTTTCTAACTAGCAAGTAGTGTAGTGGGTTGATAACTTGACAGATTTGGAGATTTTGGAGAGATCTCCTTTGTTTTACATTGTCTGGCTGCATAAAGGAAAAATGTATGAAAAGTTTCCATCATGGCTGAAATTTTTTGTATCAGAAAATATCAAAGCCCAGGCCCTTACTCTTAAAGATAATTAACAAATGGAAGATCTCTAAGTTTAATGCACTAACCGTCAGCGTTTGGATAGAAAGTTCATCAAGTTTCAGGGATTTTTAATTTATTTTCATTAATCATTTTCTTCTGAGTATTAATTTTTCCCAGTCCTACTTGCTATAGCTATCATTAGACACCACCTTCGTTATGGTTATAACAAGGGAACTCGCCACAGTGAAGATCAATGAACAGCCAAGTAATTACATTTTATATATACGTTAACAAGCTTTCATTATTTTTGTAGTCACTAGGTGCTGTAATGCAAAATGGAGGGCTTTCCTCACTTTTTAAAATTCCTCAGATTTGAAGCTCCTGATGGAAAAACTGGAGATCATCCATTGAAGAGGACAGGAGATAAGAATAAACCTGAACGATGGGTGCTTAGCTCACGGGGTCTTTCATCACAGAATGAGCCTGTCTTAATTCAGTTTTCATAATGGTAATTCTTATTCAGAAATGTGCCAAAAATTTTTCAAGACATGAGAAAGCCAGGATGTAAAATGTGTCTGTTTTGCTTTATTGTGTCATCATTTTGTTGTTATAAAACTTCAATGTTAGAATTTTAGCCTTTAATTATGCACTTAGGGCTTTGACAGCTGGTCTTGTTGATTGCTTTTGGTGTCTTGACCTTTCTTAGATACTTCACCTGTTAACTGTCAAAGGTGTGTATGTGTCTTAGTCTTCATGGCTGGCAGTAACAAGTACAATTGCTTTGATAATTGATGTAGATAGCTAGAAAAGTTTCATTCCCTGGCTTTTTTTAAAAGCAGGAAAAATAGGCTCTTTTATCAGCTTCGGTTGCCTGTGTTGGAGGAGTTTTTACTGTTAGTGTTTCTTAATATAAATAAGCTCAGGGCTACTTAAGTTTTCCATTCTACCATTTATTGACTGGAAAGCTAACAGACGTTTCCATTTAACCATTACAAATTGCACTCTTCTCCAGTCCTTCCCCAAAGCTTTAGTGTTGGTATGGCTGCAAAATACTGAGCCAGAGTTCAGGTGACAACTGTGCTGTGGCCAATATTTTTCATGCTAAATATTGCCCATTTCAAGTCATAGTCTTGTACAGGCAGACATGAAGTACTCGTGTTATGAGGGGACCTTAATTTGTGGACTTTGGACTTGGCCATAGCCATCACCTCTCTAAGTCTTCATTCATGAAAATAACCCTAGCAAGTAAAAAAAAGATTAGGAGACATAGAACATTGTTTTTTGATCTTTTTCCATTAGTAGATTATTTTTCAGTTTCCCTTAAGGAAAGAACATTTGACTGTCCCCAGCTGGTAGGTGGAACAGAAGAAGGATGGTTGATCTTAGTTCTCTAAACTTGTCCAGTATTGCCTTAATTTTAGGTGACTGTGTGATGATAAACATCAGACATTATTCACTGCATACCAAAGAGCCAGCTTTGGTCTGTAGAATTCCCTACTTTATGCAGATGGTATGTTAATCATTAATTCCTGGCGAGGCTTCATCAAAATCTGGGATTAACCTTTAACGTATCTGAAAAACTTTGTTCTGTTTTGTTTCTTTTGCCAGTAAATCTCTGTAGAGGGTTGGTACTTCCACATGCCTGGATTTTCCAGTTCTTGCCTGAGCTGAAGTGTTGGTATCCCTTTGCATTTGACTCAGGGTTTAGTGGGTGTTCCTGCTCATCCCTCCTTTGATAGGGTTGTAGCCTGGCAGTGCAGTAACAAACACTACTGGCATCAAATTCAGTGTGTGAACTCACAACCCCTTCCTCTTCTGCTGGGCTTGTGTACTGGGGAGTGATTTAAGCCCTTCTTTTGTTTTAGCTCTGATGGTGCACTGGGGAATACCAGATTCATGAGCTTACAGGCTGGCCGTGGGGAGGCAAAGCTGGAAAAAAGGGAGCCCAGGCCCTAGCTTCTACTTATGGGATCACTCAGAGATGTTAGCCAGTGTCTGATTTTGACACAACTGAGTAAACAAAAGGTTAGATTTAATTTGTATGATCTTGCAATAAGTAGTATGGTAATTTTTGAGGGGTTTGTATACTTTGATATTGCTGTTAATTTATGAACATAAAACTTGGAGATGTCAGCATTAAATTTTAAGGATTTCTTGAACTAAATACCAGTAATTTTTCCTTAAAAGTTAAGTATAGCATGTATTTAAAATATAACTTATGGTTTATAACAGTTAAAATCAGCTGTTCCACTTCTGTCTGTATTTCCAGTTCTAAAAGGACCATCCTTTCTGAAGGAGGATTCTGGAGTAGGATAACTTGTTTCTAGGAGCACTTACTACAAGCTACACAGAACAGTTCCTGGGGAGGTTTTCTGTTTCTTATTTAGCAGCAGTGAAAATCATAATTATTCTATTTACTTGGCTTGCCACTATGGAAAAGAGAAATTTTTTGGACTGTGAGGAGGAAGTGTTTGTTTTCTCTGGCTGCTCCTTGCATATGCCACTCTAATTATAATTAAATATTAATATTTACCAATAAAATGAAGTGTTTTTCAAGTTTGGTTTAAATTGATTTCTAAGATCCAAGATAGAGGCATAGGCAACCCATCTTGTGTTTTCTATAATGCTATTCATTATAGAGAACTAATAGACAAGAGTAGTGAATCAATAAAATATCACCATGCATGTCAGATGAGCATTATGGCTGTAAATTCTTCATCAGGAAGAATCTGTAAGGCAAAAAAAAAAAAAGAAACAAAAAGCTAGATCACAAGCAATGTGGGGAATTAATGTGGAGAAGATGAAAGGGAAGGAAACGAACAATAGGGTTGATGTAAGTGGAGGATTAAGTAAAGCAGAAGCAATCATTTTTTATGGGACAGATGAAAAGAAATTGAGAATAATTGTTAAGTGAGGTGCAAGTAGTGGCAGGTTGAAAATGACATGTATTTAATGGCTGTATGAAAACTAGGGCTTATCTGTGATTTGTGCTATCATTCATTTCCAAGCAGTAGCTTCCTAATAGCTCTCGTAGTATCATGTGCCATTCTATCAATGGCATTCACAAAAGCTTATTGGATTCTTTTGGAAGCTAAAATGCCATGCTAAGCATCATTCAACATTGTTTAGCTCTGGATAACAATTACATTTAAAGTATTTGAAGCCAGCCAAATCTTCCATTCACATCTGCTGACCCTTTTGTATGTGCAACACTAGGTTAACTAACTTGCTTCAAGGACTGTTTACAGACACAGCTCATTATTTGGTACAGTTAATAAGGTGCAATGGGAAGTTCTACAACTTTGAAAGCTCCTAAAATAGAGGATAAACTGTAATTTTTGTTAGGATAAAATTATACCTGCTTTTAAGCATTCTAAATGTCTTGTAAGCATTCTAATGTCTTAGGACCAAGGAAAGCCTGTCTTCCAAATCCATGTCTAAGGCTGATGCACAGCTCCATTATAAGGAGTACTTTGGGAAGAATGAAGACTGGGTGTTACTGGGTTTCCTGGCTGTCCTTTGCTGCATCCCCCTTCACACAGAGGGTAAGGGTGCCCAAACCCTGGCTCTCAGATCTCAGGGTCATCCCAGTGCCTCGCAAAACAGCATTAGTGCTGCAGAGTATCTGTATCCTTGTGCTTGGGAAAGGCAGTGGAGAAAAATCTGAAGGGACGCTGTGACCTTCTTTCTTGGATCTTTATCTAACAGCAAGCAGGGGTAACCATGACAAGTGAGGTGGCAGGGTGTTTGTTCCCAAGGGAAGTTTCTTGTTCATTGGCTTAAAAGGTTATTCCTGACTCAGCCTAATTTTTACTCCTTAATTCTATCCTATTACTCACCAGTCAACAGCTATGATGATTACAGCTGTAGGAGATTTAAAAAACCTTACTGTGACTCCTTATCTGTGAGCCAAAGCATTGGAAATGGTGGTGTCAAAAGGGAAGCAAGTGTGATGGTATTATGTAATTCTATCACTTATAATTTGAACACTGACCTTTTTGACTTTTTACTTTTCATACCAGGATAGTCAAGACCTCCTTCAGTTCTTGTTGCTCTTTCTGTGCTGTCCTTGATTCATCACCTCCTTTTGAATAATGAGGCCTTTGAGTAGTCTTATAGTCCTGTCCCAAACACTTAAATGTTTGATTTTTAATGTATGAAATAAGCTTTGTTAACATGTTCTAGGTAGGACCCCTGTATAGACAAGGACTGTGGTTTCCTTGCTGTGAGATCGTGTCCCTTGCCTTTTTCACCTGTTGGACTTGCTATTTTGGCTTTTTTTTTTTAATCTCAAATTAATTTTTCACTCATATTTTAACTTTACTGGGGTTTTTCTTCAATGTATTTAACTTCTTTTGAATTTTTTAAAAATGCTTTTTGGCTCTTAAACACTCTGTCTACGTCTTCATTTTTCGTTTCACCTACTTTTGCACTTGTATTAAATTTCCTGTTGATATTCTTTTAAAATAGTAGGAAAGTCTTAACATTTTTGCTTTATTTCACTGATCATCTCTTGAATTTCCCATGTAAACTGCAATGTTTCTTTGGATTTTTAAGGTGCAGTGTGCTGAAAACCCTGGTTCTTCAAAGAATGCCTTGTGCAGTTTTTTCCTCTTGTTTTCTGAATTAAAACTTGTAATAAGAGCTTTTGTCTTAAAACCTCCAGTGTCTGTGATGCTTCCAACTACTTTTTACTCTTATAATGTCAAAATTAAATCTTACTTTTGAGTGAGAGTGGATTTCATGCTTCCTAGTAGAAATTAACATCAACTGATAGCTCCCCCAAATCATGTCACTGGAGGTGAACTCCAGTTTTTTCTACACCAGATGCATAGATTTTTTCTTTTTTTTTTGGTAGTATCTGGTCAAATGATAGGAGTGGCTTATTACTTTGAGAGCAAGGATACCCCTGGCAGAGAGTTTACTGTGAAAAGGGGAGCAGAATTAATTCAGAGACATTGCATTCCTTGCATTGAGTTCTTCTCTTGTCCTGTCTCTTGAGAGAAGATGGAATTTGTCTTACGGATTCTTACCCATTTTCCCAGCTTAGTGATTTCACGGATGTTTTGTGACTGCACCGGAGAATATGATGATGGCTATTTGAAATATTCTAAGTTTTTAGAAGAAGATGATAGAAAAATCAGGTTAAGAAATATTAGTGGAGTTTATGAAGGGTCCCAAAATGTGTTTAGAGGTAGCACCATAGTGCAATTCTATGAAAAATAAGCCTTTTGTGAAAAAAGCTTAAAAAAAGGTCTTTATATTTCCAAGGTACTTAAACAGGCAAAGGCAGTAGAAGGTAGTGTCAGGATGCCCCTTTTGTTGCTGTGTGAGAAGCAGATCTCATGAGTGGTTTGTAATCTCTGCATTTTCTTCTTCCCTAGTATCTAATTGACATCTAATACAAATTTACAGAATTTGAGTGTTGTAGTAAAAGTGTGCACCTTAATGTGTGATGATTGCATCTTTTATTTAGTGTAAAACTTATTCTGTTCTTGTTGACAACTGTTACAAAGATGTGTATTTTTGATTTGCCCAAAGTCTGAATATTTATAGGCGATTAAAATAAAGAGGTTGTTTAGCAGGTGCTGACTGCAATTTTCTAGTTACAGTATCATAATCACTTCATGAGGAAATTATCTTTGTTCAGTGGTAAAGGATGTAGGTAATCTGTCTCTAATGCCAATTTTTTTCAGGGTGTGCACTTCATTTTTTCCCCTGCACTTACGTAGATTGGAAAACTGAATGTTCCAAAGAACTTGTGAAACAGTTTCCATATCAACTTTTATGTGGTAAAAATGTAATTAAGGTTGTCCAACCCAAAACATAAAAAAGAAAATTTATTTTCGATGACATTTTGAAAATACTGTTTCTTATTTAACTGGTTGTATTGGCACAGTGAATTTAGTTTTACCCTGGTAAAAGTCAGTAGCAAGACACCACCTATTTAAATGCAAGCAGTTGGAGCTGTGAGAAAATACTAAATGCAAAGAGGTTTCTATTCACAACCACTACTTTCATGTCTTTTGAAAAAATTAATGGTAATCAATTTAACATAATGCAATCCCATTAACTGCTAAGGTAAATAGCATTAGATGTAAACATCTTTTTCACATTGCTACATAACTTTCATTTGTTCTGCTTATGGAAATGTTTCAAACATTTTAGCATTTCCTCTTTTGTCTGGTTTATCAATCTTCTGATAATCTCACCTTTTCCCTGCTTGCATGAATTTTGCATCCTTATCCCTTGTCCAGGAGCTTTTGTTGTTTCCTTTTCTGTTTATCACTGACATCTCTGGAGCAGTGACATTCTTACTGCCTTTTCTAGGTTTATTTTAAAATCTGGGGCTTCTAAAGAGGGAATATGCCTACTGTTACTTCTGGTAATTCCTTACAGTTCTTTCTTATCTCTGCAGTTTTTTTTTTATAAAAATGGGTATTGCTGTCTTGGTGCTAGTCAGAAATGACTGAGATGGTTCAGGTGTGTGGCTGGGGAGCAGGGAATGGTGGAAGGGATTTGGTAAGCATCTATGCTTACTATATGCTATTACTTCTGGTAAGCTTCTTGGAAGTCATCAGTGGGAGCACTTGCCTTGATTTTAAAGGTGCTAAGCTTGGAAACTAAGCAAACAATGGAAATAGGTTTACAGGTATATTTTATTGCATCTAGTCTCTTCCTCAGTGCTTGTTTTTACTTCAGAAACAAAAGATTTTTAATCTTCCGGTTGTATGAGTAAAAAGGTTTCTTACAACTACTATTTTTCTTATTCTTGGGAAACCATATAGCTAGTCTTGCTGTCCCCAATTTATTCGAATGATCCAGCTTACAGAAGGGTTCCCTTTGGCTCTTTGTTTGAAGGACATACATTCAATCACAGATGACAAGAAAGTAGATCTAGCTTTAACAAGGATTGTCCTGAGGTATCTGTGGAAGTTTGGGGAAAGCAGGCCACAGCCAATATTTTGTGTGTAGAGCCTTTGGTTTAAGTGCTGAATAACCTTGGGATGGGGATATCCAAAGGATTAGTGATGACCTGTGTGCTGTTGTGACAGCTGAGAGCAGCAGGTTGGAACTGTTGGATGAAATCTATATCCAGTTGCCCATTGTATTTTTTTCTTGTCACTACACAATGTGAAATCTAAGGCACCTTTTTAAAAATTATTTTTTTTTTAAACTGTTGCTTATTCTAGCTGCTCACTAATTTGAAGAGAAAAGATGGTCTTGCTGTCACCAAAGTACAATAGGAAAAATAATTGGAATTGGTGGCAGACCCCTCTGTCTGGTGTGACCATACACCCTACATGAGGAGGCTGAAGTAAAGTGCTGTTTCCAAATGTTATTACGTGATGCTTTTCTTTCTCATTAGTCATTTTGGTGCCTGCTGATTTTGTTGGACCTCTGTATCAAGTTGTAAATGGTGTGTGAAATATAACACTTCTCAGCTGATGGGTGTGGTCCTCATGATTTCAAATGCTCTTCAGTTCACTGTGGTATGCTTTGTTTAGACCACACATGGAATTCTATGTAATGCATCATTCTCAGTTTAGAAAATAACATGGGAGATAAGTAGGAACTATTTTTTAAAAATGTTGGGGATGTGCATGCATGTGTTGGTCTGCATGTCTTGTGGTTTGGGTTTTTGGGGTTTTTTTTGTTTGTGTGTTTGGGTTTTTTTCTAGTTTAATTTTAAAAATAAGATTTTAAATTCTTATCTCTTCCCAAAGAGATATCGGTGTGGTGGTACTGGGAATTCCTTGATAGCCAGAATTAATTTGCACCCATCTCACCCAATTAAGAAAACAAAAATTAAAGACTTGAGAGTTATAAGTGACTTGTCAGCTGCACATTGGCAGTAAAAGCAGGATTCATTAATTCTTGACTCTAAGCTTGAAATCCAGCTTCTGTTGATATGGTCTTTCTATTTAAAAAAAAAGCTGTTCTTATCCTGTGTATCCTTATTGCATAACTTTCACTAAATGAATATATATATTAGATTAATGTTTAAAAAGAAACAACCCAAGTATGTTCCAAAGCAGTTTTTGTCCAAAATGGTAGTATGAGTTTTGGTCTGTTGTGTTTATACTATCAAGTGGGATAGGGCTTGGGATCCCCATGAAGTGAGAGAATGGAAACTCCAGAGCTGAGACTCATTTATGAATCAGACTTGCTTACTGGTTTCATTATATAGGCATGAATCTTGACTCAAAAGCTACTAAAATAGCAGTGTGTACCTTATCAGGATTTTATTTTACTGGTGTATTTATAATTCTGAGCATAATGCGCTTAATGACCTTGAGTTGTCATTGATCTTTGTTAGACTCCTTTTCAATAGAGAAAATGGGAATATTCCCAACACATTATCCTGTCAGTCAAGGAAATTTGGAGTGCAATAAACCTCTGAAGGTGCCCTGTATGCACGTGACAATAGCAATGCTGTTTGAACCACCTGCTCCATTTTCTAGCCATCTAGCAGCAGTACCTGTAGCCAGGCAGGAGTGTATTTAGGTAGGCAGAGCCAGGGGGTTTGTCTTGATAAAGCATCTGGAAGAGGAAAGGAGAGCATTTTTTTAAATTTTATTTATTTTATATTATTTTATTTTATTTATTTATATATTATTTATTTTATTTTCTCTTCCACACTGGTCCTACAATAGTAGTCACCCGTATTTCCCAAACCAGCTGTGCTTTCTCTGAAGCTGCTGCCAGCAAATGTCAGTGATTCTTAATGACTGATTATTTTCTTGCTGTATTTTTAACTTCTTTTTTCTTTTTCTTTCTCTCTTTTTATTTTTTTTTTTGTGTGTGTGTGTGTTAGTGTGAGTTTGGGGTGGGTTTTTTTGCTGTTTGTTTGGTTTTAACTTCAGTGGGTTCAGGCAGATTACAAATAAGAGTTATCTTAGTAATAATGACTTGATTGAAGTGAAAAAAAAGGCATTTACCACAGTGGAGCATTTTTGCTGTGTGCAGCCTCTCTACTAGGTTTTACAGAGAGGATCACTTCCCTGGTGAATGCTCAAAGAAAGCCCTTGCTGATTAGAGGTGATGAAGGCCATTGCTTCTCTCTCTTGTTTCGTTTTGATTCTGTTGTTGTTAAGCTGAGAACTGATTCCTGTTGTGTGGCTTCTCTCCTTGGTCTCTAGCCTGGCACGCTTCCATTTCTAAAGTGGGATATACCAAAGCAGCTGATGGTAATTTGCATGTATCTGTGTTACTTTAAAGGAAAGAGAGATAATTTGAACGTGTGCACATGTTTGCTTTATTCTAGTGGTTATAGGCTGTTTGCTTTTCTCATGATTAAGGTCTGCCCATTCTATGAATGTGCTTAATACTTTGAAAACTTGAAAGAAATTATGGCACCACACACAACGTCAGAATGAGCATTTGAAGTAAAAGGCCAGCAATTCAGATCTTCTGGTCTTGTTCGTGGCAGGTAAAAGGCTGCCTTGATGACACCAAGAGCAAATGAATTTCTCTCCTGCAGTCATGCACTGAATAAATTGCTTGATCTAGTTTGGTACAAAAGGACATGATCTATAAATAGTTAACAGAGCTTTTTTCAGGACAAGTGATCTATAGTCTGGAACTCTCTTGGGGTCTTTTAAAAAAGTAACTACTGATATGAACAAAAGGAAAGTTTGTTTAAAAAAAAAAAAAAAAAAGGCCTTTTTAATGAGATTTAAACGCACATACTTTAACTTCTTTTTGAAAGCATCTGACCAACCACTTCAAAAGTCTGAGCTAACCTCACAGTCACTTGAAGATAAGAAGGAAAAAGGTCAGCCTATTAATCTAATGTGAATATATTGTCAATAACTGCAAGCTGAACATGTAAGCTAAAACAATTGGTTAATTTGAATCAAAGAAATTGAAGTCATATAAGCATCAGTGAATTCAGTTTTTATTCTAAAGCCACTGTTTTGGTCTTACAGGAACTTTCTGACATTTTAGTGAGTTTGTCAATACACTATGCTGTTGACCACAGGGTCTCTCTGCCATATTTGCTCTTTCAAGCACTTTTTTTGCTAGCTAATCTTGCAGGTTTTTAGATCATTGCTAATTGTGATAAGCAAAACTTTCAAGACATTATAGTGTGCTGAAGGAAGCATCATCTATCTATGAAGTTTCTTCACGTGGCATTCTCAGAAGAAAGCACAAACAAGTTATCTGGGCAGAAAAAAAAAGAAACGAGGCTCCCTTTTTGGCATTTTCAGCTATAATTAATTTTCACTGAGATGAGTCTAGTCATCTTGAAATTAGTTTCAATGTAGTTTGGGGATTTGGGCTGAAAAAGCCTATGTAAATTGCACATGTAAAATTGGGGGTTTAGTGGTAGTGTTGGATGCCTTTCAGTGTGGTGGTGGCAGCAAAGTGTCTGAATCCTGTTGGTATAGATGCTAATTAAGCACATCATCTTCAGAACTGTGCTGGTGCATGTATGCACCACAGCTAGCTCTAGGACCACCAGCAGCAAGTACATTGTGTGCAAATGTGACCAGGTAGAGCTTAAGAAGCACAGATATGAGTGTTAGTGCTTGGGAGCCAGAAGGATCCTTCACCAGAGTGAGGAGGCCATCTATGTTTACAGATTTGCTATGGGTTTTGGTACAGCAAATTGTTCTGTGCCTACAGAGAAGCTGAAATTCAGGCATCCAGACTATGAAATCACTTGGCCAGGTGAAGGGTACTGACCTGATCAATTACAAAATCTAAAATAGCATTGTGGGGAGTATGTTACAGACCATCTGATCTAGGTGAGGAAGTGAAGACTGCTAGAAACAACTGGAGGAAGTCTCTGTGATAGAATGGGGTCCTCATGGGGGACCATGACATCTTCTGGAAGAAGAACATGGTGAGATACAAGTAGGAAAATTTCTGAACGGTGTTTGGGATAACTGGTCGATACTGGTATTGATACAGCAGGATCTGCTATTCCCTACTAAGGAAAAAACAGCTGAAGACCATGGTAATCAATGACAGCCTTGGCTGTGACAACCATGAAATAAATGGTTAGCATTCAGTGTTGAGGAGAGTGAGGAGCAAGATTAGCAAGGGTAAAGACTCTAGCCTTCAGGCTAGTGGGCTTCAACTTCTTTATTTAATGTGTAGGGGGAGTTCCATGGGAGACAAACCTGAAGAGCAAGAAGACAGGTCTTTGAGGGCAGAATCCTCTAAGTGCAAGAATACAGAGGAAACTAAGCACATTTTATTAAGAAAACAGCTTTGTTAGGAACAGGTACAATAGCAGAGCTCCAGTGCAAAAGGACAGCATTTGATAGGTGTAATGCAGGACAGGATGCAAAGGAGGAATTTAGAAAAATAGCTCAGGCTTGGTGGGATGCTATTCCCATGACAGTTCCAAGGAATGTTAGAAACAAGAAGAATTCCTACCACTGAATTACTAATAGAAAGCTGAAAAGGGAAAATGGTGCATTAAACAAAGGGATTATAAATTATTTGGTAACAGCAGACACAGATAAACCTGAGATACCTAATGACTTCTTCGCTTCAGTCTTCACCAGGGGGGTTTCCCAGGCCCATGTTATTTGTGGAATAGTTCAGGGAGGAAGCACATACAGATCAAGGCAGCAATTGGAAGAATTCAACACGTGGAAATCCATGGGACCAGACTGCTTTTAGGAATGCTGGGAGACCTGACTGGTGTGACAGCAAGATTGCACTCTGTACATCTGGAAGATCATGAAGGTTGAAGGAGGTCCCTCATTAGTGTAGTCTTCAGAAAAGGCTAAAAGCAAACCCTACAGAACCACAGCCTCATCAGCCTCACTTAAGTCTCTGAGAAGTTGATAAAGTGAGTCTGCTTAGTTGTACTCTACTCAGAGGTCACCAGGGGACTGCAAGGGTTTGTATTGTGACCTGTGTCTCGTTGAACAACCTTATCGACGATCTGGAGGAAGCAAGGGGAATGCACAGTCATAAAGTTTTCCAGAAGACATAGGATTGGGAAAACTGCTCAGTACAGTCAAGGGCAATGCTGCCACCCAGTGGGACCTAGACAGGCAAGAGGAATGGACTAATGTATAACTAAAGAAAGTCAGAGCCTTCCTTCTGGACACAGTATCTAGGTGTGGTCTGAGTTTTTAGTAGAGGGAGCTAACCACTTCCCTCTATCAGCAAACTATACTTTTGTTAGCTGAGCACAGAAGGTTTTCAGCTGTCTTTGTTGCCAGGGCATGCTGACTTATTCATGTCCAGCTGACATGTCAGCCCACATCTCCAAGTCTTCCACAGAGCTGCTCCCCAGCCAGTGAGGTCCCATCCTTTATCATGGCAATGGGCTCTTCCTTCCCACATGTTAGACTTGACAGTTTGTGAATTTTCATGGAGTTTCTATTGGCCGCTTCCTCATGCCTGTCTAGGCTCCCCTGGATGGCAGCTTTGCCCTGGAGTGTGTTAACTGTTTGCCCCAGTTTTGTGCCATCTGTAAACCTGGTAAGAGTGCACTGTCACCTCTTGTAGGAACTGACTGAAAAAATGTCAAACGCTTTATGAGTAATCAGACTCAGGGCACTGGCAGACACAGTCTGAAGGACAGGAGGAAAAGCATATGCAAGGAGGAGATTAACTAATAAGAACTGCCAAAATGGGAAATCTTTGTCTTTGTTTGCATTTATAAATTACAACATATGAAGTATTATTTGGTTGATACTATTTCTTAATTTGGCAGAAATAATTCCCTTTTAATTCAAGGTACTTAAAGACAATGTGGGGGAGTTAGAGGAGATTGCATAGGAAGACCCAAGTCCTTCTGGCCTCCAGGTGGCTGGTAATTTTCATGATACGGAAGTGTGTTGTGGTTATTAGCTTTGGGAATATACAGAGAGATGCAAGATAGTTTTGAGATCTGATGACTCGAGAAGACAGTTGTTTGGTGGTTTGGTTTTTTTTTTTTTTTACATTGAGGACTCACAAAATATTTTACAAAATGCTTGGGGTTTCATGTGTCATGCTTTTAAAGGAAGCCTTAGTTTCATCAGCCCCATAAAAACTTCACTCTCGTTCCAAAGCCTCCATGGGACTGGAGAGTGGATTGCATGAGAGTTTAAGGAATTTTGTGAAAACTGTTTGGGAGCCAAAAGCTGCTTTGTCCACTGCAGTTCGGTTTAGTCTGAGATCACTGCAAGGTGTTACTGAATACTGTTGACTACAGCTGGATGTTCTACTGCCTCACTATGCTATGAGTCTTCTGCCTGTCCCCTCTTCTGCACAAGCAGCAAATACTTATCTGTACCTGACTCATGAAAATGAAGAGAATTTCTTTGCTGTTCTGACATGGGTGCTGTTCATCAGCAATGGAGGTGAAGAGGCATCTGCCTGGGACAGTGACTTTTCGCAGAGGAGAGAACATCTTTGCTTTTTGTAGGTTTGAGGAAAGTCTTCAAACATGCGTGCTACCTCACATTTACAACAGCGATGCTTGCTACCATTTTTCCTTTCTTGCAGGATGATTTTAAGTTTTTATAGAGTTCTTGCTGCCCACTGGATGTGCCTTTGATTTACAGCTATAAATTAATGGTAGTTGAAGGTATTGGGGTGTATGACACTGAATATTTATAAAACTTTTGTGAATAGTAGTCCATTTTCCTTAAATAGAGCATCTTCACGGCAGCTGTCTTGATCAAAGATTTCAGCAAGGCAGGCCTGCAGAGGATGACTTGTCTTTTGGTTGATCAGTTTGACCAGGGAAAGTCATCACTTATGCAAGTAGAATTAAGTGGTGTAAAGAATCAGGGTGGTATTACCCAGTAGTTTAGAGTCAGGACTCTCTAGGTCAGGACTTAAACCAAAACCATCAAGTTAAAGTTGAGTTAAATGCTGTGCAGGGAGGCAAAATTGCAATCATGGGTTTAAGTTAGCAGACTTAAGTTAGTCAGACTTAAGACTGGCATTAAGAATTTTAGGCATAATATTTTGAAGCATCAGGCAGGAAACAACTGCTCAAGCTGCCCTCCAGTCTCCTGGAAAACCACCTTCATTTCCAGGAGAAGAAGTGACATGTGCCAGATGTATGCGAGACTCTGCATTAGTAAATTAACAGGGCTGTAACACTCAGGCTTATGCTGCCTCCTTTAATTGCCTGACATGCTTATAGAATGCCAAATGATGTTCTCTAAAGGAAATGGGATGCAGATTATGCTTTGCAGCTCTTTGCACTATTGGTTAGCTGGTATCTATCATGCTGAACATCAGGAACTCAGTCCACAAGAGGTGAAGGGGCTGCTCCTTGTGTAGTTCAGGTACATGCCAGCAAAAGTCTGCAAAGTTGTGACAGTAGGGTAGGCTGTTGACCTTTTTCTAGCGTTTTGTCTTGGACTTGTCATTCTTATTTCTGAGACCTCATTTACAAAATCTTTTGAATTGGAAATAATGGTAGAGGAGGGCCATGGCTTCTTTTATCTTTTATGCCCTTACTCAGGGACGATGCTATTTTAAAATTAAAAAAATCACCACCACCATGTCACATCAGTGTAGTGTAGCAATGGTTCAAACAGCCATGTTTAGTATAGAGTAATTCCCCCACTCAACACAACACGATGTGCATGCGTGGTCACACTTGGAACTGAGTAGTTGGGGGTAAAGTTAGACTATGTAGCTGTGATGTAAAGCACAACATAGCCACTGCATGCATGATTACACTGGGATTCCTCCCTACAGTTCAAGTATTAGTACCTGTCGACTGGTGATTCATTCCTGGCTGTTTTATGAGCACAGAAGTAAAATAAAATGGGAAATAGTCAATGTAACTCTTCATTAGTCATCCCCATGTTCCCCTTCATCCCTCCCAAGACTAAAGCAAAAAGGCTCTGGTTTTATTGATGTATTTTGAAGGTTCTATTATATCCATTGCTAAAGAAGGAATGAAGGCAAATGCAAACTTCTGAAAAGTTCTTCGACCATCTTGTCTGTTCCCCTACTTGTGCCTACTAACCTTGCTTGTCTGTTGGGTGCTGAGGTGCAGAAGGAAGATTCCTTCTGTTAGGTAAAGCATTGGGTTGATTTCAGCCTCTGTGGGTTTGTTCCTCTCTCCTTCGTTCCTGCTTTTCCCTTGTTTGTAGTGAAAATGATATGCTCATTACATAGTAAAACTCATTTAGGAAGAAATTCTTTAGAGAGAGTGTAATCAGACATTGGAATGGGCTGCCCAGGGAGGTGGTGGATTCTCTGTCCCTGGAGGTTTTTTTTTCCCTGGATGTGGCACTCAGTGCCATGGTGTACTAACTATGGTGTAAGTGGGTCAAGGGTTGGACTTGATGATCTCAGAGGCCCTTCCCAACCTGGATGATTCTGTGATTGGTTCTCTCAGTCTTTGGTCATTTCGTCTGATGGCTTCACCTCCTGGCTTTTCATATCCTACAAGTTGAGGCAGAGGTGACCAACTTCCTTGGCATCCTTTTGGCTTCAAATCATCATCTCCAGTTGCATGTACTGTATAGTGAGCCCCAGGTGAAAGCAGCCAAGAACCTGTAGCTCTGTTCTGTGTGAAGACTGCTGCAGTTTACTGGGGTGTGCATTAGTTCAAATAACACTGCCCCCCTGACCCTTGCATTATTCTTTCTTGAATGGGGAAAACATAGTAGGGCAAGATCCTGTCTGCTGCTTTTTCTATTGGGCATAAGCAGTCAGTGTGTTCCTAGAGTGCCATGATTTGTTTAAACATACCATCTGACTGCTTGCATCTCTTCTTTCAGGGTGTTTTTCATCAGAAATTTCATTATAATACTGTAATCTGGAATCAGTGATGGGTAGACATATATAGACCCTTGTGAGGGATTTTAAACAGGTCATTTACAGCTGTGAGACACTTAGTTTATTTTTCTTTTGTTCATCTGTACAGTGATAAGAGATGATTAAATAGAGTTTGCTGTGGAGGTACCAATTTGCATCGTGCCACTGGAACACCCTTCACTAGGACTAGAGGTGCCAGCTATAGATTTTCTGTGAGGCTGTATGTAAATCCTGCAGTGCAACAAGCCCGGTGTGCAGTTGAAGTTTTTCTGGTATCCAGTGGCCTGGTGTGTTTTCATGTCATCTTTCCTCCTTCCCTGGAGAAACACGGTAAATGATGTTTTCAGCCTCAGGCTGTCGTGCAGGAAGTCTTTCTTTGGTTATAGCAATAGTGACAGATGGCTTTTTAAGTAACTGCCTTACCAAAGTTCAATTGCTAATCAAAGAGAGATAAGACACAGCACTGGATTTGCTTTTCTCCTGTTGGAAAGTCTTTTTCAAATGTTTTTGCTGCTCTCAGTAAAGACAGTATTTGCTGATTCAGGTTTGCTGGGTTCACAAACTTGCTCCAGCTGCTATGCAGTGCTCTGGCAATGCAAACCAGCTGCAGGTCTGGTTTAATTCAAGCCAGGTTTATGGCTGGTTTGCATCACTTGAGCAGTGTAAAATACCTGAAGCATGCCAGCTAATCTGGCCTATTGGTGAACCATTACAAATGACTTGTTTTTCTTCATGTTCTTTACATGTAACTTTATTTGTAGTTAAAGTCTGTAGGAACTGAGTAGATTGTATCAGTAAAAGACAGATTTTGTGTTCCAAAGTCTATAAAATTACAGGTTTAAGACAGAGCTTTTCCTTTGTAACTGAAATAAAACTCTGAAATTACACACTGCATTTCTCTGTTATGGATTTCTTTTTGTTACACTAAGATTACAGTTGCCTTTTCTTCTTATAAGATGAAATTATGATTAGTCTGAGATCTAAAAGACTAGGCTTCATAAGTTTTATTTTGCAAAATGTGGGCTCAGCTTTTATTCCAAATGCAGTAATTTTCCTCTCGTTTTCTGCAAATGTATGCAGTATTAGTGTCATTAACAATATTGTCTGTAAATTACAGATGAAAAATATTGTGTAGGTTTTGGGAGAGGAAGGAAATTAGCCAAACAGGATTTTTGTTTTGTGTATAATACAATATATAAGTGAAATCATGTTTACCTACTGTGGATAGCATGATGAGTGTTCAAAGCATACCGCAAGTATTAATAATTCATTATGTTAGCCCATGTACAATACCTTTTTTTCCGAATTCAGATCTTCCTCTGAGGTTTTTAGTGCTGAATGTGTGATACGTGTTTTTAAACAGTATTATCAAATAGAAGAATGACAGACGTGTCATTACAGCTATTCTAATCTACACTTTCTTCAGAACTCAAGATTTTTGCTTTTCAGTTAGAAGTATTTTTGTCAAGATTATGGGATGATATTGGTTTTGGGTTTTTTTTTTAATATCTTTCTGGATAAACTTATTGGCATTCAAGTCAGAAATTGTATTCCTCTGATCAGGTGTACATTGGAAGTAAACATGTCAGAATTCACCAAGTTTTACTAGACTTTGAGGCAAAACACTGAAGAATTAATTACTGCCTTATATTAATTAAGATAACAATGCAAAACCCTTCATTAGAAGCGTAGGAAAAGTTCTTCCTAGGTCCTTGGAGAGAATATTATATGCAAGCCCTGTTGTGTGGGTTGCAAGGTGTCACTGGAATTTATATGCATTACTTGTCTAATTGCAGTAAATGTAGCATGTCCAGATAGGTTTAAAAGTTGGATGGCTGTTTGTTACTTGCTGGAAATCACTTGAAACCTTGCTACTCAGAGGCAGCTGTTCACAGGTCCTTCACCTCTCCCCAGAGATATCTGGAAGACTCTGTTGTTGGACCCTGTCTTTTATGGCAGAAGCAGTAAACATGACAGGTTGTTTGGGAGCCATCTGTTTTAAAATGGTTGCTGCTTTGTATGCAGTAATGAACTTGGGATCAGTTTTCTGTCTGTCTTCATACTAACAGCCTTGTTTGGTGTCACAACAGGTGGAAGTTGATGGGATGAAACTAAACGTGACCAGCGAATGGAACCTGGCTTCACCCTTACTGTCTGTCACCATTGATGGCACTCAGAGGACTATACAGGTAAATTCACAAGTGCTTCATTTGTAAAGCTAACCAAAAGCCTTTGGGTATACATTTAATTCTGATATGAGGGGTATAAACTTCCTGCATTGTGATAATTGTGTTATATTGTGCAAATAACACAAATCTTTCTGCCTTGACATCCAGAGCTTCAGTGGAGTTACTTACCTAGAGTTTTGAATATCTTTCATTTAAGGAGAAGTTGCTTATTTTAGACATACATTCACCCCAGATTTTAGGAGCTCTTTTACTTAGTGGTTGTGAGGAGGAGATACAGTTTCCTAATCACTTCAAAATAAATAACAGATTACTGTTTACAAAAAGGTAGGGTCCTGGAATAAAACTGCTGTCTTCCTCATATTCAGATTGTGTGGTTTTTCCCACTTTAGGGACAATGCAGGCTGAAAGTTACAGGACTGTGTATCCCATGTAGCATGTCCCTATATCTACCTTTTTGAAATATATTAAGTTCCATGACTTGAAAAGAAAAATGTAAAAAACATCCCAAACCTCATTTCCTAAGAAAAGAGGTCTAAAAGGATTAATATACATTGTTACTTCTGACCACTAATGTGTTTGATAACAACTCCAAACAAAAGGCCTTTAACTTCCATGCAAATTTTCTGAAGGCAATGCCAGTCAGGATTATGTATTTGTTGAGAAATCATTCATTCATAAATATCTATTGATCCAGAAGGTAGCGAAAAGAAACAAAAACTTTTCAGTTTTGGGAAGCATTTTTCTATATGCAATATTATCTGTTTATTTTGTATGTGTTTGCCAGTGGTGGTCAGATTTCTGAGAATTTATAGTGAAATATGTGAATGTATTTTTTTTATTTTCACCTCTGGGTAGTTACTCAAGTGGACAGTGACTAAACTTAAAAGACTGCAACTTGAAGATAAAAAATACTTAACTTCAGGCTAGATAGAATAAGAATGCAATTTTAATAACATGGCAACATAAATTCTGGGCTTAAGGTTTGTAGATTTCTGAGAAGGTTAATGCAAGCTTCAGGCCTTGTTTATTTCTAAAATAATTTTGTACTATAAAGTATATTTTTGTATTTTAATGCCTTTTCATGTCACTGCTATTTTGTAAAGGAAATTCCTAATTTTGAGGAAACAGTGCCTCATATATAAACATACAAGATCTGTCTATAAGAAAAGCATTATGTTTAGAACAGATAACTGTGCTCAAAAGGCCTGATTACAAACTGCATAATAACTCTACAGATGGATACAGGTCTCTGTATATTAATACTGGTATGTTAAATACTAGTATTTAAATTGGAATATAAAATTAGTTTCAAAATAATGGTCAGGAGATGGGAACATGCTTTCTTCTAGGAGGTGAGCCAGCAACAGTGATAGTTGCAGTCCCTGAATATGAGAGAATTGTATGAAATACTGCAGGGCTAGCCACAGCAACAATCAGTGAGCTGGCTGTGTCACATTTATCCAACAGAATGTGGAATAAGCACAAATGTTGATTCTTTTTCAGATGTTATCTGTAAGCCTTGGCTTTTAGTAAAGAAACCCAGTCGCTTGAAAAGTTATTAATCTTTTAGTGTATGCATGTAAATTTATGGGAACCTCAAACTTGACCTCTGATATCCACTCACTGGAATCTAAATTGGTTTTTTGGTTATGTGTTTCCCTGGACTTGCCCCGCTGCAAGAACCAAGTGTATTCCTCTAGGTCAATTTGTCTCCAAAAGCAATTGACCCCTGAGTCTTGAAGTATCTTCTTTCAGCAAGACTTAGCCCTAGAGCCATTTAAGCAACAAATATGGATGAATCGAATAATTCCAGCTGTGCTTTATTAATTTTCAGCCAATCTAATTTCTTTTCATAGTTGTTTTCATTCTTCTAAGTTTGCTCAACCAAATACAGTCTTTGTGAACATATTTCTTTGGTTTGATTTATGCACCTTCAGCCTGATCCTGCAGGCTGGCCCCAATCCAGCAAAGCACTTAAGCACAGGAGCAGGAAATAAATAATTTTGAGATGTTTTAGTTTAAAATGTATTTATGTAAATTACAGTCTAGACATTCAGATTGTTGCTTATCTGTCACACCTTTAAGAATAAGTAATTAAGTGTGCTCCTGTATTTCCTCTGCTGAAGGCTCTCAATGTATATTCTGAGCAAAGCAGAGCACCAGCTCTGCCACAGCGTTAAGGAGGCCTATGAGTTTAAGAAGCAGGGTTTCTAAAACTGTTTCTAGAGTATGGGACCTGGGAATACATCTGAGTGCCAGAGAAAGAGGTACATGCCCTGGTAACAGCCTGTGTAGGGCATATCAGGGCACAACTAGGATGTGTGGCAGCCCCCTCCCTCCTGCTTTTGTTTCCTTTGCGAGGAAGCCCATCTGTGTGCAGCAGATGGGCACTGCAGAGTGCCTGGCCAGGTCCCCAGATGATATAGGGAACAGAACCCTGGGATATACTGCAGGTCCCTTTGGCTGTAGCATAAGGGCTCTGAAATCTTTGTGCTGCTTTGCATCACTGTGAAATCCATGGGATACTGTAGAAGGTGATGAAAACTTGGGATCATTTGAGCAAAAGATGTCTATGGTACGGTCTCCAGGGATGAGGGTGTGGGCAGACCCCATAGCATTTCTTGAAGTGCTTATATACCATCATGGGGTTTTGTTATCAGTAGTTCCTCAGATAATCCCGGTTTCTCAGTGTTTTATCTACTAGACTCTACATGTCATTTGGAGAGGCTGAATTTAATGTACCATGAGGTGTGGGATTTTGTTCACCAATAGAGTCACATTTTTGTGTGCAGAAATAGTTCACCAAAATGATTTTCCCTACCTTCACCGTTCTGATGGCTCAGAATCTGACTTACACTACCTACTGGGAATTTAGAATGTGCCTTTGCTTAAGATCAGAGAAACATCTACAGGTGTGTGGTTATTTCTTGAGGATTAAGATTTTAAGGGGTTGGCTGTTAAGTAACTGAAAATTAATATTTAAAGTTAATTTGTATATAAAGCATAATATGAATATGATATAGCCTTTCAGGCAATGCTTTGAATAAAAATAATTTTAAAAAGAGGTGCTTAATGATTCTACAGTGCAAGTGGAAAAGAGGTTGTTGTTTAAATTGTGGAAAAGAACTGCAAGAACTCCAGTG
Source organism: Phaethornis superciliosus (assembly GCA_023637945.1). Classification (NCBI taxonomy): domain Eukaryota; kingdom Metazoa; phylum Chordata; class Aves; order Apodiformes; family Trochilidae; genus Phaethornis; species Phaethornis superciliosus. Next base: position 144,805,694 of record JAJQWJ010000001.1, on the reverse strand, counting down.
GAAACTGGAAGGGAGAATGGTGAATCAGAGTGGTATCCTGGAAAGTAACAACAGTGAGAAGAAAGGTAGCAAGCATATTTTGGGGTAATAAGGGTATTTTTGTCTCTCTACCTCTGCTCCCATGTAAAAGTAAGCTGCATTTCAGGAAGCCTTGTGTCTGCAGCAGTGATGGTCTATGACTTCTTAGCTTTCCCCCTACATATGAAGTGGGAAGTGGGTGGAAGAGAAGGGAATACATTGCATTTTCCATAGAGCTGGACATCTCTTTTTATTCTTTCATGTGAACCAGAATCCAAGGAGACCTGGAAATAAACCAGTGAATACATGAAGTCAAGCGGATGGACTTGAACCTCACTGTAAGTCTATCCTTACTGCAGTCAGGTTGCAAGTAGGTGCTTTTTATTGAGACACTGCACAGAAAGAGTATCTGTGGAGCAGGCTGCCCAACAAAAAGAAGCATGTAGGAGAACTTCAGTCCCTCCTTGCTTTGGCACTACTTGTGTTTGTGGCAATGCCACACAGGCAAATTTTACAACTCCTTACTGCTGTTACATGCTCTGCTTTCACTGATCCCATCATCAAGCACTTAACCCATCCTTATATACTGTTTACTTGCAGACAGTTCCCTATAGCAAAAGGATCCTGAGCCAGAATAAATTAGTTGTCACTATCTTTTGCCAGCACTTTTATACCTCTTTGTTGTATCATGCACCCAGCCTTTCCACTGGCATATTGTCAGCCCACACTGGTTTCACAGCTTTGCTAACTTGCTGTAATGAAACCTCCCACCCACTAAAGGTAGTGCACGTGTTCTGCCTGAAAAACTCTTGATGGCTTTTGGCAGCTTCAGCAAAGAAATTTTACAAGGCACTGGTGGTGCCTTCTCTTTGTATTTCCTGGCTTTCAGAGGATTTGGCTGTGCTGAGCTGAAACTCTGTAGGATGTAGAGGCAACTCAATTGGACAAGCCCTGAGCAGCTTGATATTACTTTGACATCAACCTTACTTTCAACAGTGAATATGACCACCTCATTTCCAGATGTCCCTTCCAGCCAAACTGTTCTGTGACTCTGTTGGGCATACCAAAATCTGTGGTAAAAAGGATTTTAGCAGTCACAGCAAGGTATTATTAAGGGACTAATGGAGTTACTAAACAAGAACGTGATCCTGTAAAGCTGAAATCATCAGTCTTGCGCTTCAGTTGTTCTTCTGAATGAAACAGATGAAGATTTATCAGTGGAGTTTTGTCTGCTTACACTGTTAGGGGGAATTCAGTGATGGCATTGCTTATTATTTTTCATTTAATATATTGCATCAACAGTTGTAGCAGGAGGATTTTGTCACATCCTGGGATATGACAAACTTATACTGATGCGATGTTTCTTTTTATTATTATTTTGGTTTATAAGACCAGCAAAAATGAAAAAGCTGTAGGTTATGTAGCCTTTGTTCCTGAGAAATGTCTGACATTCTGGGAAATGTTTGACAGTGGAACAAAGCCCGTGCCCAAGTATTAATTTCCTTCAACCCTGTGGAGACTTTTTACAAACATATGTATAGTTCTTTTGGAAGGATTACCTATATATATATATACACATATATATATATTATTGTTTTGAGGTCTTGGATGTAATCTGTGATAACTTCAGCATACATTTTCTTAAACTCTGAGAATGATTTTGGTAAGCTTTAGCAAGCAGTGTATGTGAAGACTGCTCGACTGTCCATTTTTTAATGCTCTGCTATTATTGCAGACACACCATTGTCGTTTACCCCTAATATCAGAGTTATTTTTTCTAGGTTGTCTCTAGAAGAGAGGCACAATGATTTGTAAATAGGAGCAGACATTTGAATATACTGTCTGCAAATCGTTAAACTGTTGGGTAAAGAAAAGCCAGAGCGTGAGCTCCAGCACCTAATTCCTCATGGCCCATTACTGTTTAACTGGTAGCTTGCTTCCTGGCTTTGTTTCAGCCTGTTCCAGTTGTGGCTGCCCCAGACAAACCTGTATGGCCAAGGTTTATCCCATGCTGTATAGATGCAAGGAATGGGACTGAGATCATCATTGCCATCTTGCTTTGGGATGAAGCATCGCTCCATGGTCCTCCTTTATTTAGTAGTATAGAAACACAGATTGCCATGTTTACCTGTTTGCTCATCCAGTCACAAACAAGTACTCAACTATCCTGGCTCCACAGAATCAGAGTGGTTTGTGTTGGAAGGGACCTTGAAGATCATCTAGTTCCAACCCACTTGCCATCAGCAGAGGCACTTTTCACTAGACCAGGTTGTTGAAAGCCCTGTGCAACCTGGTCTTTATCACTTCCAGGGAAAGGGTATCTACAACTTCATTGGGCAGCATGTTTCAGTGTCTCACCACCCTCACACTAAAGAATTTCTTCCTTACATCTAATCTGAATCTGCCCTCTTCCAGTCTGAAACCACTACCCCTCCTCACTGCATGCTCTAGTCACAGAAATCACAAAGTGTTAGGGGTTTGGAAGAGACCTTGAAAGATCATCAAGTCCAACCCCCCTGCCAGAGCAGGATCACTGAATGTAGGTCACACAGGAACATGTCCAGGTAGGGTTTGAGTGTCTTCAGAGAAGGAGACTCCACAACCTCACTGGGCAGCCTGTGCCAGTGCTCTGTCACCCTCACAGTGGAAAAGCTTTTCCTTGTGTTTATACAAAACTTCTTGCATCTGTTACCTCTTGTCCTATCAGTGGTCATCACTGAGAAGAGCCTGGCTCCATCCTCCTGACACTCACCCTTTACATATTTACAAACATTGATGAGGTCACCCCTCAGTCTCCTCCAAGCTGAAGAGCCCCAGCTCCCTCAGCCTTTCCTCATCAGGGAGATGTTCCACTCCCTTCAGCATCTTTGTGGCTCTGTGCTGGACTCTCTCAAGCAGTTCCCTGTCCTTCTGGAACTGAGGGGCCCAGAACTGGATGCAATATTCCAGATGCGACCTCACCGGGGCAGAGTAGAGGAGGAGGAGAACCTCTCTTGACCTACTAACCACCCCCCTTCTAATGCACCCCAGGATGCCTTCTATTAAAAAGTTCTTCACCAGCTTTCCTGTTAGGCTCCCTTCAGGTACTGGAAGGTTGTTCAGAGTGTACAGTCTCCCTGGATCTTTCTCTTTTCCCAGCTGAACACCCCTAGCTCTCTCAGCCTGTCTTCATAGGAGAGGCAGAAGATAAATACAAAAACCTATTGCATACTTGCTGTGTGTCACTTCTGGTTAGTAATGTCTGGGGAGGGGAGGACAACCATGTGAGCAAGGGAAAAAAAAGAGAAACTCTTGGCATGGAAGCTTTACCAGGAAACTTTGAAGTGGTGCTGCATTTTGGAATATAGATACTGAGGGCCTGGTGCCATCTTTGGCAAAAAACATAGCTGCTTTTGTGGGTGGAGCTGGATCATTCCCTCAGGACCAGACGCAGAAGCAGAGAAAAGTCATGTTAAAAGGAATTCTAGAACTTCAGCATACATGATTAAATGCTCATCTCCTAGGTATACTTGGAAAGACCTGTATGATCTGCTTTAGATAATTGAGATAGTTGAATTCAGGTTGCTGAATTCAGTTTGTGGAAGATTGTGTACAAGAAGATTAGTAATTGTACCACTTAGGTTTTGTTGTTTGGTCGTGGATCATCTAGGGTAGGATTAAGACTTCCTTTATTTCTAAGGGTTGTATGGAAAGGGAAGGTGTATAGCAGCTGTTCTTCTTGCTGCTTTGTGCTCTAATTGCTTATAACATATATTAAAACAAATGTTCCTGTTATGGCTTCCAATGAAGCCACGAGTATTCGTTAAAAATTTTAAAAATTATTTTTTTAAATGAACTCAGTGCACATATGCCTGTGCAATAGCAGCATGACTAGCCTCTGGGTAATCAAACCTTTAAAAATATCAGATATCCTTTACTATGATACCAGAGGATTTGTATTTGCTTTAAATAGCAAGTGTCCAAATTTATGAGCAGTCTACAATTTATGTGAAATCAGTTTAACTAAAGCATGGCTCCACAATCTTGTCCATGGTCGGAATGGAGAATGTGTTAAGGGAAGGGAGAAATTTAAGATACAAGGACATGAAATTACAGATTATTGCTGCCAGTTTGGTTTTGTTGTTGTTGGTTTTGGTTGTTGTTTTTTTTTTTTTTTCTTTTTTTAATTGAGCAGCAGAAGCAAAAAGCACATATCAACACCTTTATTCATTCTTTATGAAAATGATTTTTTTTTTTTTTTTTTTTTTCCCAGCCAGGAAAGATCAGATGCTGCTATTCCCAATCAATCCCTCTGGAACTTACTGTCCACTTTGTAGAGAGAGGTCTTCCACAGTAATGCTATCTCTCTTTCTTTAACCTAATGGAGTTAGTATCCTATGCAACTCAAGTGGTTAATCAAATGTTAGTTGTCACGGTATTTTATCCAATATTTTTTTCCAAAGGATCTATGAATTCTCATGGCAGGCAATATGCAGAATGAATAACTGTAATGATCAAAAATACCACTGAAGACCAAAGCATTGTATTCAGTTGTTGACAGACCGAGCTTTATTATGTCTAAGCCTTGAAAGACAAGAAATGGTTTTTTTGAGTATGGTACCACATTCAGAGAGTAAAGGGGAAGGAAGAGGAGGATATCAAAGAGGGAGAAAAGATTTTGGATCCTGCAAAGAACCTGTTTCAGAGCAGTCATAAGCATTATCAGATTGAGAATGACATGGCAGCGTATTACATGCATCTTGTCCACCTACAAGAGCAAAACATACTGTAGCATGCCAATGCAAAGGTAAAGTTTCTGAAAGTCTTAGTCTTTGTGTGTTCTAATGTAATAACAGCAAAAATGTTCACAGGGAGAACTAAACTCTTCATTATTGTAAATTATTGCAAATAGCTGAAAATGTTCAGTAAATGACTTAGATTTATTATTTACCAACACCAAATAACAGTCTTTCCTATGAATTTTTTGGGGGGGTGGTTGGGTTTGGTTTTTTTTTGTGTGTGGTTTTTTTAGGAAGCACATGGGCATTCCTGAAGGTTCCCTTTGTACATAAAATAGCAATACTGCAGTGGTATAATATTAAAACACATGTACGTCTAAAGCTTGGCAAAAAAAGTAGAAAGAGTTATTGACATTGGGTATCACCTAAGAAAGTATCTGTTTCCATATTTCTGTTTATAGGAAGTCAGAAATTCCCAAGGCATCTACTCTAATTAAATCCCAGGCATTCAGAGAATGGTAGTTCTTTTATAAGTAATAATATGCTGCCTCAGCCTCTTTTAAAGGTGCAGGTGCAGTTTCTCTATGTGGATTGATGACCTGTAAGCCATTCACACTTTGTTTAGCATCCGTATTTGTACCATTTAGGACCAGATTACATTTAGTCCCTAGGAAAGGACTCATAGCATGCAACAGGTGTTGGGGAGGCAAATATTTCATCATCCTGGCAGTATCCTTTTTAAAAGGGAACCATTTACACCAGTCCCAGACATCTTTCATGTGTCAAGACTTGCCAGGACATCATCACATTCACTACTGGGTGAATGCTGCCCTTGTAAGAACCTGGAAAATGCAGATGTGCTCTGAGGAAGAAGAGCTAACTGAGGATTCATTTTCTGTAAAGTGTGATCTAAAACTGGTAATGGCTGGGGTTAGAGTAGTGCACAAAATCAAACTTAAGTTTCCATCTGTAGTTTAATGCACTGAAGAGTAGGAAAGAATGGTAACAAAAGTAAATTGATTCTCTAAGTGGATGGGCTTGTGAGGATGCACACATCTGAACATATAGTCCAATGTAGTCTCCAACATACTAGAAGCTTGGTCACATTGCTAGTCTGGGATTGCATCCCTAAACTTGGATATTGTGCAGTGGAAATGGAGTACTGAAAGCAGATTATAACCCGACTGCATCTTACCATGAATAGATCATTCATACCCAACTATGTGGAAATAATTTTCTATGGCAAAGCAGAAGAATTTAAAGTCATATCACACTAACCTCTGGTAATTTACTGAGATTAACAGATTAAAATGCTTGTATGTGAAATGACTGTGATATAGCATACACAGGATAGAGGAGGAAATCTTTGTATGGCTGTATACACTTGTCTATTTTTACATGAATGCATAAGAATTTTGTTTATATATATTTATCACATGTGGAATATTGCATACTGTAACCTACGTGTGTAAAATACATCTAATATTTTTGTAACACACCCATTTTACAGCTTTCAGACTGGAGATGTATTTTTTGAGTTAATTTTTTTCCAAATTTGATTTAACTTGTTACTTTCTCATAAGGCCAGCCCTTCCTCCCCCCCCAAAACTCCCAACAACTCTATACTCATATTATGCTGATTAAATTAGTCTGAAACTGTCATTTGAATCAACCAGAATAGCACTGGTTACATCTAAGTACACAAAATTGGTGTCAACAGTGTAATTTTGTTCTAATGGCAGGCAAACTTAGTGTTGTTTTATCTTTGTTCAACCAGTAGTCTTCCCTTGCTTTAAGGAGTAAACTTCCTAGTAAATAATTTGAAATTTATTAGGAAAACAGTGATAATGTGTATAATTAACTATTCTCTTCTGTTACCTCTATTTGATTACTTTCCTGCTATCATGTGCAACATGAAACCATCTATTATGAGGTATAGAATATGTAAATATCTAACTTTACAAGAGAAACTGGAGACTGGTCCTTTTTCTAAAGAGGTGGGAAATTAAAGAATAATTGTTAACCGTGTCCTTGCATGTTCTTGAAAACATCAATTACATTTGCAAATTCCAGAAACACAAGCCCACCAATGGAACAGAAATAACTTGTTTCAATATGCTTCAAAAAATCTAATCACATCTAACAGCTGAAATTTATTTACAACTGTAATTTGAAACATTAATTATGATAATGTGCTAAGTTCTTTTGTAACATGGTTCTCAAAAGCCTGGCAGTTAGCTTGTGGTCTTGATATAATGTATGTTTTCTGACTTACAGAATTTCTCTACCTTTCTTTCTTGTTTTTGGCTTTGTTGTTTATTTTTTTTCTAACATACCCAAAAGAGAAATTTCTTTTTCTCCTCTGTTTAACTATTTCCCTCACCTTCCCCATGGTTATTTTTTGTTTCCTCACTGGCCGTTAATTCAAAAGATGACTTCTAATGCTGACTAAAATGATACTTAATGATATCAAATTGCTCTTGATGATATAAAAAACTGAACGTAATGCTTTGTATTTTGGACACAGCAAACAGTGGTAGTGGGGTATTACTATACTGCACTTCAACAGCATCAGAGCAGGAAACAGACTGCTTGTATCTTTGTCTTATTTTAAGACTTTAGAAGGTGCCTTCTTGATATATGTATGTATTTGGCTTTATTAAATTGCTTATGAAGTAGTTTTTGAAAGGGCTTGATTATTGCTATGCTATCTTATTTAGTTCTGAGTGAAAAAAATCTGTGTGAGGAAATACTTCAATGATCTGGTTTTCAGTTGTGAAAAATAAGTTGTCAAGATACCTGGCTTTACTCTGAAAGCCTTTAAAGAAAATTACAAAAGGGGTCTATTTTTCTTTGTTTTGTTTTGTTTTTTAAGTTGTGTTTTTCTGTGTGACAGGGAGATTAGCCAAAAAAATGGAATTTTTATTAGGACATGAAAAGGTCTCTAATGACCCTTGAAAGCGGACAAAAGGGTAGCACAATAAGTGACAGAACTCTAACAAGGGTGGAGGGCATTCCAGGAAAAAAAGAAATTAAATCCTTTAATTTTTTTCAGCTTGCCATTTTCTGACAGCTTATCAAGTGGTTGGGACTTGTTTGTTTTGGCATGCAGTTCATTCATTGTAGGCTGCCGGTACTTTGTTCTTCTTTGTGGTTTCCAAAACCTGATTGTGTTTATCCTAGACTGTGGGAAAAGTGTATATTCCTGTTTCCTTTATAAAAGTAAACGTCAGATTTTGTATGAAATTTTATTTCCCATATTTTCCATTCCATTAATCATTATTGTTGAAGTATGTCAGGTTTTGGCACATCATCCTTTGTTTTTATGTGATTGTACAGATTGCGGTGTCAGTGTGTGACCTGTTAAGTCAGAAAATAAGCATGTTTGGGCTGTAGTAATTACTACTTTATAAAGTGTAGCTGAGGAACATGCACCATTATTGAAAAGGGATCAGGGTTTAATTTATTGCTATTGAAATTGTTTTGGGGGATACCTAACTATTGTTGTATATAGCACTTCCTAACTTGGTCTTAGAGAAGACAAGACTAAAGGCAACCGTGATAATGGCCCTTCGTGTATGTATTAAGTAGCTGTAAAAAGAAAGGAATAGTGTGTTTCCTGTCTGTGATGAAAAAGGAGCATTAACATGCTGCAGTTGCAGTATGGTTATTTTAGTCACATATTAGGAAAAAACTTCCTAATGATAAGGATGCTGAATACTGGAATAAATTGCTTATGGAGGCTGTGAAATCTCTGCAGTGGGAAGATTTAAAAAAATGTAGTAGACAAATTGTTTGGGAGTGACACAGGTGTGTTTTGATTCTACCATGGGTACTAGACTAGTAGATCTCTCAACATGATTTGCAGCCCTGTTCCTAGGATTTGTTGTCTTTAAAATTCTGAGGATCTTTGTGCAGCTTCTTGTTGGCAATTTGTATGCACCTTCTCCAATCTGTGCTTCTGTACTTGCATGTGTGCCTGGCATCCTGTAAATATTAGAGCTGTGTTCCCTGACTAGGGCTCTGATTTAGGATCTGTATGTGCTGTAACTTAACAGAAGGAAGAAAAAGGGAGAAAACCAAGTTCGTGTTGAAGGAGGTGATGATTCACAAGAAGAAAGGATTCCTTATGTATTTTGCATATGTAGATTATGGATAATACTGTGTTAAATCAGTAACATATTTTCTTTGGCTTTGTCTGGTGTCTTACTGACATTGTAATATTTGAAGACTGTTTAATAACTTCAATCAACTCCTGAACCACAGTAGGTGACCAGACATTTCATAAGGTCATTTTTTTTTCCTGTTTTCAAAGTAGCATCATTGGAGGCTTGCATTTTAAAAAGAGATTAAAATGTCTCTCCTTAGGAGAGAATGAAGATAATACTGAATGTGAGTTACAGGAATACAGAATCATTTAGAGGTGGCAGAAACCTCATTATTCATGACAGTCATATTTCTGCAAGCCCAAGGTTGTTCTGTTTTGTACTTGGCCATATATGTTTTCATTATTCTTCAAAAATAGCTTTTATTGAGTTTCAAATTTTGTAGATGCTTCTAATCAGTTTTTACATCTTTTTTTCAGCGACTTTCTCGGACTGCCTCTGGAGATACAAGCATCCAGTTTCTAGGCACAGTGGTAAGTGTGTACAACTATTGCCTAGAGTTATGTTGATGGAAGAATAGAATGTAAACAGAAAAAAGGTAAATTACAGTAGCAGCATATTTACACTTGTATTTGTGAAGGTTAGTATTATGTGTGAATATTCTGAGTTTAACTGTTGAATTCAGATAAATTTCTGAAGCTAACTTCCAAGGCACTGTGCACATTATCTGCATTCCATATTTGAGTTGATTCAAGTCTGCCTCTGTTATGTTTACAAGGGATTTTAAGTTGTAGAATTGTAGGCTCCTGGCAACATTACAAACCCACTCTTCCTCATGACTTCTGATCCACTTTCAACCTCAGCTTTCTGATCTCTGTTACTTCACCATATACTGTACCCTCACGTCCCAGAATTGGGTCAGTAACTATCTTACAAAAATACTATTTAGTAATGCAAAGTGTTCTTTTTCTCACTCTCAGCAGATGCAGAAGTTCTGCAGTTCTCCCAGATCTTGTTTACTGGAGAGAAGTATGCTTAAAATCCTACTTTGACTTTAAATCATTAGGCACATAATAATAGATTTTTTTTTCATCTGCTGTTGTTTGGAGCAGTTATGTATAAAATACAATCTAAAGTTTTATGTTAGGTGGTGGATGCTTATAAACATGTGATTGAAGCAGCCTCCAGTACCATTATGCAGTCATTGAGCTTTGCCATGTTCCTTATACACATAAAAGTAACTCAGAAAATGAAATGGAATTGAAGTATCCTCTGAAGTAATTTGTCCTGATTGCTGACAACAGGTTTCCCTATAGTGACATTAACAGTGAAAAGCATAGGAATGGAATCTTCTCTTTAGGATTTAGTCCTGACATTTGTGTCAACTATATGTACTGGACAAAAGTAGACTGTGTATGTTAATGGTTTCAGTCTTCTTACTTGTAATTAGTTCTTCTACGAGCCATTTTTCTGGGAGGTATAACACAGCATAAACTTACCCAGAATGCCTGCAGACTTGTATACTGGTTTTTAGAGATAAAATGTACCCCTGATTTTCTTTGCCACTATAAAAATATCTCTTTGTATGCATACACATCTATTTGTCTTATTCAATATCAAGCAGAGTAGTCTTTATGAACAAGACATAAGACAAGTTTCGTTCTGCACTGTTTTGTTTATAATGATGCTTCAGCTCTGGAGTTGCATCCTGCGTGTGTGAGATTGCTGCTAGATGACTGATCTGGTAGTCTTTGTGTGAGAAGAAAATAATTCCTCCAAGCATATTAGATGTAAACACAAATGCAGCTTGATAATACTGAAAAGATGTTAATCGATCCCTAGTAAGTGGGTGCTGTAGCAGAGGAAGTTCTGACTAAGTGCATTTAGTGATATTACAATTAAATTTGTTGTTAAATTAGATATGAAAACATTTCATATTCTTATGTTAGAAGTGCCCCAGAGTCTCACAGACTAGAACTCTTATGCTTGTGCTGGGCCTTATGCAACATCAAAAGATAACAAAATAGACAGTACAGTATTGATGTGGTTTTATGTTGAAAAAAATTGGTGATGAAACAGTCTAGTGGATTGCAATAATCTTACTGACTAGCTCATGTATGTTTATTGGAACCTAATTATTTTGGGTAATCAAGTATGTGATTACAACTAGAAGTCTCAAGAGGACTAAACAGAAAGGCCTGTAGTACTCTATCCACCATTTCTTATTTAATCTAAATTATGCACATGTCTTGCTGATCAAGCCCAGAGAGAGAACTTCAGCAGGCAGAGAAGCAATAATGAAGGCTGCTTCTTGGGTTTTTCTCAGATACCTGTTTTCCCACAGAATCCGAGCCTGAATCCGCACTTGTGTTCCTACCAGTTCCTCTAGCCTTCTCCTTTTCCCAAAGTCCTTTATTTAATTTGTCTTTCGCTTCTTTATCATTCTTGTACTCTTCTGGTTTCAAGTTAATAAACTCACCTCGAGTAATGAAAGAGAAAATAGAAGAATGCTTCTACCCAAGGAAGAAGCAACTTTATATACTTTATATAGCTGTAAGAAATGGTTGGTGAATGGAAAACTACCCTGATTTGTTTTAATTTTCTTGTGTTTATGACTTTTTAAGTCCTGATTTAAATTATTTCAGAACAGATCATGGGCTATTATTGCTGTAATTGAGACTTTCATTCATTGTTCCTCTCTGGTGGGCATGACTAGATACCATGTGCTGATGAAGTCCTGCTATTCTGCTATTTTAAGCTAGACTTATTTAGGTAGTGTATTTATTAACAGCATTATCATAACACCAGAGGATCTTAATGGTACTGTATATTGTACAAAGAAAAAGGAAACAAGATAATGCATGCTTCAGATTAATGTGCAAAACTGTGCTGAAAAGCAGAGTACTAGGAAAAAGAAAAGCATTCTTTTGTGGGCTATCTCCTCTGTGTGGGGAGCTCAAGGAAGTAGGTGTGTACTTAAGAGAGATCTACAGGAAAATCTTCAGATCTGAAGCTTCAGCTTCATCCTCTGCAGTGCAAAAGTCTGTGCATTTGAGCATTTTTTTCAGAGCACCAAAGCCCACCCTTCGTTCCTCTTTTTCTAGTTAGCTTCAGGTTTCTGTCATGTCTCTTGTAGTTTCACTTTCTTCTTGTCTTAGGTGAGGGGAATGTTTTTCACTGTCTCACTGATGACCCTGAACATTTGTTGGTTATTCACATGTCTGTCAGCTTAACTTCAGCAATGAAATAGGTCTGGGCAGGCAGCCTCTAACACCAAGGAAGCTTCAAATGTACAGTGAACTGCTCATCATTCATGCCATTTCTTTCATCTTCTCTGACATCAGAGCATCAGTAATGAGAAAAACAGTTCCTTCTTTCCTCTGAGGAAGGATGAAAGGACATACATGTGACAGATAGCAGTCATGTTGCTCAGCATATTACTTCACAATGTTCCTTCAGCAGGGAACACAATGTAGAGACCCAAGTGGAAAAGAGCTGAATTGCATGCAATTGCTCTGGCTTAAGAGTCAAGCGATCTTCAGCTGCTTCTGAGTTTCCTAGCACTTTTTCTTGGTTCAGCCTTCTCAGTGGACAATTTTCCATTGACACAGTTTCATCCCTGATGGGGTGCTATTTTTCCACCTTCAATTTACAAACCAACATTTTGCTTTGGAGGCTTATGCACTCGTATGGTTACTATTAGCCTGTTAATGCTGTGCTTGCTGTTCTTCAGCCTTTTTGTAGACCCATTTAAACTATTCCACTGCTGTGACCAGATCTGGAAACTCCAGATTGAGAACACTGGTTTTACAAAAACTCTCACTGGTGATTCCCCTTCCTGCTCTCTCCTGCCATGCCTTGTCTGCTTTTCCTTCGACAGCAAACTTCCAACTTTCTTTCCCATTACTGAGGCTTGCAAATTGTCCTGGAACTTTTCAATCTGTATATAATCTCATCAGCTTCCAGACAGCTTCCTCCTTTTTTCTTTCTCCCTGCATTGTTACAAAGGCCAATTAAATAGTGATAAAGATAGAAGTTTTGACAGTATGAGTCTGATTTAGCTCACAATGACAAACATTTAACAACCTACTTCTTTCACCCTTACAAATCATTGCAGTTCTTAACAGATTTTCTTTCTTTCTGTATGTGACACCTCTGAAACTAGATAGTAAAGGTCTATGCAGACTTTCAAGCATTGGTTGAAAACCTGCAGGAGTTACAAAGGTTGCATTAGTGGAATATGTTGAGAATTAACCACAGAAAATACAATCAGTAAGTGCTTATTTTGCAAACTAATGTCCTTTTAATTTTTTTTTTAACTCTTCCTTTTCATGAGCCTTAAGATTGTGGTCCCTGCCTATCTAAAGGGAATTCTGTTGTTGTGTAGAAAATTGTCCCAGCTTCTGTGCTGGCTTGGGTGCAGTCACAAATACATAGGCTGTTTTCTTTTCAATTCTGCTGTTTATTAGTGTGTTTTAAAGCAGAAAGTATAACAAGTATATTAAAGCTCTGTCTATTGGGGATAAACTCTCAAAAGGACCTGAGAAATTTAGAAATACCACTGTTATCAACAGACGTCCTAAAAATCACTAGATTATTTAGGGAATCTTGCTCAGGGCTCCTTTGGAAAGAGAAATAAGCTAGTACTTGGTGTTACTTCTGAATTGTTTTTCCATGACTTAAGACACCAAAAGTGCCACAAGTTCTCACAGAACAACTTCACATAGTCTCTGCTTGGGACTTCCTTGAGTGAGAGTCCTTGTGGTGGTGGTGTCAAGGTGAAGCTGGAGCTGTGGATGTGCTTCTTGGATGGCCTGTGTGAGCATGTTTGTTGGCCAACAGGCTGCTGCCAAATTATCTTTCCCTCATTTTGAGCATGTCTTTAGGTCTCTTGTTTCATTACACAGCCAGTGTTCTTCGGAAGATTTGGGAAAACAAGAGTTATGTTTCCTACAATAGTTACAGGTATTTGGACTTACCTACTCTTTCTTCAAATTTAGTTGGAATTGATCAGCAGGTTAAAATGGTGTGAGTGCAAATGGGCAAATTAGATGGAATGCATTGGGAATGGGGACTGAGAGGTAGAAATCTAGATCTCAAGGCTTGCTTTCTTACAAAACGAGACTAGGAACTAAATGCTGGGTGCTATACTAGATGCTGTATGTTTTGCTTTTTATTTTTAATTTTTAATCTTAGCCTTTTTTTCTGTTTTTAATTAAAGTTTTAATTTGCAGAGAAAATCATAAATAGGTCAAAATTCCCATGAATATACTTAATGTTTGTTGATTCTGTAGTGCATGTGTTATCTGTAGTTTAATAGTCTTTACTTATAATGAATTATGCCCCTTATCCTTTGGAAATGAGCAAATGGAAAAATAAGGCTTTCTGATTTTTCATACTTATTTTGACATGTTTCTTAGCTCATTAATGTTCTTATTCAGCTCATTAGTGCTCTAAGGACAAGGACTGAACTTGGTTGGTTAACTTGACAATTCTTGGAACACAAATGGACAGGTTAATCAAGTGTAAATCAAGTAGACTAAGATTTACCAACACTGGAATAAATTATCAGTTGCTTTGTTTGGAGTATTGTTGTGGGATTTTTTTAACTGTATCAAGTCTTGCATCATATTGAAGATCTAGTGTTTTCTTCTGAAGGTGGTGTCTACTGCCAAGTAATAAACATATGTATAACCCATGTTTTTAAACAGCTTTTTGATGACTGCAGTTTTGGCATATACCCAGGAGCTGTTTAGGAGGTATTAATTTATATGGCTTTGAAGCTTAAACAGGGATCTTAATGAAACAAAGGCATGATGAAGTTAGTAAAGCTAATTTAAATCTCTGAATGTAAATTTTAAGTGAAGTTTTTATTGATAATAAATATACTATGTTTCTCATTAGTTTCCTAGGCTTCAGTGGTAATATCAGTAAAATAAACATGTTTTACAAACATTTAACATTAAAAATGCTATTAATATGACCCTTGGTACACCAGTACAATTAGATTTCAAAGTGAGCATTTAGGATGTAACAGCGATTAATGACAACCATCGAAAACAATTTTGAACTCCATCAGTTTAACTCAGGAGGGTAAACTTAATATGATAATTTATCTAGTTGAATTGTATCAGCTTAGCAGGAAAGTATGCAAATATGTGACCCTTACCTAGAATCTAAATGGATGCTGTGCTGATAGATTTATCAGTTCCATTAAAGAACTTTAGGGAACTTTGGAATTTCAGCAATTGTTCCCTTGGAGGCTGAAAACCAAACCTGATCTCATACTGGGACCATTCTGGTCTGCATATTTCCATAATTTGCCTTTGCTACTAATATGACAGCAAGACGCAAATAACTGTTTCTAATAATATCAAATGGAGTTGTGGAGGACAGCATTCTAATGTAGTAAAAGACCTCCCCGTGGGGTTGTTATTGCCACTATAGAACAGCAGTTACACAGTTGCAACAATAGTCTCTTAATTGATTCGTTTAATTAGCAAGAGATGAAGCTTGTGCTGCATCTTGTCATCTGTTATCGTGGGGGCGGCTACAGAGAGAATCTTTGCATTTGTCACTCTTTACAGTAGAGTAAAAGGAAACTTCCAAACACATTTCAGCTGTAGAGGTGAGCATTGGTGAGAATGTTTTGTGAGTGTACTTCCACACAGGTTTTCAGTCTGTGGACTGCAGGTTAAAGAACCAGCAGAGTCTAGGGTAGAGTTTTTTACTGGGGGAGAAAAATCTTAATCCAGCTATGCTGGGCATTTCTAACCTAAATATGCAAATCTAAGTATTGTAGGAATGGTGGGTTATTTGGGGCATCACTATTGTAATAGTTGACTAGATTTGCTTGGAAGAAATAGGGTCAGATTAGTGAAACCAGCCATCTGCCTTGTGATTGCTTTTTCGTGGCATTTTTGTTTCCAGACTAGATAAACAATGAGTTCCATGAGCACATGGTCCATGGTAGGAAGCATGTGTAAAAGAGGGAATTTCTTTGTGACTGGTTTTCCCTGGAGTAGTTAAGGATATGGATATAATGCTGTTCTTTCTTCTGGGAGACTAAGTAATTTTTCACTCAGCTCTGTTTTATTTAAATTTTACTGGTATGTAAACAAATGTATTTTAAAGGCATGTAAATATATGAGGAGCTTTGGTTTAATTTTTCTCCTTTCCTTGGCTTACTTTTGTCTTCTATTCAAGGTTATTCGTCCTGATGGAAGGAGATATTTCTAGAGGAGGACAAACTTCTTGTTAAATGCTAATTAAGGAAATGAAGGTTACGCTGGCATACTTCCATTGTCATAGCTCTGACCTAAAATAAGGGATCTCTTCCTAATCTGAAATAAATTACACAGAGGCAGAAGAAAGTAATTCTGTAATGTAAAACACTAGTTGTCTACTCCTGCTCTGTATTTTAAATTACTGTCCTCTAGGGTTTATTGTTTGTTTCTTTGTTTTTCCTTTTGTGTGCTGTAGCATAGGACATGGGATCTCATTTTGGAGTGCAATGGTGCTGTCAATCTGTGTAGCAAAGGAAAAGCATGGTGCTCGAGAAGGCACCTCTTTTTTTTTTTTTTTTTTTAGGACAATTTAAAAAAATATTTAGGCCACTTATCATTAAAGATCCTGTGGTAATTTCCACAAGGTTCTGAGATCACTTCATATTCTGAAGTCTTGGACAAAGTCCACTTTGTGTAATTACCTTCTGTCTGAACAAATCCCTAATGCAATTTTAGATGTTTGGCATTTTTTACTTCCTGTCCTAAATAGTGAAAATATTGCCACACACTGCTTATAATTACAGTGGCTTGTATCCTAAGTTCAAAGGAGATATGAAGAGATTAAATATAGAGATTCCTGTAAATTACCATGGCAAATTTTGTTTTCCCATTGTTAAAGCACCGGAACACGTGACAAAAGATGAGTAAACAGTAGGATATGTAATTAAATTCACAAACCAGTGAAATAACTAGGTTTTTTTTACTTATCTGTTTCATTGCATTTTAGCTGTCTGTGAGCTAAAATTACTGTTAGGGGAAACACTGAGATAAAGGCCAACTCTCAGACCGTGTTAGAGGTCAAACTTAACACACTGCACACTGCTTTGAAGCAGGTAGGCAGGCAGCTCTAGGTGCTGTGATCATGTGCTCTGTTTTCTTTTATTTGTGCTCCAGAGATTTTTTGTTCCCACAACCAAAACCCATGCCTGTGCATGTGTCTCTCAACTAAAACTGGTTTCAATACCTCTTTTCAGATGCCTGTAATGGACTTCAGAATGTGTTTGACCATGCTGTCTTTAAAATGGTCTGCTTCTCTGTTGTCTCTCATGAATTTATTGCCTTATAGATAAAGTTCAGTCCTCCTGTCTTCATCACCAAAGCCTTTTCTTATTTTGTTGTATGCCATGTCATATTTTCTTTCTCCTGAGATTTCATTTTTTCTTTACAATCATCCTTTTTTCCCCTGCCATGTTTATCTTCTACATCTTTTCTATGATTGCTTCTCTTCTGCGTTTCCTGAGACAACTTTTTCTTTTTGCATACATGTTGGGTTTTTGTTTTTCTCTGGAGAGACATGAGTCGAGAAGTATTACTCTTAACCTGACATTAACTCTTGCATAAGTAGCATTTAGGAGAAGTATGAGGATAAGAATAAACTATAGAAAAATTGCCTGTCATGCAGCCATTGGGCTGAACATATAAGTATTACAAACAGAGCACCAGGGGCTGTTGTAAGACAAAAGATTTTCCTTCCCTATTATCTCTCTTGCAGTGTCTGGTCCAGTTTATTAATTCCCTGTAAAATCTACTAGTTCAAAATTTTGAAGCCTTGCATATTTTTCCCAGTGTTCATTGAAGGCTCTATGCAAATAACAGGGGAACTGAATTTACCAAGCAGGAACAGCCAGTTTATTTCACTTTTTATGTAACTGGGGTTCCACATAAATTCTCTTCTGCCTAAAGTACGTTGAAAATTACGTTAGTGGAGTTTTAACAAAGATCTTGTTTATCCCTGCTTATCTTTTGGTTTGCTTATTGGACAGTAATTCAGATTGCTGCAGACATGCATCCTGGTACAGGCAGGCAGCCTCCATCTTCCTTTTGGTCATGCCATTTGATGTTTATAGCCTTTGCCCATAGTAAGGTGAAGGAAGCTGAAGGGCAGAGCAGTTGTAGTAGGAAGTATCATGCTTGTGTGACCATCTCCCAAACATCAGTCTTGTGTCTTGGAGAGATGCCATGTTGGCAGGGTGCACAGGAAGTATTTGCATAGCAAATTGTGTTATGAGCAGCAGAACCACAACAAGGTTCTTCCTGCATCTGATGATAATTGTTGGGTTGGGGGGAGGGAGGGAGAAAAAGGAGGTCAGGGCAATGCAGATGAAAAGCAAAGGCCCGAACTATTGTAAGGACAGTGAAAACAAACTGCCCCTTTGCCAAGGAGCTTCAGTGTGTATGACAGAGCAGCATTGAGTGGGATGTGGGGCTATTCCATTAAGGCCTAAAAGCCCTGTGAGAGTAGCAAAGGTGTCCTGGATTTCCTCTGCTACCTCCTCCTCCTCCCTACTTCAGAGATTTCTCCTTGCATGCCCTCAGGACCAACTCTTAACTTACTGCTTTCTTTGATGTCAGTCTTCATATGAGGAAAAACAAAGATGTTTCAGTTTTAAAATACTTACATTAGCATTCTGTTACAAGTCTTTGGGTGTTCCTTGTTTTTTTGTGAGGGTTTTGTGTTATTTTGTTTTCTTCTCCCTAGGTATATCTTTCAGTTATAAAAGAGCCCTGGGGAAGCCCTCCCTTAGTCTCATAAGTTCCAAACCCACTGTTGACACTTAACAAATACTCAGCAAGCAGAACAACCCAATGTGGTTGCTGTATCAAAGCCAGATCTGGACCTTGTAGCAAGAAGATCACAGCTACATCCTGAAAGGTATCTGTCCCACAGCCTGTTTTTGACACATTGACTTAGAAAAAGGGTATGTGATAATGGAAATATCCTTGTTTATGGCATCAAGCAGTGCCTTTTAAAAGGCATAAACTGTACTCAAGTTTCTTGTAAAGCAGAAGATTCTTTTGAGAAGTTAGGAAGCATCCCAAGATGTAAGAGAGATAGTGACTTTCTCCACCCTTCTAGTGTTTCTCACCACACAGCAGGCAAGATTAAAGCCCAGAACATTATTGCTTCCTAATAGCCAAAAATAAATGCAATTCTACATGTCAAGTAACGTTACAAGACACACTTTTACTCTTGGAGAAGCCAGAGAGGAATTTTATAGAATATTTGAGGTTGGAAGGGACCACCCTCCTCCCCTATATGAAGCAGGGTCAACTAGAGCAGGCTGATCAAAGCTGTGTCCACTTTGCTTCTGAATATCTCTAAGGACTCCACAGCTCCAAATTTTGACAACATATTTGGTGGTTTTGGAAACTTTGAGCTGTCCCTGGAAGCTTTACAGGGCAGTAACAGGGATGGAGAAAGTCTGGACAAGCAATTTCAAGTCTACAGTAATGTTGAGTGTAAAAGGGAATAATTGTCCTTACAAGAGCTTCTATGACTGCACTGAGAAGTATCCAGTTGGGGAGAAGTCAGAAGGTCCATTTCTGATCCAAAAAGGCTCTGTGCTTGTGGTTGAAACATAAGCATGTGGCAGAATGCTCTGGTAGTGTTACAAAGGTTTCAGAATGTAGTGAGCACTGGCAGGTTGATGCTGCTTGACCTGTTGAAATCCAGCTGGAAGCAATGGTGGAAGCTGTGGAGAAGGTTAAGAAGAGATCATCAGCAGAGTTGAATTGAGCTCTCAAATAAACTACCACTAGTGTCCTGAAGAAATAAAAGATTTTAGCAGAAATATCTATTGGGTAAACAAGAAACAGAGTATCAGAGGCCAAGTGTCAAGCAGGGGCAATCTGTACATAAAACAGGACTTTCCCCAGCTGCCTACCGGGTAAACACTTTAAAACCATGTCACTTTTAAATGTTACAAAGTAAATGCATGGGTTTTGTACATATATGTAAGTTCCTCACTTTTCTTTTGGATGGTAGCTAAATTATTAGGAGAAAAAGTACATGACTTCAGGAATCT
This sequence comes from Phaethornis superciliosus, assembly GCA_023637945.1. Taxonomy (NCBI): domain Eukaryota; kingdom Metazoa; phylum Chordata; class Aves; order Apodiformes; family Trochilidae; genus Phaethornis; species Phaethornis superciliosus. Next base: position 144,785,760 of record JAJQWJ010000001.1, on the reverse strand, counting down.
TAGCTGCATGCCTCTAAGTAGTGGGAGGGTTCACTGAGAAGATAATAATTAGAAAAATAGTATCAAAGCTGTCTGATTAATTTCCTTAGTGATGTGAAAGGTCAGTGGCCTGTTCTTTGCTTTTACTTACAGAGTTTTCCCTTATTGTAAGGTTTATGTTTGCTGGCTCATTTCCATGCAGGTTTCCCTACATTGTTATTTACTACACTTCAGAAGAAGCTCTACTTGTGGCAAACAGTGTCTTGCACCTCTCTTACTTTGCTTTTAACTCTAGTCTGACAGCATTTGTTGAAAAGCAAAAGGAACCAAAACTCAGTGAGTTCCTTGGAATTCAGGAAGGAGTTTTCACAAGCAGATCACTGGGTGAAATACCCTCTGTTCATCTGCTGAGACCAGTGATGAACAATGGTGAATTTTGGGCCAGCGACTGACTCTGTTGTATTCTTCTCAAGTGAGAGGAAGCTCTTCCAACACAGTGCTGGTTTTCCTGAAGTGTTTTTCAAGCCCATGTAGTGTTTCAGTTTTGGTCATGTTGCAGGTGGCACAAATCCATTCAAAAATTGCTTTCACCATTGTGAGATTGCAGGAAAGCCCTTCCAGCAGTAGATAATTCCTGCTAATCCACTTCAGATTTTCTTCTTCCTGGCTTGGTTTGTGGTTCACAAAGTCCACTCCCACTCTGCCAGAGGTATGTTTGAACCAGTATCAGTAGCATGAGACATTGAAGAATATACTGGAAAATATCTCATCTGAAAAAAAACATTGCTTTCATTGACAGATGATCTTGTGGTGTTGTGAGGCTGCACTGTGTGCCTGTGATGAATTTTGAGTAGTTAGCTGCAAGTTACAGCTCTGTTGAAAGTCAGCACTGGATGCCAAAGAATTAGGATGTGCTGGTGGCTGGAGAATAGGTACTCTAGTAGCTAGTTGTGTTGAATGGAAATAGGAGAGTTCAGTCAAGCTCTCTTCCTTGGGCTTGAAGGAAGCAGGGTGGACTTCTGTTACCAAAGATGCCCTGCAGTGTCATTCTGTGTAGCGTGGGAGTAAGGGACTGTCACGGGACATAGTGAGGCAACTACTTAAGATTGTAGTGGAGATACTGGGTCACTGGAGTTTATTTTCCTTATGTGAATTTTGATAAGCAGAATAAAAAATGTCTGAGATATGGTCAGGCTGGAGGCTGTGATTTCTACTTATTTTCACGTATCACAGTGTGAGATGTCTAGCACGAGCTAGTCAGATCCTTGATTTTATGCCCAAACTGCAAAGTGAAAAGCGTATATTAGTTTTTTGTTTCAGTACAGACTGTCATACTCCCCGGGCCATTGTGGCCTCTCTACAGCAGGAGATGAGCAGTGGAGGAGTTCCCCTGCAGAAAAGCTTTGTAGAAACACAGCTGCTTCCTAGGAAACTCACTGCCACAGGCATCCTCAGTGTAAGGATGGGGCTGAGAGGTCTCACGGCTATTGGTGTGTGCCTCGCTCTCTTGTGTCCAAACCAGACAGTACCTAAGGGATTTGTCTGGGCTTCATAGTCCAAAACTAGAGCCCCAGGGCAGAATAACCCAGCCCTCTGCAGCCCTCCTGAGCTTAGCCTGAAACTGCTGTTGTAGTTGCAATCCATTTTGCATTTAGTGTCAGGATTTCCTTATGTAATACACAGCTAAAAGTGATTTTAAAGTACATCAGCTTAATAATGTTTTTGTTCCCCACCCCCACACTTTTATGTTTAAAGGCTCCATTAGTGTCCATAGCAAAGAGAGAGTAACACAGATGGTAAACATTTTTACCACAGAACACCAGCAGTGAACACCATATCACTGATTTAGGAGTCTCTGTACTGTGCTTGCTCAGCTGTATATAATCACTCTCATTTCCTTCCCTTGGGTTTCTGGCTGGCTTAGGGAGACTTTACTGGCATGTTCAGTGAAGTCTCTCTGGCATCACTGAGTTATTGCTCAGTTCTCATATATGCCACTTTGCAGAGCAAGAAGCTCCATACTGATACTGGTACTGGTGTGAGTTTCTGCCTGGCATCTTCTTTGATTTGCAGAAATACATTTTCACCAAATGTATGAGGTTAAAATTAAAACTCTCTTGGGTGAGGACAATTACCTGCCTTAGCTGCAAGACAGCCATAGCGCTTTTGAGTGCCTCCCTGATCTCAAAGATAGTAAACCTAAGGAGCTGTGATTACCCCTGCCTGAGGTTTGTGGCATAGTTGGCATGGTGGAAGCTAGTGTGCATTTGGTACAAAACAATGACATTTTAAAAGTTTCAGTTTTCATTCCGGGAATGCTGATAGAAAGGCAAATGCTGGGAATAAGGAGTGTTGGTTCTCCATTGTAGTTCAAATAAAACTGTAAAAAAGTAATTCAGTTTGGTGCAGCATTTTCCTTAGCCAACTAGCTGTGAGGTTCTTGTTTAATCTTCTGTTTACTTTCCTTTGTAAAAACAATATAGCAGACTTGGGCTCTATCAAAAATGCATGTAGCTTTTCTTTTTGTACTTAGATGAGAGAGATAATCTCTAACTAAAATTTCACATTAGCATTCTGATTGTAAAATAAAATAGTGTCCTTTGGGCCAGAGCAGGGGTTTTTTTGTTTGGTTGGTTTTTTTTCAATGTGCACTGCAGTCTCTGCAGTGATGGGCCATTTCGGTGACTTGTTTACTGGTATGTCTTTCATATCCAAATTCTTGGCTACACATGGAGCACTCAAATAGTTTTCTCTTTGTCGAAAGAAGAAAATGAAAATTGTCTGAAACTGGAGCCAACTTCACATTCTCTGGAGTACCATTTCAGCCTTTGGGAGGACCGTCTAGTGCACAGTAACTGAAAACTCTAGCAAAGTTTGTTTGAACAATCTAAACTTAAAGAAGAGACAGCAAAACAAATACTTTTTATTTCTTGTGCTTTTTATATTTACACTGGCGGTGGTGTCTTCCTCAGATAAAACGTTTTGATATTAAGCAGTTCCTCTAATTTTACTGGGCTCTGTTTCTTTTTATGGTAACACACACTGTGCAGGAAGGTCATTATATGGGAGAAAAAAAACCTGTCAGCATAAAAGAGAAAGTTAACATTGCACATGTTGTCTTTGTTTATGGGGTTCCTGGAATGTGTTGCGAATTGAGCCAAATGATGGCTTAATCTGTTCTTTTTAATATGCTGGATGGCCTCTCCATACATTCTGCCAGTAGCAGGTATTTTACCTTGTGCGTACAGGTCATAAAATTGTCTGTGAAAGTATCTTGAGTATTTCCTTTGGATGTTGTTAGTATTTGCTTTAAAGGCCATTTATGTTTTTAGTACAGGCTGTGGGAATGTGATCGTTCTTCCATTCCATTAACCCAGCTGCCCATGATGAGAACATAAAAATTAATAATGAAACATGTATTGGTTGCATGTACAAAGCCAGTTTAGGTTAGTGCTGGTCTCAGCATTGCCTGAATGACTGTACATCACAAGGAGCCTTGCAAACTGCATTAGCAGTTTCTGTCTCATTTAGAATTGCATTAACATCTGTGTTACAAATGGCCAGTCATCAGCTGATAGTTTTGTTTGAGTTCCAGAAGAAAGATGAATGAAAATACAGCTACTTTACATATTTTGAGTTCTATCCTCCAATAGGTTCCATGTCTAAGTTTAAATCAGGGCAAAGAAGTAAAAAACTCTTAACTGTTAGTTTACATAAGCAGCAGTAAATTCTTTAATTTTGTACCTTTTAAGAGTAAAACCCTGTCGTCTTTAAGCCAAAACTACTGCCTTCAGTTTTTACTTGAAATGAAGTTTACTCATAAACTGATATGGGGCTGATCATGTGTTAACCATTTTAGGGATTCCTGCTGAACCACTCCTGTTCAGAAATGGGGAAAGAGCAGTGATAGCTTGGGACATGAGGGATCAAATCAACAATTAAAGGATAATAGTGAGTTGGGAAGGAAAGGGAAGATGACTAGCCAGGAAGGATTAGCCTGAGTCAGGAATAAATTTCCTGAAATTACTCAAGCAGGTGCTTAAAGGGAGGTGGGCTATTCTCTTAAGGAATGATTTTCAGGAGTGTGTGAGCCAGCTACAAGGAGGTCTGAGAGGCCAGCAAGGAAGAAACTGTTCTGAGGATGAGAAAGATACTGCCTCATAGGGCCAGGGAGAAAGTAGTGTGCTCATGGAAGAGAAGATGATTTCTGCTCTTTCCCCTAAGAGGCAAAGTGCGTTGTGCCATGAAGGAAGTTAGCGTACTCACCCATAGACCCTTTTCTCTTGGGGAAAAACGAGTGCTTAAATAGCTTATATATGTGTTTTCACTGTGTTTTCTTTCTGTAATATCACCAGATATTAAAAGCAAGGCTTTTTGAAAGAAAAACAGCTGACTGATATAGACCAGAGAGGCAGCCTCCACAGGGAAAACCATCATCTTTTATTGGATTGACCAGTATTACTGGGGAGAGGAAAGAACTGAAGTTCTTTGCCTGTTCCCTGCTGCAGCTTTGGTGGGGAAGTGGGATGATGTTTTATCAGAGGACTTTTAACAGTCTCAGTCCCTGTACTTGGCTGCTGGGGAGCTGGAACCAGTGCAAGAGACAAACTGGACATGGACACAGAGGACCTGCAGTTTCTGCTTGGAGGAGTTGGTGTAACATCGTCTGTCAGTGCGTTGTGAGCATCATCTCATGAAGTGGCCTGGCATTAACAAATATTAAATCTGTTTAGGTTTTAGAGCTACTCGTGTTTATTTTTATTAAACTATTCCCAGCTTGATTTTTGTTAGCTCAAGTGCATGCACATCTGCCTTGTGAATCAAAATGAGGATTTGGTTTTCTCATTTTTAATGTGTTTCATTACACTTTACAAGCCAAGCTGGTATTTCTTTGGCTGAGTTCATTTTGGAGTTGTATGGGAATGGACACCTCAAATGCTAATTTCTGAGTTTTATATATGGCATAGCACCTACAGTATTTCATTCCGGTTTGGCATTTTTAAGGCAATGATTTTGTTCAGGAGCAATTACATTAGTGTTCAGTAAAGCTGAAACTGTGTACTTTACTCTTTATCAAGTATTTGTCACAGCATTGCTATCCATTAAACAGTTCTCCCACCTAAAGGAAAACAGGAGAGTTTATTTGGTTTCAACATACTGCTAGATTCTGGCTTCAATCTAAATAAAAAGGAGTGAGACCTGAAAATACCAAGTATATAAAATTCCAGGGTGTTTTACTGAACAAGGAAGCTTCATGTTGAAAAAAGCACTGAACTTTGAATGATTTCCAAAGCGTATTGTTGGATTCAAAGGTTGTGAAATGTACTTGCTTCTAGATCCTGACAAAGCCACGAGATCTGGGTGGCTTAAGAAGAACAAAGACTGAAAGCCAGATTTTCAGAGGCAACTTAGTCCCCCTAGAAGTAATGCAGGTTAGGCACCTAAATACCTTTGAAGGTCTGGCTCTGAGCCTGTAGTTTTTTTTGCTGTTAATACTTTGGACATTTTCTTTATGCCAGCCCTTCAGTTCAACTCAAGGAACAGGAGAGGGATTTCCTGTGTCGGTCAGCAACGTGCTGTTTAGCACTGGAGCTAACCCCAAGCTCAGGGTTGTGCAGTGCTGCTCTGGGACTCATTCTGCATGAATATTACTCCAGTAGGAGTCAAAGTTTAATTGCCGATTTGGCATTTGACTCCATTCTGAACTACAAATAAGTTCTGAAGTCAGAGGGATGTCAAAACAATTTCCCCTTCTCTCCCCCTATTTCTTTGCCCCTTGGGGTTTGGTGTCCCTCCCAGGACTTGTTTTGAGAAAAGAATATGTATCCCTGTAATGTGGACATCATTGAACTGAGCTTGTTGTGTAGTCAGTTTTATTTTATGGGTAATGATACTATGCTGTTTTTAAAGGGAGGAGCACCCTTAGAAATTCAGGCTGGGAAATAGCTAAAAAGTATAGGGTTTTTTCCATCAAATTATAAAACTGTACTGTGCTATCTGAAAGCACAATGAGTAGGAAGTGAGCACTAATCTATTTGGCTCTGTCTGAACCTTCATATTTCTATTTATCTCAGTGGGAGATTTTAATATTGTACTGATGTTATTTTATATTTTGCTGACTTTCAGGTTGAGATATTGGCACTTAAAATCATGTTGACTGCCTGAATGCAAATTCAGGCTTTATGAGAATTAATAAAATCATGCTATTGTGAATCTTGGAGATGGCACTAGCTGATACAAATGGTGTCTGAAAATTATATAATGAGCTGACTTTGCCTTTCTTTCAAAGCTCTTTTTCCTAAACTTGAAAGGATTTCTTAAAGGTGGATGCGTATTAAGGCCCAGATTCTGCTTACATTACTAGAAGAGTGTCTCCAGTTGATCTAACACAACAAATTCCTTTTACTCTATCCTCAGTTTGCCCTCTGATTTTCCCTGGATGTCTGCTTCCTCCCCACTGCAGTTCTAGGCTGTGGTTCTTGAACATTCAATTGCTTTGCAGCTGATAACTGCAGTGAGAATAGAAGGTGGCAAGATGAACAAAACTCGATGTAAAGTTTTGGCATGTGAGGACATGCCACTATTTGTGGTGCTGAAGAAGTGGAGAATAGGGGTAGGGAATAAAATATATAAACTAAGTAATCTGTAGCTCTTCTTGGCAGCTCAATGCACGACTGGAAAAGTATTTTTAAAGTAACAGCCAAAACTTTTTATTTACTCTATTTAAAAAAAAAAAAATGGAAACAAGAAAAAGGTGTACAGATTAATTCAGAATTGTAAATTAAAAATATATTGAAATCTGCTATGAAGAGCCAATATTTAGTTTGTTTGTTGGGAAATCTAATAGAATGATCTTGGAGAAATAATGGAATTATTTTATTAATTTCTTCATTTTACCTGGCAAGTTCCTTATTCGCTTTGTGCCTGGATTGCCTGAATGTGAGTTGACTCTGAAATTCAGGCTCAGATTTAAACAGTTGGAACAAGCTGGGGGCATGTTATGGGGGAACTGATGAATGAGATCCAGTTCTACTTGGAAGTATGAAGGCAAACTGCCAAAAAATGTCCAGATATGAAAAGTCTTGGGGAACTGAGATCCTGCAGCCACAACCTTGTCCCTTTAACTCATAGTTTTACTGAATTTGAAGTGAATCACAGAATTACAGAACTACTGAGGCTGGGAAAGACCTCTGAGATCATCAAGTCTAGAAACAAGTTGAGAGAGGAACTGACAAGTTTTAGTCTCATGGTCCTCCCGAAATTGCTCAAAATGAATCAGCAAATTATCCAAATAACTAAATAGACTTTTAAAGTGATTTGGGAATGGAATCACTGAAGGTGTCCCCTTAGATGGGTGACACTGGACAGTAAACCACACTTCAAAGCTGATAAAACTGGGGACTGCTGACATATTGAAGGTCCTTAGGAAGTGTTGAAATGTATGATTCCTTAAAGGCCCTTAACATGTGACTTAAAGAGCACTTAAAATACTGACATGCTTTTGTGAGCTATGCATATACATATCGATGATCTTGATTCATTATTTACTTTCATTATTGTTTTTGTTGCCTACTCAAAGCCTATTTGAGCTAGCTCAATTAGAGAAAAGCAGGACAGTTTATGTACTGCTTTTCCCAGTAATTTGCATGTGAATAAGGATTCATTAGCAGCAGAATTATGAATGCTCAGGGAATTTTTCTTCATTATAACAGTTTATTTTCAGACCTCTCACTGCATTTCAGTTCCACGGTAAGCCTGTAAAATCTCCAGCAGTTTAAGAGCTCTGCTTTTCCCTTCTGGAAAGAATCCTTTTCCAAGTTCTCCAGAACTCAAATGATTCCCACTGAATTTGACAAGTGCCTGTCATTTATGCAGCTTCTGAAGTCTATGTCCTTATGGCAGAGGCAATAACATGGCTACAGACATATTGATGCCCTCCTATAGAAAGAAAACTGGCTAAAGGATGTATTCTTTGTTCTTAAAGTCAGTACCTGGGAGCTGGAAAAGTGTACCAAATTTCAACTTAGCCTGGTGGGAATATAAAATGAGCCACTTGCTCATGAGCAATAGATAGTACAAATCTATTAGATTTGTATGTGGCACAGGTAGATTAAGGCTGGTCAGCAGTGACGGACTTCAAACAGCAGGACTCTAGAATACTTCTGTACCAGAGAGCATTTTGTTGGAGACTAGCTCTACTTTTTTTGCGCAAGGAGAGCTCCATTTTCATTTTAAAAACCCACCAAAATTCCTTGTATGCATTATAAAGTTTGCTCATAGGTGTTTGTGGAAGGTGAAATGCAAAAATACCGTACCTAATGGGAAATACTTGGGAAGATGGACAAATGTTTCAGCAATGTTTCACAATTTCTTAGTGCTTGATCATCACTTGTAAGCATATCAGGTTGTACCTGAAAGCAGAAGGCAGAACAAGTGGAGAAAATGTGCTAATTAGTGAAGAGTGTGTTATTCTGCATGGTTAAGTCTGGATCTGCTCCTTAGGAAAATCCTGAGGAACTCAGAGTCATGGTGTGTGATTAGATTTTCAAAGGTGGTGGATCACTATTACTTTCAGGCAAATCAGTGGAAGTTGCAAATTCTTTCTGTTTTCAGAAGATGGGATATTGATAGTTGAGATTTCTTCACTGTCTGTCACTTGGAGTAAGTTATTTCTCTCAATGAAGAATTATGGAGACCTTTTAGAATGTGGATTAGTCTGTAGCTTGCCAGTGACATATTTACTATGCAGGCATGCATAGTGGCCCAGTGGGAGTTTCAGTTCACTTCTGATTATTTCCCAGGCTTTGGCCAGAGAATTTCTCAGTCTCAGATGGTTCTTAGCAATTGTTTGAGAGCAATCCTCTTCTTCACTGCACATCAGTTCCAGATTTTCAAAGATGCAAATGCAGTATAATGTGTGACAGTTCTGTCTCTGCAGCTCAAAAACGTGTATTTGAAAAGGCAATTTTGTAAGCCTAGATTTTGAAACTCCAGTGATCTTGGTGATGCTCTAGAGAAAAATTAGTATTCTCAACAACAGAGAAGGGAGAGAGATAAATGTTTTAATCAGGAGAACAAAGAAAATCAATGTGTAACAGGGTTAGTGGGGAGAATTTACTTTTTTTTAATTAAAAGAGGGAAAAATTAAGTCTGCAATTAGAACGCTTGTTTCTGTCTCAGATGATCCGGCTGCATCATTACTTATTAATTGATGCTGTTTTCTGTGCACAAGGAACTTATTTATTGTTTTTATATAATACTGCCTGATGAACAGGGTGGCTGCTTACAGTGCAGTGATATTGAACTAGTTTGGGTTATAAATATTTTTAATGATCCCTTTGTTGATGGATGGGTTATTCCTCTCTGTGAAGGCAAGGGCTCACCCAAGGAGCTTCAGAGAACAATTTGAGTGTCAGTTTCACAAGTGAAAAAAATCCAAAAAGGAAAAGGAAGCAATTCATTCACAACGGGACATGGTGCAGAGGAGGATAACCTGCCTTCAAAGATTTTTGTTTCTAGTATTATAATGTTTAATAAATAGTTTACTTCAAAGGCCTTTGCTGGAGAAAAAAAAATAAAATAAGCAGCTTTCCTGCTATTCTTGTTCACTGGTCCAGTGTTGCTATAAGTAGCTCATATCCTGTCCTCTGTGGTCTCAGGTGGTTAGCTTTTGTTTGGGAAACTGAAGCTTCAACGAAAAGAGCTTTGCCACCAGTTAAATTATTAGGTAGTTGACAATATGTCTCAAAAATCAATGGAACTCATTGTGGACTCTGGGGAGGGAGTGACTTTGGCAGGAGGGGTGTCAGTATTATTTTGGGTGATGAGCAAAGGTGACAGATCAGATCATATAAAAATAGAAGTTGCTAAGAAAGGCATCTAAAGTGAATTCTTTATTTCCATCTTCCCCTACCACATATTTTTTTCAAGCATTGTTAAAGTTTGAGAGAGTACAAGATATATTGGGAGGTCATTTGATGTGTCCTCAGTGTCATGATTAGCTATAACAAAACCCATTCCTGTTTGAAGTTCTTCTGACCTGTTCCTCATCCATTTTGGTATTTCTGTATTGTTTTGTTTTTGCTAAATGTTGTGCTTTGTATTTGTGTTCTATTGAGTAAAGAAATGACTCAAAGCTTAAAGGAAAAGGCTTGGGTGTTTCCCAAATAGTTACCCCTTAGGTTTTCTAGTTCGGAGCATACAAACTAATCTACTGTTTTGTTTTCTTTAATTTTTTTTTCATTCTGAGTTGTTTCAGTCATTTGAAGGAGTAGTGTTATTTTTCTGTCATCCTTCTTGAGCCTCATGTTTGTCCTTCACTTTGAGTTCCCCATATCTGGGGACACAGTTTGGGTCAAAATCAAAACCATTCAGTCTCTAAGGTGTAAAGATCATGAAATAGAATTGCAAAAACTGTAAGTAACAGGATTCTGAAAGAGAGCTAAGCAGTAAAACAGCAAGGAAATTCTGCTGGAGCTGGCTTCACTTCACCCATGATCTTAGATGATTGATCATGCACAGTTCATAACAGGGTTTAACTCGTTTCTCCCTGATCATGCATTTTCCTGAGGTCACATTTTGGTATTTAAGACTTGAAACATAACCACTAAAGCTGCTTGCTCTGATTGGAGATTTATTGGGATGAGTCTGAGAGCTGCACACCCTGTTTTTGGCTACATCAAAGTCAAATTTCCATGAGTTTCCACAAGTGGATAAAGGAATATCCCATGGATAAAAAATTACTGCTCAGTGGAAGAAGGTATCAATATTGTTTCCCTGGGAGTGTGTCTCTTCCTGTATCCTCCACTTGCTGTCCAATTAAATGGTAGGTAGTAAAAATGATGAGGCTTGAATGCTTTTGGAGATGAGATCCAAAACTCAGTCCCCAGAAGAATGATAAGAACAACCTAAACATATACATGGGTGGGCCAAGAGGGATGAGGAAGGTGCCTGGGAATACCTTTGATACACATACTTTAGCCCTGATTTCAATGTCTTCCCTATGACATATTTCCCTGTATTTCCTGCTACAACCCCAAGCTAATGAAACCAGAAATATTTATCTCACATGTGATGTTGTCTGTGAGGAATATTTTTTTGTCAAAAAATCAATGGGATAAGAAGGAGAAGGCTCAGTGCATTCTCCTAAGACAAATTGTAAGGCATAATCCTGAGCTGTCTCAACATTGTTTTTCTGTTCCATAATGTATGTTCTACAGAACCATCCTTGGTTACTCTGGCTGGAAGAAAGCTATTTTTACCAAATAATCCACATGCATAAAAACAGACATATTCTGAGAATATTTAATTACTTTACAAATAATTCTTTGAGTCCTTGCAGTAGACCATGCATTTCATCAGGGTTGTTATCTGATAACAATGAAATACTTAGTCCCCAGAATGTGTCAAGGAAGCAATTACCTCAAATCAGTGCTTGTTCAACTCACAGCTAATGAATAACTATTACAAACTAATCAGTGCTGTAATGGTAATTAGTAAAGTGGGTAAAATAACTGGAAATTTAAATGATTAAACTTGCCTGTTTGGAATTCCATGTTGAGCAGTGAGTAAATGATGTATTGCTCAAATCTATCAACACTTGTGTATTTAAGCTCCTGTGCCATTCAGACAGATCTGCACTTTAAGCACTTGTTTGAAGGGTGAAGAAATACACTGTGGTCATGATCAGGACTGCTAAGAAGCTTGGGGAAAATTATGCCTTATGACCATGGGGCTTTCAGGCCTGTTCTCCTTCACACGTGTGCATATGCTTACATTCTGCCCAGTTTCTGACTCACCCCTACAAGCTCTTCCTTACTCAAAGACTATGCAGAAGTCTTTGCCATGTAACTTTCTGATGACTCTTGATCTGGCTGCCCCACATTCTGGGGTACTTTCACATCTCCAGGTCAGTTATGATGAACTGCCTGCAAAAAATCTGGAAACAATTTGGTATATTTTATCTTAAACTAACTCATGCTTTCCATGGAGGAAGGAATTGAAATTCACTCCCAACTATCCAGCAGCAAACTTATGAAAGAGTGACTTGCCTAATTTCTGGTTTCATGGTGTTTTGTTCAGAGATTCCCATTATCCCACTGTGATAAAACTGTATAGCCATGCTTCCTTTCAAAGAAGAGCATAGTTGTGTCTTTTTGTCCTGTTGTCTCTTTTTCTTTTGCTAATGCTTCCCGAACTGGGGACAGTATTTTCCAGAACTGGAGCTGATACCTTCTATGTTCTGGTGTTCTTCATACTAACTTGTGAATTTACCCTCATGACATCGCTGAGAAGTTAGGACACATTGTTCTCATATCTTGTAGACAGGAAACAGAAACAGAGAAATCTGAGTTTCATCTGCTCTAAAGGAAGTGCCCCAAAATTAAAGATCACAACCTGAGATTACTTGGTCAGGTGCTTCCAGGGCGAGTCTCTTCCTTGTGCTTTGACTGTGAAGGGGTCTAAGTTCCCATGTCCAAATGTTGATACTGAACTTTGTGTTTCATGTGCATAAGGTGTCTATAGGGAGCTGACAGCTATAATTCAGGATCTACGTGTGCCCTGAAGTTTTCTGGAGCAGAAAGCAGAAGCCAAATGGGATACCTTAAAACATCCACAATGGCAATGGTACCTGAACCATGTGGCACTTCAGGACATGGTTTAGTTGACATGGTGGTGTTGGGTTGATGGTGATCTTAGAGGTCTTTTCCAACAGTAATGATTTGAAGTTTCTCACCTTCCCCCTAAAGCTGGGTGAGATGTTACAGGAAGTCTCTGTTAGAGCCTAGAATTTACCTAATATTTACCTAAAAAGTGTTTCTCTATAACGCATAATGTGCTAATACCTTAACTAAAGTCAGAACTTTCTTTCAAAATGTATGAAAAGAAGAGAAAGCCTTGTTTTGTTTCATGTTATCACAATGAAAAAACCCACACATTTTTCTCTTTAGCCCCTTAAATACATTCTTGCACGAGAAAGATATCTTGCAATTCCATGAGAGAAGGTTTTATAAACAGAACTAAATTCTTATGTGTATATCTACTAAGGTAAATATGCATAGCACACACATAGATACTTACATACAATTTGTACATATAGATTATATATAAAAACATTGTTAATAAAGATAAAACTTCAGTGATAAAAATTAAACCATTTAGTGTAAATATAAATCAGATGGTAATTGCATTTTATGAGTTCAGAGTTCTGTATGTGACAGGACAGCTTAGATTGTTCTTTTTTCCCCTCCCTATATGTAACTTTGTGAATATTAACTGAATTAATGAAATTATAAAGCCAGTTAATAACTGTTTTTTCATTTGTAATAGTAAAGCATTGGGAAAATGAAGCTTGGAGGAATAGAAGTAGAAAGAAAAAAACAGCAGAAAAAAAGAAAAGGTATTTCTTGGTGGTTGTTGTTGACTATCACATGTTAAATTGCTTCACTGCCCCACTGGCAAACCTGCAGTTTTGTGGACTCCAGCAGTTACAGCTCTTCTGCACTGAACATACGTTGTACTGATTGCTGTTTGCCATTATGTGCACTTGAAATGGAAATTATGGAAACTTCTCTTCAGCTTGTGGTTTACTGTTATAGGGGAAATAATTTTATGTGCAGGTTGTTAATGCTGTTTATTCAGTCGTCTTCTTATTTTGGATTTCTGTGAAGCTAGATGTAGCATCCATGGTATTTTTGTGAGAATTATGGTTGACCTATAAACAGTGTTTATAAAACAGTGGATAGAAAAGTTGAATGACATGTTGGCTTGCTGTATTTTGCAGTCAGACACAAAACCAATATTAGATGTTATATATAATAAGATGTTTGGGTTTTTTGTTTTTTTTTTAAGGAGTGGAATCTTTTTAAATTTCCACAAATTCACATTTTTTCCAAGGAAGCCAACTGCGGTCTTAAAATGCATGTGTAAAAAAGCTGTAAAGTTGTAGTTGATTTCTGAAAAATGTGAACTGTAAAGATTGTTTATATTTAAAATCTCACATCTCTCAGCAAATATATAAAAATATGCCAATATTATTCTAAAGCATTCTGCTTTTGTTTTCTTGGCTCATACACAAAGAATATCCGAATACTAAATTAGTAGTAAAACATGAGATCAAGTGTGCTATGGAAGTGCTTTCCTTCAGTGTACTTCCTACAATTTTCTATAAAGCAAAAACAGGATTGCCCAGAACATGTAAAGGTTGAGGAACTTAAGAAAGAATCAGTGGTACCTTGGAAGCTGGGAAAATGCCTGGTGCAGTGTGACTTCTGAAATAGTGCAAACTAGTTTAAGTTACTCTAGGAAAAAACAAGGACTGCCTTAAAAAATTAAAAAGCTGAAGGATTGTGAGGATTCAGGGACACATTTTTATGAGGGAGAAAAGAACCAGAAGACCAGCTCCCCCTGAATATGAGTGGTCATAGATACCCATATCTTTGTCTTCTAAAATCTCCTTTTCACATATTTTACTTTTCAACCATCTGACATGAAATTACTTTACCAAAGTCTGTATTTTCAGTTAATTATAAAGTTAATGTAGAAGCTATGTCAGTCACAGAATCATAAAGTTTTAGATTGGAAGAGACCTCCAAAATCACTCGGTCTAACCTTTGACTAACACCACAGTCAACTACTAAACCATGTCCCTAAGGACCAGGTCCAAATGCCTTTTAAATGCCTCCAGGGATGGTGACTCCACCACTGTCCTGGGCAGGCCATTCCAATGCCTGACAACACTCTCAGTGACAAAATATTTCCTAACATCCAGCCTGAACCTCCCCTGGTGCAGCTTCCATCCATTCCCTCTGGTCCTATCACAGTCACCAAGGATCAGAGGCTGTTTCCCTCCTCGCTCCAACCTCCCCTGAGGCAGCTGAAGAGAGGGATAAGGTCTCCTCTCAGCCTCCTCTTCTCCAGACTCAACACCCCCAGTTCCCTCAGCCTCTCCTCACAGGATTTGTGCTCCAGGCCCTTCATGAGCTTTGTTGCCCTTCCCTGGACACTCTCCAGCACTTTTCTGTCCCTCTTACAGTGAGGTGCCCAGAACTGAACACAGGACTCAAGGTGCAGCCTCCCCAGAGCTGAGTACAGAGGGATGGTCACCTCCCTATTCCTGCTGGCCACAGTGTTGCTAATACAAGCCCGGATGCCATTGGCCTTCTTGGCCACCTGTGGACACTGCTGACTCATATTAAGTTGACTGTCAACCAACACCCCCAGCTCCCTTTCCAACTTACAGCTCTCTAACCACACTTCCCCAAGTCTGTAGCTTACCCTGGGGTTGTTATGACCCAGGTGCAAGACCTGGCATTTGGCCTTGTTAAACCTCACATAATTAACCATGGCCTATTGGCCCAACCTGTCCAGGTCCCAGTGTAAGGCTTCCCTACCTTCCAGCAGATCGACACAGCCACCTTGTTTGGTGTCATCTGCAAGTTTACTGAGGGTACACCCAATCCCCTCATTCAAATCATTAATGAAGATATTAGAGAGAAGAGGCCCCAGTACTGACCCCTGGGGGACAGCACTCATTACAAGTCTCTAGACAGATATAGTTCTATTCACCCACCACTCTTTTCAGCCTGACCATCAAGCCAATTTTTTATCCAATGCAGGTTATATTTATCGAAGCAAAATATCATAAGTTTCTGAAGAAGAATGCCAAGAAAGATAGTGACAAAAGCTTTACTAAAGTTCAGAGAGAAAATGTCCACAGCTCTGCCGTTATCCACTGGGTAAATCATCTTTTAGGAGATCAGGTTAGTCAGGACCTACCTTTTGTAAACCCCTGCTGACTGGGCTTGATCCCCTGGTTGTCTTGTATGTACTGTGTGATGGCACTCAAGATGACCTGCTCCATAACCTTTCCTGGCTCCGAGGTCAAACTAACAGGTCTGTAGTTCCTTGGATCATCTTTTTGGCCCTTCTTGTGGATGGCACAGTCACCTTGCCGTTAGTTTTGTTTTCAGTATGTTATGTAACTTAAAATGAGTCATCTTATATTAACTTATATTTGACTAAGAGATATTTTTCTAAATTAAAAATGTCTTGGAGTATCATTCCAAGAACTAGAGCTGTTCATTTTTGTTCTCTGTTTTGAACAGAACAAATTGAAATTTGTGTAGTGAGCCCTTCACAATACAGAGTTGCATCACATGATACTCATGTGATGCTTAAAAGTTCAAACAATTATATTTTTCAATAAATGCTGAGAATCTCATTCGAGTCATTAATTGAGTTATCCTTTTTTTTTTTTTTTTTGGTGTGCTATTTCATGTGGCATAACCTTCTCAGACGATCATGGTGTTCAATATGCCTGGTAATGGTAATTATGGTAATGGTTCAATATGGTAATTTTTCAGATGGTTACTGTATTGGTGCTGAGTCTGAAATTCTGATTCTCCTTATGTGAAACCTATAAAAAGAAGTAAAAAGACCTGAAATACTCAGCCTTCGCTTCAGTTACAATTCAGTCATAGACCGGAAAACTCACGTTTCTGAGTATTGATTGTGTTCATTTACTGCAGCAAAGTGTATTCATTGATAACTACCTGCTGGTATTGAATCAATGTTATGTGAAGCACAGGGCATTATTGTCAGGTAGGTTAAATAATATTGATTCTATTTTAAAATGAATACAGCATAGAAGAAATTAATTTGATTCTATGAAGTTATTTAATTATGTTCTATTGACTATATAAACAATGAAGGTCATGTAATAATATGATATCATGAGGTAAGTTACAGCTGCAAGCTTTAGCAAGGTTACCCCTCCATAGTGGCAATAAACACATTTTGGGTTTGTTTTCTATTAAAGGAGGAAGAGAAATCCAATGCCTGAAATTGATCTTAAGGTAGGATCCCAATTGGTACCAAATCTCTGACACTCTACAAGTGGAACCGAAGTCTTCACTGAATGCAGCAAACCAGGTCCTTGGTTATGCTGTAGGTCAGCAGATTTTGAAGCTTCAAATATTATTCTGACTAATGTACTCTGCTGTCAAAACTCCTTGTCTTCCAAAATAAGCAAATAGTAAGGAATGGGAGAAGGGAGTTGTGTTGATCATACCTTTTTTCTTGATCATCTTTTAAGCTAGTTGTGTTATGAAAGAGTAGCAAGGAAGGAAAAGTTCAATAAGCACAACTACCACAAATGCTGTGGAGATAGCTCTGTGATTGCTCTTGCATCTATTCCCCTATAATGAGAATGAACTTTATTGCAGTAGTTAAACAGCATCAGCTAATGCAATGAAACTGTGAAACACAAAACCTTTTCAGGATTACAGGCAACCATGCAATCAAGATTTAGTCATTGATCATGTACCCCAAATACTGTCTTTGTAGCATGTACAGTTAATCTTGAAGTCTTAGTATATGAAAAAGTTACTGATTATCACATATCATTTGAAGAGAGCAGGAGACACTGAGAATTCTGCCAGTGCCTTGTGACCCTTGTCTCATTTTAAGATCAAATATCTTGCAATCAAATTATAGCTGGTTGAACAGCTATCTGGAATTCAGCACTTTTGGAAGCAGTAGTGAGGTTGAAAGAGCTGGAGGAATAAAAACATTTGTCTCTATTTGAAAAGGAGGCAGAGGATGTCAGCTATGTGACTAGAACTGGTGGATACAGTTTAATCTTGACAAAGTTGTAGAAAGTAACCCATATAGAAATGAAGGCAGATGAATATCACTTTTGTTACAGAAATTGACATAAACATTGGTATTGTGATATATGCTTATTTTTTACAACAGTCCTTCAGTATCATATGTGCAGATGTCTACAGGCATCAGGCTTAAAAGTCCAGAGGGGCTCAAGTGCCTATTCTGACACCTACAGCAAGATTCAAGAGTAATTTAGGTGTTTGGGTCAAAGAAGTTAATCCAGGAAGCTGAAGATCCAGTAAGTTTTGAAGTATCCTCAAGACATCTAAAGTAAAATTTCATAGCTAAAGGTACTTGTGTATTTTTAGCAATACAGCAATTTTTAGCAAAAATAGAGCTCTGCTCTATAGCTAGATATCAAATGTTCCCTTATCCTCATTGTGCCACTGAAACAAAGTACTTAAAATCATCTCAAGACTCCTCAGAAAACAGCAGAACACATCTAGGATGTGTGGCCGTGTTCAAGCTTAAAGCCCAGCACCTGTGGCCACATTTGTCAGAATTCATGGTGGTAGAAGGTAGAAATGTTCAATTTTGGCATCTCCCCTTGCTGCTACGAGGGCTGGTCTGGGAGGCTGGAGATAGGGGTTCTGTGCTGAAATCTTTTCTGTCCCTGAGTATATTGTAATTGCCAAGTTGTAGGGTAGTATTAAGCAGAAACCTATTGCCTGAGCCATTCTGCTTGGAAAGCAGATTCTGCCCCCTTTTCTGAATTGTTTCCCTGAGTCAGACTACTCAGTGGGGTAACTCTAGGAGCAAAGATTAGAAAGCTATCTTCTCCTCTCCTCTTTCTTCACTTATGACTGTTTAATGACTGGCTTACACAGCACGAGCAGTGTTCTTTGGGTACCCTATAGTCAAATTTGTAAATAAATTACTGAGTTAATTTTGAAGTATGGAATATTCAGCTACATCTATATTGTCCTTTTGGTAGATCTGTTCTGCCTGGTCACATGTTTTGCAGTTTTAGGTACCTCCTGATGAAAATCTTTGCTTAGCACCCAGAGCTGAATTGCCTTGTCAGTCACATTCCAGTGATGTTCCAGCCACTTAAGTTTAAAAAAATAAAGGAAAAAAAAATTTTTTTCAGTTTGTCTCACTTGAAAATGTTATTTGTAAGTACTGTTATAAGACTGATCTGTTCAACCTTGCTCTTATCCCTCTGTGGAGCATTCCCAGTTCAATTTCTTTGCAAATCTGACTTTAGCAGATAATCTGGGAAGCTTTAAAGCATCACTAAAACCTGTACGATTCCTCCTAATGTTGTACCGAGTAGTGAGAGTGAATAAAATTACTTATTTCCAGTCTTAAATTTCTCCTTGTCCTCATTCTACTCTACACAGCAATGCTCAGGAATTCAATTTTTTTCAGCAGCATTCTTTGTGGTTACTAGTTTCTTCTCATGTTCCCATACCAAATTTACATAATTATTGATACACACACTTACACAAGTGCGATTAACTGGTATGTTGAAAATTAATATGTCACTATGGATGCTACCCTACCGTGTTACCTCTGCTGAAGTTCTTTCTATTTAACTGGTTTTCATCTTGTTGCCAGTGGATCACTCCTAGTGTTCTCCTAAGGTAGAGAAATTCACTGTATGATTAACAGCACACTTGAGAATGAGGTCAGGTTTCTTGTGAATAGTGGTTTTGGTTTTTTGATAGCAAGGACCCAACAGTTAAAGAAACATGACAAAGTCCTCATGTGATAGAAAGAACTATGGTACAAATCTCATTTCACCTTTTAAACCAGCAGAGGAATTAGCCTGATGACCCTGGAAAAAAACTCCTGGGCCTAAACCAGTAGTAGCCCATATCTACTGTAGGTTGTCTGAACAATCGTTCTGTTTGATTGCACTCAAAAAAATGCTGGTATGAGAAAGAAACATAGTTTAGACATAGATAGATGTATGAAATGCATCTCTAAACGGAATCCTATAGTAGTAATTGTAAATAAATTTCCCTTGGCATAAAAAATGATTGCTCAGTGAAGTGAAGAGTAGTACTGATAAAATATTTATTCAAAGTCCTTTATCTTTGAGTTTCATTTGCATTTAAAGGAATATTCCGAGCTTGCTTGCTTCCCCCACTGTTCTCATTCTGGTTGTCTGACAGTTTCACATGGTCCTTTAATTATTATGCCAAAAACTGAGTCAGGAGCAAAGATGAAAATGCAGAGATCAATATATTCTGTGCTTTGAATGCCTCACAAAAACTTAGGCCAATTTAAAAAATATATACTCAATCACTTTAACCAACAACTTCAAAGTATTGCCCCCAGCACAGAGGTTAAATCGATTACAAAGTAGTGGCCAAAGCTCACACACTAATAATTTAGGGGTGGTGGTTACCAGTTACTCTCTGAGGTGCTCCAATCTGATCTTTGTTTGGATGTTTGCATTTCACTGCCCTATCAAGCTTAATTACATACGGAAATGTTCATCACTTCATCCCCAGTCCCAAATCCTCTCTGTAATGTTGCTGTTCACTGATAAATGACTCCTAGGATTCACTTCTTACCTGAGTCTCTCATGTGACTGTTAGGGCTTTGGGCTAAGGCAGCTCAGTAATAAATCGTCTTAATGTGTATTTGACAATTATTAACTTTGTATCTCTGTGAGTGAAATATTTATAAATATAATCCCATTTTCAACACAGCTGCTCCAATTCATCAGCACACATGTGGGATATGTTTGACTACATGAGTGCTTAAAAGTGAAAATAAGAGGCTAGTCTTTGAGAGGTTTCTTCTTTTCAATTTTTACTATCCATGTGATCTCAAATTTTTTTTTCCTTCTGCACTGCAATACTTTATGTATGACATACAATGTCAGTTGAAAGAAAAATGCAGAAATGGTCCCTGGAGCAGAACTGGACCTTGCTTTACTGACATCTGGGCTCAAAAAAGGAAGTAGCTGAATCACTTGATTCTGGGGAAGTGCTGCAGCAGAACCCTAAATGTGTTTTTTCAGCCAGGAAGGAGGATAGAATGTAAGTACCTGTAGGGATTTGTATTTCCTTTTTGGATTTAGGTGCTTCAGTTCTGGCTAAGTGTCCTGCTTTGGGTATGTAAGTCTTCTATTGGATAGATATTAGCAAAGATTGTAATGTAAAAATTGAATTACAAGAGCAATAATTTAAATGCAAAAGAGCATTTTAACTCCTACATGAACAGTGCTGCTAGTAATCATAGATAAAACAGCATGTATTTCTGAATTACAAAGATTAGAGAATGTGCATTTGTTCCTAATGTAGGTATCCATCCTAATGCCATTAAACGATCCCTGGAAATTTAATGGTAGGAAACAGATTGTTTTGAATCTTTGATATTTTGAAGTAATACCTGTTGCTGCTGTAGCTGCACTATTGATGGGACTTTAATGATGTTTTAATACCCAGAATAATTAAGAAACATAATTAAAAACTCTTTTATTGCATATCTTAAAACTTATGGAGTTTTTGTGGATGTTCATAATTCTACCATCAGTCTTTTTTGCTACTTTTATTACATCTGAAATAAAAACATATTCCTTAAACTGAGAAATTAAGAAGTAGACCACAACTTTCCCAATATTGTTTAGTAGTTTGGTACCAGCCACACCCTGAAGAAGACAGGAAGGATGAAGGATTAGTTTTTCAAATAAGAATTTCTTTTTACAGGCAGATATGTCCATATTAATGTTCTTATTGAATTTAAAGTTCTCACTGAAGTATCTAATTCATGGTGAGACCATGAACTTACTGAAATAAATGGAACTCCTGGCAGAAACAAGCCCAGGACAGATCCAGAATTTAAAGTCTTTCTATCTCTTTCCTGGACGGTGGTGCCACTAAAATCCCTAAATCAGTTGCCAGGCTGTGTAATTGCCATGGTGTGAGCACAGACTGTCTGTCAGGAAGATGTAAAGAAGAGATTGTCACACGGTTTATGTAAAGCTGCACTATCTTAGGCTGAGTTCTCATATGTGTAGTCACTCCTTTCTCACAGCCTCATGGCCAGCCAGACTTCTGCTTTGAATTTTGAGGTTTTCAACAGCCTTACACATGTATCTGGACTTGCTCAGGTTTAAGGGACTTCATATTAACTCCCCTAAATCCATATTTCAATCCAGAGAGCTTTGTGAACTCAATCAGATCTCTGTAAAAAGACCTTGGCTTTCTACACACATTTTTCTCCAGTTGCAGATGTCATTGTACTACCTGCTGTACAAAAAAACACAGAAGGATGCTGTGGCTTACCAAGTAGTATTTGGAAGCACTCCAAGACAAATTAACAGACCAAGCTCTAACCAATGCTTGCCCAACCATTAGAAAACTTCATAAGCTGTGAAAGAATTCAGTGTGCTCTGCAATTTTCTCCCCATGAAACATACAGACTAAAATGATTTTTGCAGTCAGTGAAAAATTAGACCTATGTAAATGTTCTATATGGTTGTAGGTAGTCTCACAGTGAATGAAAAGCCTCTGTGCTCAGCTTTTTCTTCTTTAAGTGAGTGCCAAGAGTGCTGAGCTTGAAGGGATGAGGAGTCAAACATTGATTATTCCATGGCCACACAGAGGGAGAAAAATATTGGTGTGTAGAAATTAAGCAGCATTTGTTTGATATTTCTGTAAATAAATTCTAGTCAATAGTTGTGGTTTTTTGTAGAGGGGGATGTGTTGTGTCCCAAATCAGGTAGTACTTTCAAGAAGTAGCTCTTTACTGAAGTTACTCAGTAACTACAGATTTGTAGTTAACCAAAGGGAACTGGGCTAAAAAATACTAAGTATCCTACAGGTGCTGGGTTGCTATATAATTGGTACTATAGTTTTTTACATGTTTGTTGGGGTTTCCCTTTTTATAAGTCTTGATATTATTATACATCACTGAGGTCTCTAGTCCAACTAAATTTTACAGGTTGCTTTCATGAGCTCTGCACAGTTCGTTGTCAATGGACTTGCTTTTTATAGTTGTAATAACTGTAATAAACAAAATATTAGGAAGACATATGGCCATATGGACAACTTGGTAGCCACCTGTGGCTATTACAATTCATTGTAACCTTTGTTAGTTGGACATCTGTGTAACTCTTCTCATCCCACAGAACTCCAGGACAGCTGAACCAAACTTTTCTCTGAAAGACTATTTAAAGAGTTGGTTGCAATGATACCATTACCATGGCCTACAGATAATTTTCAGTTCTAAGACCAGGAGAAGAGCAAGTGGCTACTTGTGAGGTAGCATATTTTCCTACCCATTTTGACTCAGATGTAGCTGAAATTTCAGGGCAAATGATTATAGTAAGTTCAAGTAAGGGAGGTTCAAAGTGGCAGCACACTTTGTCTTGCCTGCTACCACTGAATCTGCTCCATCACCTTCTTTTCCTGCATGCATCCTGTAACAGTGGTCACTAAAAGCTGATCATTCTTTTGTTTTGGTTTGGTTTTTTGGTTTTTTTGTTGTTGTTTTCCTTTTCCTTTTGGTTTGAGTATTTTTATTTTGTTGTTTGTTTGTTTTGGGTGTTTTATGAGGGGGTGTGTTGTTTTTTTGAAAAACAAAAACAAAACCCCATCTCATTTTGCAGCTGTCTGTTCTCTGTTATATGATGAAGACAGAATTGCCTGGTTCCTGACAGTGGTTAAATTTTTATTGTTATATAAAAACAGGTAAAATGTTTTTGCACACTTAAAATGCCTATAGAAATAAAATGGTTGGTTTTTTTGTTTTTCTTTTTTTGTTTTTTTAATTATTAGTACATACTAAAGCCACTAAATTATAAAATGGGATTAGTCAGGTTTAACAAAAATGTCTGATAAGATTTTTTTTTCCCTGCTGCAGATCATATTCCATAGTTAGTGGGTATGATTTTGGAAATGCTTAGATGTGGGATTTGCCTTATGCTAATACCAGGTCCTGATGGTGACTGTAGGACTGGTTACATGTGAAAAGTTAGGCAAAAGCCTGTAAGATTGGAACATGTTTCAGAAAACAAGATGTTCCTTTTCTTTGTACAGATTTTTTTTCCTGCTCTTTTTCAGCAGATTTAATCAGAGAAATATATATTATTCCAGTAGGAATTTCTGGGGATTTTTGAGACAAAAAGCAAATTGCTAATGGCCTAACTAAACTGTTTTCCTGAAGTTGCAAACATTTTGTCAGGATCCTGTTTTGAACCACTGCACAGATGAACTGAGGCAGTGGTGGTGGTGTCTGCTGTGTTCCACACATGGTTACTGCAGGCAGTTCTGCCTGGGTTTTTCATTAAATAGTGAATATAAAGTAAATGTTTGAAGTGTAAGTTGACAGTATTTGAAGCATAGGAGTGATGAAAGTGATGCATTATGTCAGGGTAACATACTGACATTATCAATTATGTGTTATTAAACAGCTTAGCTAACAGAATGATTTACCTTGTGTTTAACTGCCCTTTTCAATTAAAGGTAGAAAATGCTGTAGAACTAGGGTACAGTCATAGAAACCATATATTTTCTCCTGTTAACACCAGCAGTACTGACATGCAACTGATGGAAGTGTTGGCATTTTGCTGCAGGCTCTAATGGGCTAGTTTAAATGGTCTGGGGGAAAAAAAAAAAAGTGATTAATGATTAGGAACAGGACTGTTACACAGCTTCACAGCTCCTTTCCTCAATGCGTTTCCATTTATGTCAACTAGCTACACACTTGGGAGGTGTTATTTCAAAGTAGTCAACACTGTTTGTATTATTTTTCCTACTGCCATTTGTTTCTGTTTCATAGGTCCCTTTGGTTGACCAGATAGAGCTAGCATTTCCTTGAAGTAGGAGGCTTCAGTGATAAAGGAGGATAATCCACAGGCTTTGTACATCTGATGACTAAAATCTAAACTGTTGAACTCTACTGTCATTTCAAAACTGTGAATGCTGCCTTTAACATCACTCTATTCCTGTTTGGTGTATTGTGTTGGAAATAATGTAAAGGTTCCTCTCAAAATAATTGAAGCACTTTGTGAGCCAGTACACGATTCTCTTCTATTCACTTGATTTTGCAGCAAGCAGTAATTTGTACATTAGTACGGCTTGTTTGTAATGGGTAACTGTCCACCCCTGAGCCCTCCCTTACATACATGGATACACATACACACACATATATATTTCTGATTTGTATTTCTCTGTCTGAGCTCAATACTGTAACACTCTACCACCCCACCGAAGTAAGAATGAGCTTCCATTTGTAGGAAAATTGAGTAGTTCCAAAAGAAAATTAAAAATGAGGTTGGAAAACACCGTATCTCACTCTTTTTAATGAACCTTAGGACTGTGAGATGCCAAGTAGACATAATGCATTCTCTTTGCTCTTTTAAGCTAAGGCAGTATCAAAGGCTGAAAAGTAATGGGGATTGAACACTGAAGGGGAAGGTAACATTTTTCAGAAGTTTATTTCACTGTGATAAGATTTTATAGCTCATGGCTTAAAGTCAGCATTCATCTGTATGTATCGTGTTGTGAGTGGAGGGAGTATGTTATCTTAGAATAGCAAATTAAGTAATATTTTAGTTTCTAGCATTTTGTCTTAGCATTTTGTTATTGATCAAAGTACAAAGTCTTAGCTGTGTGGAAGTTCAGCCAAGTTTTCTGAACAAGAAGCTTACATATAATAGTTTGGAGGCAGAGGGAAATCACAGTGTTGTTTTGGTTGGAAAAGACCTCTAAGATCATCAAGCCCAACCTTTAATCCAGCACTGCCAAGTCCACCACTAAACTATGTTCCTAAGCACCACATTTACACATCCTTTAAATACCTCTGGGGATTATAACTCCATCACTTTCCCAGGCAGCCTGTTTGGGGGGCATGATTTAGAGTTCATTGGCACTGGCTGCAGCATGTAGGCTCGAGTCACCCTTCTTCAGAACACTTAAACCAAGCAGATTAGCAGTGTCTGCAGGACAAAAAGCCTGGCTTGCAGGTGAGCATGTGAGCCCAGCTGGCTTGTGAATGTGATGCTCAAGATGGCATTGTGTAGCTCATCTTCCTTTGATAATGCTTTTCATAGCCACCTTTTCCAGGAAACCAAGGCTCAGGCAGGCATGTGGAAGGTACCTTGGACGCCTTTGTCCCCTGGCTTCTCAGTAACTTTGGCTCTGTTGATTGACTTCAACCAAAATGTAGCAGAGGGGGGAAGGTCCTAAAAGCATTATGGTCCAACACATTTCTCGAATGTTTTCCTCCAGCTGGGGCAGGAAGCTGCAACTCAGTGTGGTAAGGAGTGTGGGCAGAGGGTTAGGTCAAACTCATGGGTTTTTTAAGGCAAGAGACTCTGCACTGGGGAGTGCAGGTACAAAGGCTCCCATGGCTATAATGCTGTTTTAGAGATGACCAACTACAAACCCCATGTGTGAGAAAGTAGGCTTCATGTATCCTGACACAGCTACTTCTTAGTTTTTAATGGTTCTCTACTCCCCCATACGTGGAATGGGATTTTCAGGGAATTTCTTGTCTCTGCATGTGCAAGGGCTAGAATACATGTAGTTGTTACTACAGATGTGTGAAGCTGCTTCCCTTCTTTGTTACAACTTTTAACTTAGCAGCAGCCATTTAAGTATCTTGGTTTGGCTAGTGTTTTGTTTTAATTATTATTTTTTTAAGTCGAGGCACAGTTTGTGTTTAAAGAGCCTGCGTTTCTAGTTCCCAGCTAGGTCAGGGGAGCATCTGCTGTGGATAGTTTTCAAATGTTATGTATTGACTCAGCCCCTTAAAATCCGGGCAGGGTGGTGACTGTTCCTAGGGCATGCCTACCCTGGCAACTTGTGTTTTGGAAGCTCGGGCTGAGGTTCATTGCACACATCTATTCGTCAGTTTTCTGCTTGGCTCGGATTCACTACTCAGATTCTGAGTAGATGATGTAAAATGTATGTATTGTTTCCTACGCATCAGTGCAGCACTTTTCCCCCTGTAGTTCATAGCACTACTGCTTGTGGGCAGGTTTCAAAAGGAACCTCATCTCCATATGGTTGTACTCGATAATCCTTTATCCACCATCTTCAGCTCTCATTCCATTGCTTTCTTGCCTGTGGCTACGTTTCTATCTCTGCATCAATTAGCACAGTGATTTATACAACAAGCAAGCAGTTTAGAGGTAATGGTACACAATTAACATCTCATTCCACCATAAAGGGTATGCTAAATACCCCAGTCACTGCTTTCTCTGCCTGGAATTGAAATAAGTGTTTGTCCTAATTCATATGCTATCTGATGTGAAGTGGGCCCGCTTTGTACAGCACTACACCATTAATCTAATTACAGATAGCTGCAAATGAAGTGCTGTCTGAGCACAGAGACCGAAGAAAATAGCGCTTTTGTCATTTAGCCTGACTCCGTGAAGCAAGATCGCACTTCACATGGCAGCCTGGCAAAATGGAAATCTGAATAATATTGCTGCCTGTTGCATCTTTTTCTAATTACAACGGCATTGTAAACACAACCGGGCGCGGATATAAATAGAGCTGTAGAGACGCTGTCATGTGGGTTGTAGGGGAAAATCCTCAGTGTGCTGTTGTATTAAATGATGCATCCTGATTGACAGCTACCTTGAGACTGCGCTGATGGAGTTGTCAAAGCTCTCCGCCAGCAGACTGCTCCAGCCACTGCAGCAGCAGCAGCCAGAGCATCGAGCACGGAGCATCCATCCATCCATCCATCCAATCCATCCATCCAATCCATCCATCCATCCATCCACCCAATCCATCCATCCAATCCATCCATCCATCCAATCCATCCATCCAATCCATCCGTCCATCCATCCCCCCAGCCCCTGTCCTAGAGCAGGACATCTCCAGGCTTCCCCTCTGCACCTGCTTGGTTCTGCCTGTTCAGCCTTAGTCTGAAGCCGAGAGGAATAATTTTTATTTATTTTTTTTTTTTTTCTCATAGCTTTAACCCTTGTTAGGTTTCTCTAGAGTGTTAATTATGTATCATGGAAGGAATGGAAAGTGGGAAATGTGGCTGAATTACAATTCTAATTAAGTTTCTGCTGCTGCAGTGTGTACTTTATGGTGGTGAGGCTGCTTCTTTGCTTTTTGTTGCTACATAAAGGCTCATGATTTTTGTGGCTGTTTGGTTTTGGCTTGGTTTTTTCTGTTTGTTTTTTGATTTTTCTTTTTTTAACTTTCCGTATCACGTTGAGTGCTTGCTCCTCCTCCATTATACTCTTAAGTGCCCTTATTTTGTGCAGGTGTTCATGCCAATCCTCACCACCACCCCATGGAAGTAAATTAGTTTCAGAACTCAGAGCTCTGGAAAAGAAAGATCCCTGTGATTTGCAGAATGTCATTTATCTCCTTGTTGAGTAAAAAGTCCTTGGCTTGGGAAGAAGGTAGTGCCTGACACCTTTGAGAAATAGGGAATGAGTATCTCATTTTCCTGTTTCATTGCCATGGTGGCAAGGTTGTGATCACTAATTTAAAAAGCATAATGCTTGATTAAAAAGGCAGAGTGCTCCTTGTGTTTGGCACTGGAACATTGCATAGTATTGCTTTGAATGATTAGTGAATAACATGCTAGTTGTGAAGCTATGACAGGCAAACCACAGGTGACAACAGTTAAGTGACTTGAGGCAGGATGCAGATTAGGAGTGTTAAAGGGAAATTACATGACCACAGTTAACAGATCTTACTGATTCAACAGAATGAGACTGTAAGGTTGGTGAAAGTAATCAAGACACACAGCAGACAGTCTCTACTGAAACCTGAGCTATGTAAGATTTTCATTCTTCTGACCACAAAAATGACAGATGTTTGAAAAACATGGTTGACCATCTAGCTAAAGCACATGGAAAATCCACATCTGGTCAGCAGTGCAAACACTACCAGGAGTAACATGCGTAGTGATACATTAGATTGCTCTGTAAAATCTCCAGTGGAGTTTGGACATTTACAGCTGCTGGGGAGACAAGTTTCAGGTGGGCGGGCAAGATCATATTTAGTAAACTAATATGAGATGCAACAGAGTGCAGTTTTGAGCCTTTTACTGAGGATTGACAGTATGCTGTTGTACACAGCAAGGAAACCCCACCTGTGCAAGCTACAGAACTTGTTTTTAGGCAAAGATGGGGGCAGATGTGTTTTGGCCCCCCCCTTTTGTAGCAGCCAGTCTACTACTGCTTGTCTACTGACTTGGAGAAGCAGTACAGTAGATATCTACAAAAAAACTCCACAAAACCCAAGGTATATTTTTCAGTGGAATTGCTTTGTTTCCTCCCATACTTGCTTGCTCTGCTATTATTACACCTTGTGTGTGTTCTTTTTTGTTAGGGAGATTTGGTTATAAGAGTGAGTTTTGCATTACATAAAAATGCAATTCATTTAGCAGGAGAGTAGAGACCAGTTACCCTTAGAAAACTGTTAAGTAACATCACTTCCCTACTATAATTTTTTGTCAACTGGTTGTGGACTCCAGCAGTCTTGTGGAAGAGAAACACCTGTTTTCTGTGCCATCTGACTCTATACAGCTCCTTTCAAGTACCTCTGTGAACTTTGGCTGGCAGAATTAGGCTCTGAAATCCTGTGGAGTGGAGCAGTGGCTGGTGACAACTCCTCATCAGCTCAGATCTGATGGTTAGCAGCTTTCCTTGCTCTCAGAGCCCACTCACAATCTCTTTATGACTCCAACAGATGTTTCTTCTGGTTTAAGCCAATGGAAGCCTTCTGGTCTCTATTTACAACCCAAACTTTACAGCCTTCCCCAGATTACACCCCTTCTTTCTCCCATCTCCTCCTCCTTCTCTTCCTTGTGAGGATAAAGGAAAAAAACCCTGAACCTTGTCCACACATCAAAATTTCTGCTTTGTGTGCTCAGTGCTCTCCTGGCAAAATCAAAGGCATAGCAGCATTGTTAATCATGTAGTGAACAAATGGGGTGTATTTTTAATTGTCTTTGTTGTAGCAGCACTGGCAGGAATTGTTTGTCTGTCCTGGTCTTCCCTGAGCCACAGGCTGCCCCTTGGGGAGCTGAACAACCCCCTGCAACCCTTCTGCACACCTCATCCCCCAGAAATATGAAACAGCATTACAAAGGGACACTAAAATCAGTATTTAGAGGGGTTCAGCCAGCAGCAGAAATACATCAAAGGTAATCTTAAAGAAGGCACCTTTCTTTGCAGCTTTGTCTTTTTATGTTCTAAAAGGTCATTTTTGAACCAACTGTGCCAAAAAAGGCCTTTCCCCAGAAGTTTACTGTTGTTATTTTTTACTTTTTGATTACAGTAACTTGCTTATCCCCCAAACAGACTAAAGAACAATAAACAAATACAAAAGGAAAAGGAACAGCTCATCAATAACAAAGACTTGCGTTTTAAAGCTTTGAGTGTACTGACTCTTACATCTCACTCCAAGCAAAGCAGGAGTCCTGCAGAGAAAGGAATCTAAAAGATATGAAAATTATAAAGATAGTAAAAACAATGTTTGGTAGGGATATTTTAGCTTGGTGTGGAGAACTGAGCTTTAAAGTGCAGCATACCGAGGAGCATGGTTTTTCCCCCACTGCTGTACGTTGTGGAGTGCATAGAGAATTTTGTATTTCAGCCCTTGCAAAATCCTGTAGCCTAGATGAATGTAGAAGGTCCAGCTTTCACTTCAAGTTTATATTTTTGAAATTGGGCAGCTCAGCAATGTTACATGTGGCTTAAAAAACTGGCATATAAGCCTAATCCTTTGAAAGAGTATCAAAATAGTTTCTTGCAAGAAGCAGCACTACAGTCCACAAATCTAACTTATTTCTGTATTTTTTTAAAAATTTTTTTTATTATTTATTTTCAAACTCTGAGTACAAAGAAGACACTAACCATGGATACTGAAACTGTGCAATTTGATGTAATTATATTCCCCCCCATAGATTTAATGAAGGACTTTTAAGTACAATTTATCTTTGATAAATAGTCCCTCTGCACAGAATGTTTATTAGATTGACAGCAGAATACACTCTGCGAGCTTTTTTTCCTTGCCACTTATGACTCAGATGAATTTTAATAGGAGTAAAAAGCTTTTATTTGCACAGTAATTTCACTTAAGGATCATATCCTTCAGAAACTGGCAGACACTTGTATGTCTTGATTGCAAAACAGACACTCAAGAGCAAAGAAACATGCATAAGATGTTATTATTTGACTTGTCACACTGCTGCAATTCTGTTTGCAACTTATGTCATCAAATCTCCTATAGGCATCACCTCCCCTCTCCCTACAGCATACATGGCAAGTGCATTCATACGTGTGCAGCCACACAGACACACTTTACTTTTAGGAACTAAGAGATATTTTGAGGATCACACCACTTCGAGTGTAGCTGCTTGTGCAGGGAAAGAACAAGGCTGTATTTATTTTTTTTTTTTTTTGGTGTTTGAAAACGTGAGTGCCACAGCCTTAATTGTCATGATGATGCCCGCAGGAGGCTTGGAGTTAAAGCAGCTTTTTGCATACAAAATGGTGCCGGTTTTCCCGTGCCACATCAGTTGTCACCAAGGCACACGTTTGGGAATGGGTTCTCCAATCTTCGGGCACCGCTTACAGCTTCAGGGAATATTGTTGTGGCATTTGCTGGGGCCGTGGTAGGGGATCGCTTCTTTTAGCCATTTGCTTGAATTTCAGATTTCATTTCTAACTGAATGGCTCCACTGTTTGTTGCACATCATCTTCTGCGTCCAAACGCCGCTTATGGAGAGCGGTAATCCTCTGTTAGGTATTTTTAATTTGGCTTTGAAAGCTGTTTTTAAAAGATGTCATTGCTGCAGAATTAATCACCTTTTGCATGTATTTATAAACACCGCTCTGCAGAAGCAGAAGGCAGAGTCCCCCTTTACCTTCACCATAAGGATATCGCGTTTTTTCTGTCTGTGTAAAAATGAAAAGTAAAGACATTTTATTGCTAATAAAACAATAGCTAATTATTTTGGAGGAAAACATACTGTTCAAAGCAAGGTGTTGAACTTTACAGCAGCAAAATGCACATTTGAATTGTAAATGCGGTTCAGCCGATGCTGATGATTAAAACCTTTGTTTAAATTACTGCTGAAGTGTGGTGCCGGCCTTCACTCCCTTGGCCTTGGAGAGGAGGGAGTTTCCCGCAGAGACCTGCTGCCATCTACTGGCTTCTTCCTTTCCTTTTCGAGTGCACTGGGACAAATCCGAAGGCCATCTGTCTAAAAGCAATGAATTACCTCTCAAAAGTGATCTCAAGTTTCGAAAAACTAAAAGCCTGGAGCTTAAACTAGCCTACACACATACATGTTTTCAGAAAGCTTTGTTTGAAGGGATGCTCCCAGATACTTGAGGTTCATCGTGCTCGTTTCCATTTCCAATTACTATAAAAGATAGTAGAGAAAACATTCTTCTTTTTTTTCTCAAGGTAGTTGACAGCAGCTGAACAATTATTTTACTACAGCTAAAATATATTCAGATGATACTTTTCCAAAACGTTCCATGATTCTGCCTGTGCGTGAAAAAATGGGAGAGAAATTGTTTATTATGTTCTAATTGCAAAAACCAAACAAGTTGTTCACTTGAAACATTAAAGACATGATAAATAGAAATGTTTAGGAAGGTGAAGATAGCCCTTAAAATCAGCCATGACACTGAAAATCTGGCAGACTTTCCCAAAAGGTCAATTTCTAGTTCAGCACAGCACTGGAAACTAATCCCTCAATATTCTGTATCCAATAAAGATAATGTGCAGTAAGCATAAGGCTGTTCTAAAAATTTGTATATACCCTGTCTGAGCTCCAGTTTTTAAGAAAGCTGACTTTACTGTACTTGATTCTTTCCTTTTATGTGCTCGTTGCTGCAGATTGGGGTTGCGTATTTTTCTTTCCACATCCTGAAAAAGAAACCCTTAATAAAGATTTCAAACTGATTTTCAGACACTCCTGTGAAGAATAGATAACAGATGTGTTTTATAAAAAACATGCCATAAGTTAGTGGAGATTATTGATTGGAATTCACCAAGGTGCGGTTTCTGAAACATTCCTCTTCCTATTCTTTAGTACAAATTACAAATACTGACGAAGGTTGCTGCAGAGCTGAGCAAGTACATGCCAGAGAAAGCAGCAGAGGACACCTCCAGCATTTTGAGATCTCCCATGCCTGGAGCAGTGGTGGCAGTTTCTGTCAAGCCTGGGGACACGGTAAGAGATGTGATCTGTATATCTGCATTTTCATTGTATATTCCACACAAATTTCTCCTTGGTGCAACTGAAACTACAGGACATTTGTTCAGTTTTGGGGTTTTTTGTTTGTTTGTTTGTTGGTTTGGTTTTGTTTTGTTTTTTTTTTACCTCACCTGTAGAATAAAGTATGCTGAAGGATGTGTGCTGCTTTTCACTCAGATTATTAAAACTAATAAAGAAGCACAACTGGAACTAAATTTGCTTTAAAAGCAATGTTCATTCAAGTCCACAGCTGAAACTCAGTGAAAAACTTGGGGTTTTATCACAAATATATTGGTGGGGGGAAAAAACCAAAAGTGCATACGTGTGTATGTGTATATGTGCATGTAAATATATGTAAGTACATTTGTGCTGTTAGTGCAAGCAGGAGAGGATTGTCAATTTTCTTCCCTGAAGCAAAGAAAATATTACTTAGGCACAAGGGACACGGGATAGATATTTAAATTTCTTGTTGTTTCTCCTTTCCTGTTTTGTTTTTTTGTTTTGTTTTGTTTTTTGGTTTTTTTTTTTTTTTTGGTTGTTTTTGTTTGTTTGTTTTTTCTGGTGGTTGTTTGGGGGTTTTTGTTTGATTGATTGATTTTTGCTTGGTTTTGTTTGTTTTGTTTTGTTTTTAACAATTCCCATGTTATCCCTTCACAAGACATATGACTTCCCTGAACTGGGAATGCTGTGCTGGGGTTTCCCAATCTCTTATGGGAATCTTCTTGTTGTGGAGAAGGAATAAAATTGACATACAGAAGGGCAACAAAATGTACCACTGCTGTCCTGGGGATTTCCAGTGCTTCTTATCTCACACTGCTTCCAGCTGGAAGTAGATGTAAATACTGTGTTTTAGACTTAGATATAAATAGACACTTAAACTCATCTGTATATGAAATTGTACCACATTGTGTCTACCACATTATTTCTTAGGTCAGGGCCCTTTTCTTTCATAACTGGTGAAAGCAATAGAGTGCTGCAGACCAGGAAGATTTGAATCAGATTGTGCAGATTAATTTTAAAATACTGCTGTCTGTTAAATGATGCCATAAACATTTATGTGACACTTACATACAAACAGAAAGTTTTAGTTGCAGAGTTCATAATTTTTGGTGCTCTTGAGAGATGATGTGGAAGTGGGATCAAGATTGCTACTCCAAAATCAGGGCTGCACTTACTATGTGATGCACATCAGTTGTGCTGGTAATGTGTTTGCTTTCTTTTTCCTATGATGCCATGATTTAGTTTTACAATATTTGGATATTTCTGACTATTTACACAGAGAAGAAAGCTGTCACGTTAGTATTAAAGATCTGTGGATGCAAATATTTATATTAATGAAATGAAATGAAATGAAGACTTTTCTGAGAAAAACGAACAAAGTGCAGCTGAGCAAAAATTAGGAAGAGAAATTATTTTAGCTTCTACACTTGGTGTTATGGTTTTGTCATCTATACATATGCACACACATTTCATTCCTTTAGAAACAGCAGTATTCAGTTAAAAGTAATCGTTATGTCCTTGCATAGATAGAGAAATCTGTGGTTTCTGTGTCTAGGCAGTACGAGTGGCTGAGTAACAGAGATTTTTTTTTTTTTTTTTTTTTTTGCCAAGAATGAAGAGAAACATTTTTAAGGCAAGGATTTTTGAGCTTAATTTGATTTAAGATTTTTTTTTTGTGTAGTTATTCTGTTAAATGTTACCAGCTTGAAGGAATAGAACCAGCAGAGAAGGAGGCCACAGCCAAAGGGATTTTAAATAAATAAATGAACCTCCCTCAACAAATCCACAAGTGGTGCAGAGCATCAGACCACAAGTTGTTAAATAATGTGTGGAGATGTTTTTTTTCCCCTCTTCTCTCCTGCCGCTTTTTGCTGCAGGCACTGAGTGGCAGAGCATTTCAACGGCATAATCTGTGTTCTGCTGACCTGAGCTTGTCAATGCTAATTGTGTGGCTGTAATTGCAAAAACACATTTACGTTATTGAAAAGGGTTTTAAGTTAAATCCTTCCTTTTCAGGACTAGTGTCAAGACGTTAAAAAAAAAAAAAGCAACAAACAAGATGAAGGTAACATCAGCTATTGGCACTGGATAAGCAGTGGGATGGCGCGATTCAGATTACACATCTTGGCTGTCCATCAGGAACCAGCTCACTCACTACAGCTGTTCAAGGCATGATGGGCAGGGAACTGTATCTCCATGATAAACACAGCTCTTTTTTTTTGCACTGCCTGGGGAAAGTCCGATTTCTTTAGTTTTCTGAAGAGATGGGAATTTAAGTAGCTCCTAGTGTGTGTTTGCAGCTGGGTTTGGCAGGGTGTGTGAAAACAACACAGCTGAAAAATGAGAGAGCATGAGGTAGTTGTCCATCTTTTCACTCAGGTGTTGCTGCAATAAAGCTGCCTGGTCAGTAGCTGTTCTGAGAGGATTTGCTCCTAACCTGTGGTCTGTGCTAAGCAGTGCAGCACAGTCCCTGCTACAGGGCTGTGCTCACAGGGTGATGCTCTCAGAGTGTCAGTACCACAGGGAGCTGGGTTGTGGTACCCCACCTTCAGGTGTCACTTTACATATGGTGGAGGAACTCCTGGAAAAAGGACATCTTGTCTCTGTCTGAATGGCCATGCTTGTAAACTCATGTTTATTGCTTGTGGTTCAGCTATAAGGGCATTGCACCCAATCAGGTAAACCATATGGTGTTTGTTAGTCCCTCTCTGTGCTTCCTTAGCCAAATGAGAAGGTGATACTGATCTCTGTGTTAGTTTTTCTCACTCCATGTATCATTGTTTTTCCTTGAAGCACAGTGTTCTCATTTGGCTGCTGTTGCTGAAAAATACTTTGGTCTGTTGAAGCCCAATAGAAGATTGTGTGAGCATCCTCTATCCAGCTGGTCTGATAAGCAGTTTTCAATTCATTTTTGCCAAAAGATACTGCATTTGCAAGGAATTTATTTTCTTTTGTCTGTAAGATGATCTATAGATTTTACTAACACAGTGGGGAAGTGATGTTTGTCATGTAGAGAAAAGCAGAACTCGTGATGCTGCCAATTTTTTTAGCTTTTTAGTTACTGTCTACTTACTTTATTTTCCTTCATGTGATCAGAAGACTGTAATTAGTTGTCACTCAGTTATTCCTGGAAACACAATGAAGGCACTCAGAA
Organism: Phaethornis superciliosus; assembly: GCA_023637945.1. NCBI lineage: Eukaryota > Metazoa > Chordata > Aves > Apodiformes > Trochilidae > Phaethornis > Phaethornis superciliosus. Next base: position 144,749,804 of record JAJQWJ010000001.1, on the reverse strand, counting down.
GCAAAAAGCAACAAAAACAACAAAACAATTTGAAATCTCACTGACTGGAAAGAAGGTTAATTATTTAGAGAGAAAATACTGAAAAATTTAGCTTACATTCCTCGTGATAACATGGTCACATTGTATAGGAAATAACCATTTTGGTGAGTGAGGGTTTATTTTGTAAGTAGATTGTTAATCACGAGCATGGATTTGGATGAAATTCGATTTTGAGGGAGTCACTTTTTGGTTCCCAGTGGCAGCAAGGGTCACAGAAACCACTGGGCTTCCAGAGTCCAGGAAAGGGACTTGCTTTGTTTCTGCTGACACCGATGGCAGCAGGAGCCAGCCCTGCTAGCACACAGCAGAATTTTCATGCCAGATTGTGGAGATGGCACTGCAAGTGGTTTCAACCTCACCACAAAGACACCACCATAAAAACCTACTAACACTGCACAGATTCACTGCTATACTTAGAGGGCTGGAAACAAGCAGGCAATTGCAAATATTTTTTCTTTGTCTCGAGTCGCCTGCCTTGATTTTTGTGCATGTGGGATTCTGTGCATTGAAACTGCAGCAGCAGGAGGGAAAGCCCAAGACCTTGGTGTTTGAACAGGTAAAGCAATGTTGTCATATTCTATTTGAGGCAGGCACCCAAAGTGCTCCCACACCTCATTGCAACTTTGGCAGTCTGAAGTGTCCGCAGCAACAAAAAAAGATTTTGACTGGCTTGATTGCCTTTTGGTCTTTGCTATACTTTCACCTTTGAATATAGTTTTTAATTTCTCAGTTTTCTCTCTGTTGGAAAAACAAAGATGTTTTTCTTTTAGCTGTATGTTTCTGTTGGTTGTTTTTCTTTTTAAATTAAATTAGGCAGTACAGGTGGCATCACTAAGCCAAGCACTGGTCAGTCAGCTAACACCAGTACTGGTAGCCTAAATCACTTTAATGATTCCTCCATCTATAAGTATATAAAAGTAAAGCAGTTCTGGGTATACACTACAGTGTTACCGAATCTTTGCAGAACCATGGTAAAAAAAAAAAAAAAAGAGGACCTAAGTTTTTAAGTACTCTCTCTTCTTTTCAGTTATTCAAGATTGACTCCAGATTTTGGAAGTCATTACCATTCAAACCAGTCTTTAAATGGAGTTTACTCATTTCACATATCTTGTAATTTCAGATCAGTACTGCTGTAGCCATTGGTATTGATACCACATGTAATGTTTTTTCTTCTACCGAGATGTCATCTATTAACTGTGTATTATAATTATCAGTAATTTCAGAACCAAGCAACTTGAAGGCTCCTTTTTCACTTGTTTAACTTAAAAACCACCCCCCTATCAGTGATCCCATGTTTTAAAAACAACTGAGGAAGATGTTTTGAGCTGCATTCCAGTTCTTCTAAACACCATTCCTCTTCCAGTTCAGTTGCATGCACGTTATTTCAATTCCTTTTGTTGTTCTTTCAAAAAATAACTTAAAAAAAATCTTTCTCCACAATTTTCCATTTCACAAGCCTAGGAAAGTTCTTGCTGTGGGAAAAGATATGTTTTGCTTGACCTCTACTGCTGAAATGCTCAGTACTGAAAAACAAACCAAAACAGTTTCCTAAATTCTGTTTCTCACTACATTGTTCATTCTTGTGAAAGATGGAGTTGTAAAGTTACCTGTTGCCATTAGCCAGTTGTCTGTTTTTTTATATTCTACTTGCCCTAGACCTCAAAACTATAAAAAAAAATATTAAAAAAAATCCCCTTTCATATCTTATACTGTAATTATACTCGCTGAAATTTATAATGGAGAAATAACCAGGAAAAACAGTAAAAATGTCCTTCTAACAGTTTCACATTTTATTTAGACAAATATGATATCAATTATGTAATATATTCTTAAATTCAAATAAGGTTTTTCTCTTGTGTGTTTTTTTTCTCTTGTTTTTTTAATTTTTTTTTCCCTTTTCTTTTCATTTACTTTCCTTCCTCCCTCCTGTTCTTCCGAGAACCCAAAGAAAACACAAACTGCACTTTTCAGCTAAAGGGAGTTTGCAAGCTTGACAAAATGTGGTCAAAAGCCTCGTAGTTTTTATGATTCAGTGTATTAAATAATTTCTGGGGTGTATTTTTATGGGTGAAAAAAAATCAATTGGTAAACGGAAGATGAAAACATTTTCGTTCTTGTGAAATTTCATGAGTAGGAGCATTCAAATATTTTACCATTTTTATACCACAAGACTTCAAGTAATAATTGTGGTTACATTAAAAAATCCTTAACTATACTAATTGCTTGTAATGTTTTTGTTGCTTTTTTGTTTGTTTTTTATATTTACTCAAATAGATTTTCCTTCTAGATCTTTTTGCAGTTGCACAGTATTAAGATTTGTGTTGGGTGATGGTGTAATTAAGAGTGAAATCCTATTCTGATGATGAGGCACAAATATTCAATATCACTAGAGTTCCCTCCTAGGGGAAAAATGCTACAGTCCTTTAAAGAGAAATAATAGATTTTTAAAATTATTATTATTTTTTATTGGCATGCTTTGCCTTTTCAAATTACAATCAACTTTATGTTTAATATATTCATATTATCCCAATTATATTGATATTGAATTACATTATGTATTTATTTAGATTATATATATTTTTTAGATTAAATATTCTATTTATTATAAGTAACTTTAGACTTGATGATCTTAGAGGTCTTTTCCAACTTAATGATCCTATGATTGGTAGCTGTTAGTGAAAAAGCTGACCAATAAAGACTGCTGTGATGGCAACTAAGCCTTGCCTTGGGCTGAGTAGGACCCGAATCACTCCCAGAAGTGCTCTCTCTGCCTGCAGATCACTTCCCCCACACGCTGGGATCTCAGAAGCAGTTGGGGAAGTTGTGTTTTGGATAAGTGGGAGTGCAATGGCCAGCGCTGATTGCTGTCGGGGGGACATCGCTGACCTTTGGTTAGTCAGAGGTCACAAAATTTGGGATGTGCTATCTTCGTGAAAGGAGCGTGGCAAAAAAAGTTTAATAATGGTTTGTCAAGTGCTTTTAATTGCCACTAATTATATTTGCAGCTCTGTAGCTCTCGTTTCAAAGTTAATTTGGAAAGAAGGGAAAACCTGCACTAATTGTTTTACATGGCAATGGGCAATGTAAAGGAATTTCAATTGCTGCTCATCCAATTCCTCTTGATTTGTTTTCTTGTTGGAGTCTTGCTTGCCAGATTGCCAACAAGTCAGAGAGAAAAAAATCTGGAAGGGAATGATACCAGCATGGACTAAGTTTAAACAACAAATAAACAAACAAAAATCCCAGTATCTTCGTAAGGGTTTTTGATGGTGAATGAATACTTAATTCACTGTTTAGTGGTTTTGCACAAGCATAAACAAGACGAATGCTTGTAATTATTTTGCAGAAGGCTACAAGAGAGGGATTCATAGGGATTTCTTATGGCACAGTCTTGTGTTCCTTCATACTTATAGGGCTCAGTAGGTACACGAGTCACAGCATAGTGGAAATTTAGAGGGATATTTGCTGGTGTTTCCCCAAAGCTGTAAAAGGAGGTATCAATAAAATCCAATTCTCACTTAATTTTTAATCAAACCTAACATTGTTTTTGCATGTCATTCTTTGTTTGGTTGTAGTTCTTTTTCTTTTCCCTTTAGCTCTAAGAGCCTTAAAAATGTTACACATTGGAGCACCTGTGTTCTTAGTACAATGGTCCTAAAAATGTTACTGAGGGATTTTCACTTTTGTAGGCAAATCAGCAGGGTTGATATTGATCCATCTTTTTAGGGAGCCACAGTGCAGCAGAAGGTGATACTGCAGAGGGCCCCGTAAACCCTCGGAGCCTTCTGTCTAATTTGGCAGAAAAACACAGAATGTCGGACAACAAAAGACCGATCCGATTCCGTAAGAAATCTTCATCCCTCCCACTCCCTTTTCATAAGATTAAAAAAGAAGAAAGGGGGGGGGGGGGGAAAGAGAGAGACTTAATTTTTTCAGCTGCACACAATGATTTGGTGCTCACTCTTGCATTGAAACAGTTGCTGTCAGAGCAGGCAGGAAACAGTTTTCTTTTAATTGCTGAAATCATTCGGAAGTGCTTCATGCACGGCTTCTATACAGCAGATGCTGTGCATTAATTGGCCTGTGTAGGGCTGACCCAGGGTTCCTTGCAGTGGGCCCAATTTTAGGCAGAGGGTTTAAATAGCTTATTTCTTATTTTGTATAACCTGGCGTACATTATGAGCGCGCTTGCACGTGGTGTATTTCATGGTCTGCAGTTTCTAATGTCATGTGGGTTTCAAAACCTGTGTTTCCCTGGTAATGTACTAGCAGCAGGTAAGCTCTAAATACCATCCATCAGGAGCTAATTTTTTATCCAGATACTCCAATGACTGATGAACCTGTCTTTTGTATGAACGTTCAGCACAGGAGAAAGCCATATGCCCCTGGCACTGCTTCCTATGCATTCTTTACAGTTCATAGCAAGGAGATTAGGAAAAAACCCAAAGCTTTACATTTCTAAGTCTTTCGTTTATTTAGCAGTTAGCACTTTCTAAAATAGCTTTTTTTTTTTTTTTTTTTTTTTTTTTTTAATAGCAAAAGGAGATTTGGGTCTCTTAAAGCAATCTGACTACCGCTACTCATTTTCTTTATCAAGAATATTGCTGCACACCCTTAATAGGGAACCTTGTTTTGCTACTCCCCGTCTGTTCAAAACAGACCTTAGCCCATTAGAAGGTCCTCCCTTGTGTGGGAAGACCACAGCTGTTACTGTAAATCTCATCCAGTAACTGTATCACCCCCATTTTGTGGCTCTGAAGGATGAAATTGAGAAATGGAATACTGTGCAGTCATCCTTTACATCTCCAATTTTAGGCCTTTGCACATCATTTTCATGCTTTTATTCCAAATCAAACAACATTAGTGAGCAACACCACCCAGTGATGCTAAATGCCTAGCATCTAAGGTAGCACTCACAAGCTTTGGTTTTGGAGAGTTTAGGATTTGGAAAGAAGCTGGGGGTTTTGTTGATGGTGGATTTATTTTATTGTATTTTCCCTCCCTCCCACCAGATTTTTCCCAAGCCCCAGAATTTTTTGAAAGCAGAAATCCAGACGGAAGTGAGGTGCCTAAGGTGGAGGGTGCTCTCTTATGCCTCCATAGAGGAAGTGAGAGCTCGGCACGGTTAACAAACACAACTTTAAAAAGGTTTCTGTTTCTTTAAATCCTTCTGAATAAAGTGGATCTAACTTCTTATGAAGGATATTGGGGGCTTTAATCAGAAATAAGAAGTGGTTTAAGTCATTAGCACAACAAAGCAAACTATAAGCTTGAAGATAAAAGTCTCAGGGGAAAGAGTCCTCTGAAAATAAATGGGACTTGATAGATTTCCATATCATTTATAACTTCCCTTAATTACACTTGGAAGACTTGCCAGTAAAACTGGAAAATTGGCAGCCTATATCCATTATAGTAATTTTGCCGACCATGGCAAGCAGCTGGCTTTGCTGGATTTTATTTCCCATCACTCACAATTAATCATCAGCTGGAGATGTCTGGAACTCCTCAAAACGTAGCAATACTGTGTGACATTCAGGCCTCCTTAAAATGCTAAAATCTGCTGAGTAAATGGGCCGAGTTCCCCTTCCAGGGAACTCATTTTGGTGTGAGGCAGGCTGCTGGTTAATGAGTGCCACTTTGATAATCGGATGCGAATGTGAACCCTGACCTCGTGTCAAAGGAGAGGACGCAGCAAGCTGGATAAAAGATAGGGGGGTCCAGTTCTGCAAACTTTACACCAATTAGACAGAGAGCGGGGAAATACATCAGTGCCCATTGGGTTTATCAGAAAGACTTGTGGGGCTTGTGACCATTTTGTAAGCCTAACACTGAAGACGTCCTGTCACAATCATTAAGGCTTCATTGGGTGACGCACAAAAGTCCGAAGGAAAAGCGCACCATATTCACAAAGATCTCCTGGTAGCAACGCCCTCGGGCCTGCGCTGTCTTTTTACGTTTCTGAATTTTGAAGAGACCTCTCTGTAAGTGCAATTTGTCTGTATGGTCCTCCTGAAGGTGCAGTGAGAACAGCTCGGGGTTGCTGCTTCTCAAATTCTGCTTCCAGCTTATGCAGTGAGTTGCCTGGTGGGAAATGACCGGGGAGAGTTCCCTGTCCGGTCTGTAACCTTTTGGCCGGAGGAGAGAGCAACCACCGTGCAGTCCCCCAGTTACTCAAAGGGTGCTATTGACTGTTCCCAAATTCACATCAGAGTTGTTAGCAACGTCGAGATGTTAAGCACCTTCCTCTTTGTTTTTTTTCCCTTCTTTTCTTTTCACTTTGCTTTTTTTTTTTTTTTTCCACTCTATGAGGAACAAACCAGAACAGATACTGTGAGCTGTGCTATGCAGAAATAAACTACTGAAATGTAGACTGCAGATCTACCATTAATCAGTTATTTGTTTTTATATTCTAAGCAGTGTAAAGGTAGATTTGTCAGTAGCATAACCATGAGAAAGACACCTGAGTTTAATTACTTTTAAGATAAGGAGCCCTTTAATTTTACTTGGTTTCGATCAATCAGATTTTTTGCTTGATATTACTTGCCTGTTTTGACAGATTTGGGTCATCACTGAGATCTCTCTAAATGGAAATGTAAAGATGGTGCACTGAAAGAAAAAATTTTTATGATGAAAACGAAACATTAAAAAGGGTCCAGATAAATCCTTAAATAAGATAGAGAGCAGGAACTCGTACACATCGCTGAGGTTTTCATTTGCAGGCTAAGTAACAGGCAAAAGGATATGTGCAATTATGGCATGAAAGAAATTGGACAATGCCCAAAAGACTGAAAAAGAGAAAAGAGAGATACAAGTGCCTAATTTTAGGATTTGTCACTTTGCAACACAATGTGCGGAGCTGTAGAGGTTTAACATAAGACCACTAATTAAACTTCTGTGCTTAAGTGACACTTTCACTGAGGTAATTTTCAACAAATTGCACATCATCAGAAGCACTGACACAGCATTTTCACACGTGGTATGTGCTGAAAGTGTCTCCTTCCTTCCAAATTAACAAGACAAGGAGATGTTAAATGGTCTATACACTTTGTGGGTTATCCTTTCCAGGTGCTGTTTCCTTTGTCATCGACCCAGCAGGTATTACATAAAACACAAAAACTTCATTTTTGAGAAAGGGTGGAAACTGAGGAGAAATTCAGATTCATGGAGATTTCCATGCCAGAGCCACTAATACTTCCTTGCATTTTACGAGTGTACTTAAGATCAACAGAGGCAGTCCTGTACTTTTCCATTACATATAATTCCAGGACTCTGCTTAGATAATTGCTAACTGATCCGTTTGTACACTGTCCACCTGATGAAGCCATGTTACACTTTGGCAGTCACTGTGGGGCTCACGAGGAGAGTTTCTTGTGCCCTCGACCACTCAGTTGAGATCTGCACTCCTTAGTGTCAATCTCCAGTAATCTTCAGAGGCCCGTGTTCTTGGTGTTCTAATAGCTGAGTTCAACCACAGGATGGCAAATTTGTTCCTGAAATACACTTTTAAAACACCCTCCAACAAACGTTCTTGCCTATAAAGATTTATTTGTTTGGTTGTTTTTTTTAACCAGAAGTAGACATTCACGTTTTCATCTTAAACTCAGAAATGTCTGGAAAGTTCAGAGCAGATGGAAGAAAAGCTGAGCAGTGAGATAGGGAGAAAAGGAGGAAAAGCAGGGAAGGAAATAAAGAGCTGCTGGGACAAGGATACAGGCAGAGCAGCAGGTGTGGAGGGAGGGAGACAAAAGATGAGGAAATGGAATAGAAGGGAAATAAGTGAGGACAAAGAACAAGTCTTTGATACTATTCACTGAATTTGACACTGCTAATGACTTAAGTGCTCACCTGAAGCTTGGGATGGAATTTCTGCAGGTGAAGTGTTGGGTGTTGGCTGTTCTCTGTATCCATTTAGCCCACCGTGTTCCCATAGCAAACATTTTCCTTATTTACCACCAAGAGCCCATCAGACTGCTGTTGTCAGTCTGTTGGAGAAGTGGTATGTAAGCACCTAATAATGTAATACCTTTTCTTCTGTCTTGCTCAGAATCTATAGGCAGACATCAATGCTTCCAATCATTCCTTAAAATGTGCAGTTGTCATTAGCCAGGAGTAGCTCTGGGAAGTGTTTAACAGTAGTGCACACTTTAGAAAAAAAAAAAAAAAAAGGTTTATTTAAATTTTCAGAGCACACTTCATGCAGTGTGCATTTGATCTCTGGCATTACATGTCTGTGATTCCTCTGAAGTCCAACACTTGTTCTTAAATATGTATTATTAATTTTACATATATTTAGAGAAGTATTTATATGTCTATATATGTACATATAAAAACAAACACATTTTGAGGGAACTAGCACATATAACAATGCATAGAATAGATCTCTGCAGGTCTTAAATTACCCTCTTTACTGAAACTCTGACAGCAGGGTAAAAACATCCCAAATTTCTGCAATAATGAGGGATTGGCAGGCTACATCTGTAAAGGTGTAGAAAGAAAAAAAAGAAAAAAAGAAAAAAAGAAAAAGAAAAAAAAAAAAGAAAAAAGATAAAGAAGAAAAAGGCTTGTGGGCACTCAGAGCCAGGCATCCCAGACAGGTGTCCTCTCACAAGTCCTAAATACTGGCATGTAGGAACCAGTGCCCTGCCCTCTCTGACGTGAATCACTTTTGTGGGATGCCTGTTGGAGTGCTGGGTTACAGGAGGGATAAATTCTGAATCCTGCAGTTTTTCCTTCCTAGAATCATAGAATTGTTCAGGTTAGAAAAGTCTCGTAGATCGTCCAGTCCAATCTTTGACTTGACTAAACTAGACCTGTCAGCACACTGCTCATGTACAGGTATCCTCAAACACACACACACACACACACCCAGGGCCTTGCATGGCTGTAGTCCCGGGTGCTGTAGTGAGGACCACTCTGGGAGGCACAGCAGAGCAGCTCAGTGGGTTACTGCTGACCCTGAGCTTGCACATGCCTGTTAGCAGAGCACAAACAAGCAGAAAGAGGAAACTTGAATGCTTCCCTTTACAAGTTATCAGCTGTGGTAAAAATGATGCTTTTTCCCCCCACCATGGCTGCCTGGCGGATGGGATGTGGTGGTTCCTCCCAGGCACGCTCCCTGCTGTCAGTACAAAGCCATCAGCTGCCACCCAGCCACTGCCATGTGCAGAGCTGTGACTTTCTGCTCAGCATGGTTGGCCCATTGGTATTGCTGGAGCTTCCAGCCCGTGCTCCCTCAGATGTGTGCCAAAAAATTTTCGGCTTCTGAATCGGGTTTAGGATCTGCAGGATCTGCACCAGGGAAGCAAAGCAAAAGCTGCCTGGCCAAAACTGCACAGGTTTCAGTCTTTCTCTAGATTTAAGGTCAAACTGTGGTGGATGTGACATGTGAACTGTAGAAGTTGGAGCTGAGGGGATGGGAGCCTTTCAGGTTTGTCTGGGGTGATGGCTTTAAGTTGGTGATTCCTTTTTCTCTTTGTTGCTGCTAGTTTGTCAAAGGCAACTGTGATCTGTGGTTGTGGTTTGTGTTATGGCTCTGTTAGCTGGCTGACTTGGCTTGTGCCATGGAAGTCTTTTTTAGCATTTAATGAATTTATGAATGTATTTTCCAGAAGAATCATGCACATTTAAAGCATTTCAAATCCTCTATCTTCATTCTGTACTGCTTCAATTTTAACAGGTTGCAGAAGGTCAAGAGATTTGTGTAATTGAAGCAATGAAAATGCAGAACAGTATGATTGCTGCTAAAACAGGCAAGGTAAGCTACCTTGGGTCACTTAAAACCATATGCATCTTGTCAAATAGGACAGAAATTAAAAAGGAATAGAGGAGGATTCTGGTTGTTAAGGAATTAAGTCTTATTGTTGTAAGTCTTTTGAAGTGAGGCGTCTTTAATTTTTAACATTTGCATCTGCTGTGAATGCTGTTAAGTAGTTCCGAGCCTTAGGTAGCACAGCAGGAAATAGTTTTACTGGCTTCAGAAATTCATATAACTTCTTTTTCCTAAATTACTTGTTTGCTGTGATTTTTACAATGCCAAGTTGAATTGAAAGGTGATGTAGCCTGTTTCTCCAAATTCCATCTTTCCAGAGAGCAACTGAGGGAGAGAGACCTCTTTGCCAGTTAATTCATTAGAGGCAAACAGTTTCACATTAAAAAAAAACCCTACTCATAACAAGGCATAGAAAGTGCCTTGCAGGAACATGAGAAAAGCAATTTTTAAAGTATTGTGACTGTTAAATATGAAACTTAAGATCTAGAAATATGTTAATCTTTGTTAGACTGATGTGTGGTATCTTGCTTCCAGGGGGTCAGGGTTGCAGCCCTTGAACTGGAACCCACCTCTTTCAGCACAGAATGTACCAAAACCATCTCTCTGGGCAGGGAACTGGTTAAACTGGTATGACACGGGTATGCCTTAAATCCCATCTGGTCCAGGGGCTGTCAACCCCTAAATCATCAGAGCATCCCTGTGCCAGATTGTAATCCACAGTCTGAAACCATCATCTGGGTCCATCCAACCCTGATCCATCCTTTTCAAAGGGAGAGCAGAGACACTCTTGAGGAGTCACTGGTCAGAGTCCTCACCAAAGATCTGGATTATGTATTTTCCTATTTCTTAACACGTCCAAGCTCTTTTCTTCCTGGGGCCAGGCTTCTCTGTGCTTCCTGAAGCGCTGCCATTTTTCAATTAAAAATAGCAAATGGAAACCCAATTGCAGGATCCCTTAGCCCAGCAGGAGGCAGCAAGGAGCTTGACTCCAGGGCAGGGATGAGGTTAAGGCACTGGCAAGACTTGCTGAGATCTCAGGATGGGTCCCTATGCCAAGGACTGTTTGTGTGTTTACAAGAAAGACTCATTTGGCACAGCACTAAAATGGTCACTGAGCCTGGGACCCAGACCTTGCCCCTTCCAGTGAATTTAGTGCAAAATTGGGTCTTGAGGGAAAAAAATTGCAGAGAGAGGGAGAAGGTACCTTCTCCTGTTGCTCTAACATCGCCACTTCACTATTTTCTTTCATGCGTTAATTTCTATTACATTTATCTTCTCACTTGATTAATATTTGCCAGCATTTATTTCTTCATCCTTGCTTCTTTTGTTTAACCCCTTTATTGCTGCTCTTTGCATCCACTGATTTTAACTAGTGAGTACTTGTAATTAAAATGCCATTCCCTCTCCCACCCACTCCCTTTTATTTTTTATGTTAACCTTCCCTCTCCCACCAAGGTGTGCTGCAACCCATGGAACCTCTTCCTTAAAATCCTGCTTGCACTTCTCCCACTAATAAATATCTCCCACTCACTCTGTACAGGTGCCACATAAAACCCACCTGTGCCTTATTAATCCTTCCAAGTGGGATTTGAATGGCATGCAGGCCACGCAGTGGGGCCAGTGTGCACCTTTCCGTGTCCCCTTGGCATCTCCCATTTTAATCATAAGCAAATTATTTGGTTCTTTCAAATTCTAAGAATTTGAAAAAGCAAAAGAAAAATGGGGCCGTGTGGAAATGAAGCTGCTAAACAGAATTCATCCCGTTCTGCAGTGCAAAGTCGTGGCTCTGAGTGCTAAAATAACTTGGCCCCTCGGCAGGAATGGGATGTTTGGCACTGGCTCTCTGTCAGTCCACGTTTCGATGCTTTGAAACCCTGTTTTGAAACTCAGTTCGTTTGTCTTCAGCTGGAAGACGTTCCCATTTTCATTCCCCGCTGAATTCCTTTTCTGCACCGAACCCCATCCTTCCTGTTTGTAACTGTGAGAAAGAAGTAGCTTGTTTTTTATCTGCTTTTGAGTTTACTCCAGCCACAGGTGGTTGAAAAATGAGGGAAAGATGGAGAGGAACTGGCGTGGCTCCCGTCTCCGACGGACAGCTGCGCCTGGGTCAGAACCGGGAGCTGGCCCCGCGGCACGTCAGAACTCCCTGGGGAGTTTGAAACATCGGTCAGCTACAGTGTTTGCTGAGCCTGGCCTTTGTAGAAGGAAAAAAAAAAAAAAAAGTATTTTCTACACTGCTTTCATCTCTTAAAAGACTGAGAGTCGGGAATCTGGGAGGCTGCTTAGCGATCGATTTAGAAACAAAGCCCTTTCTGGTACATCTCGCGGTGTCTTTGTGGGTGCACAGTGTTCAGCTCCTTTTCTTGAGCCACGCTGAGCATCAGCTTTTGCTACACAGATACACTTACACCTCACGTGGCTTTAGACTCTCAAATTTGGAGGTGGGCAAATGTGCAGCCCTAGCAGCCTGGTATTTTGGGTATGTTGCAGGTTTCCTCCCATAGCCCAGGGTGATGTTTGGATGGCTGAAAGAGACTGAACGGGGCTTTGACAAGGATTTGGGCAAGTCTGTGTGAGCTCAGAATTAATATTGCAAGCAAAAAAGGTGTAGTATACACCTTCAGTTATTTTCTGGAGCTCCATGTGCTGAAAGGGAAGTCAAGCATATTACAGCCTGCTGTAGAGGAAACGAGGGACTAGTATAAGATGCTTTGTGGTTTGAAATTCAGGAATCTGCACATTACATATAATTCATCTAGAGATGTAGATGCATTTATTTCTAGTGGTAGACCTTTGCCAAGTTCAGTTATGTTAAAGGATCCCAATGTAGATTTGAATAAATCTATTCCACCCATCTGGGGATTGAGGGCAACCCACTTCATGTCTGAAATCCCAAAATTCAGTTATACTTAAAATCTGTAATGCAAAAAATACTGGAGCATTTCACTGAAACGTCCAAGGATGACTGTTGAAGAGTCAGCCTGTCCTCTAAAAGATTTAAATTTTTAGTAGTAAGTAAATAGCAGTCCAAAGGAATGGAACAAAGGTTGCTTTTTAATTTTAAGAAGTGCCCTCTCCATCTGACATATAGGTCTTCAAGTCCCTCAGTCATGAGAAAACTTAAGAGTGCTTAAAACTTCAGGTGCTTAAATACCTTGATGGAGTTGGACATGATTTGGCTGCCAGGAGGTGGTGGAGTCTCCATCCTCAGAGATCCTCAGGCCTCAGCTGGACTCTCAACATCAGAGGTTGAGCTGTCAACCTTGAACCCTTCCAACACTCCTGTGCCCATGATCCCTGTGGCCATCATCATGTTGTGCAGTCACCATTTCCCTGTGCAGCCAAACCAGTTATTTAACCATGCTGTTGAAGAGGACTTGAAATTATTTCTGTTTCTGCACCGTAGGTGAAAGCTGTGCACTGCAAAGCTGGTGATACTGTTGGAGAAGGAGATCTCCTGGTGGAACTGGAATAAAAGGTTGCCTCCACACTGTTGAATTATCTAAGCCTTTATTACTTGCATCCGTAAAGTATGATTAAGGCAATTCAACACAAAAGATGGGCAGTCTGATGTGCAGGATTTTATAGTCATATTTATTGTATCAGTGGTTAAGACAGCAAACACAGATGTTAAACCTTGGCAACAGATCCCAGATTTTTACTTCCAGAAATACTTGTACATAACCTTTGTATTTCTTTGATTTTTTCAGGATCAAGTAAAATCAATAAAATACTATTTCTGCTTTAAAACAGGAAAAGCCTCCTTTTTTTAAGAAAAAGGAAAACATAACAAAAGCCTGAATCTGATTCATCTTCTTTGTGGTAGTATCACTGGTTTGAGACCCAGCCAAATTGTATAGTTGTTGGTAAGGGTGGAAAATTAAGCACTGAATGGTGAACTGAGTAGTTTTTCTATGCTCTGTGTAAGCACTGAAGAAGTACTGCCCATGGTTTAAATTCTGATTTATAGTAATATTTTATACAGAGCAAACTACAGATTAGCTGTTTTATTTTGCTAACACAGACTTCCCCCCTGTATTTTTTTTTACAGTTGCAAGGGAATTTTCTTGTTTTACTAAGACTCCATACCCCAATTCTCCCCCGCCCCCAAACTTTTATTTTCTTTCTGTTGATTATTGGATGCAAGTTAGGAGCTGTCTCTGTCCTTGAATCCCCTTAGCTGCTCCAAGGTATTCCTGGAGGCACTTGCTGTCCCTCAGGCCAAGCCTCCTCTTGAACTCTTACAGGAAAGGGAGTCCCAAGTGTCTGAACTTCTGTTGTGCAGAGGCTCTTGCTAAAGACTGGTTGAACAACTGGGACTGTTCCTAATACAGAACTGTGTCCTGTGGGAAGAGCTGTGTATCCTCTGTGGGAAACCAGAGAGGGCCTGGAGAGGAGGAAGATTTAAGAGATTTGAGCAGAAGTGAGAGGGCTGGTAACTTGGGCAGAACAGGTAAGAGGATGTATTTTATTTTTCTTTCTTCTCAGGAGTTCAGTGCCACAAAACTGTGGGAACTAGAAGTTGATTAGGTTCAAAATGTTAGTGTGTGATTATCAGAGGCTCTTTTTTCCATCCGTTGCTCTAGCTCAGTGAGCCAGCAGCTGCAGCTCACCAGATGCAGTGACACTTCCACTGTCCCTACACTCCCGCCTTGGCCTCCGCTGCTGGGCCAGCACACTGGGCTACTCTGACCTTCAGTCTCACTGCCTACACCTGTTTGTTTTTATCCTCGCATAGCTCCAACTCATAGAATCATAGAATCATCATGGTTGGAAAAGACCTTTAAGATCATCAAGTCCAACCATCAGTCCTACACCACCTGAACTACTAAATCAAAGCATTTTGCAGGGACACAAATCTGGGGCTGCATATAGCAAAGACCTTGAAGGTTGCAGATGGGTGCAGAGCCTGCTGAAACACGGCTGAAGTCACTGCTCTGCTGTGCTTTGACCACTGCCCGAGAGAGGAGGGGGCCTGTTCTCATTTGCTTTGCTTGTGCAGTCATTCTACTTCCCAGAAAAAAACTGCTCTGGCCAGAGGCCCCTGGGCTCCTTACCAGAAGGTGAAGGATGAAAACAGTCTGTGACAGGGCTGGTGACTCAACCAGAAAGGTTCATTCTCCGTGAAACTTTTGATTGAAGAGGCATTTTTTTGTGTTACTGAGAAGCTGCCAGCTAAATCTCACAGCCAAGACACAATAACACAGTACAAGGATCTGTTTTGTTCCTTAATTTTCCAAAACCCATCAAGATGAGTAAGGAGAGTGTTCGGGTAGTACCTGCCCTCTAGGAAAGTTAATGCTTTTGGAGATGGAGAAACTGAGGCAGACACCCTGCACACCTTCCTATAAAACTTACTGCCATTTTGTCCCTTCTAAAAGGAGCACAGTTCATCTTCTGCAGGTTGCCCTAAACTAAAAAAAAAACAAAAATTAAAAAAAAAAAGGTAAAGAGATTCGATACAACTATTCTGCTTTAAAATTAAGTACTTAATTCCCCTACTGCAGGAAGACAAGCTTTCTCTCTTCTACATGAGATGCAACAGTGCCTGTTACTGGTAAGTTTAGGCTGATCCCTTCTTCGGATCCCTGGGCTCATTCCCTACCCCAGATCTCCTCTGCCATCCGAGGGCAACTGGCAATGAAGCTGAAGTACAATATTGTTCTTAATAGTATCCTTAGTACATTTAATCGTACTTTGGCTCACTGCATGACATACATATCCTGCTCACATCCCTTTGGCAGCTTTGTACACTGTACAATCTATACGTATGAAACACTGGATTTGAAAGACAATATAAAGCACAGTAGTATAACAGACAGAAAGCCACGATTTTCCCAGATTGTACAGAAACCAGCACAGTTGGTTGGGTCAGGGGCACAATGATCTTCTCTACATCTTTCTTTTTTTATCCCCTCCCCCAGTTATTAAACTTAGTGTGGTTGCAATACCACACTAAGGTCCTTTGGATATTTTTTTTTAATATCCAGTCTTTCTTTCTCCTGATAAGAAATTCAGCTTGCATATGGTTGTAAGTTCTGCATTAAAGCACTTGGCTAAAAGTCACCTTGCTTCTAAGTGCTCACAACAAATGCAGCTGCTGTAGCATGGTGGGCAGATGAAATCAGCTTTGATCTTCCTGGTCCCCAACACACCCCCATCCCTACCCCCTAGTCCCACAGTCACTTGGTGAACTGAAACAGTACCTAAAGTGCTTAGATTACTATATTAAAGATATTATATTAGATGTAATTATTTTAATATTTCTTCACAGTACCTTATGAAACTGAACATGTTTTAAGGATAACTCTTTTCCAGTTCAGAAAAACATTGCAAGACAGAGCAAGAATAGTCTTTAAATTTTCTCTGTTTCTCCCACAGTTTCCTATTTGTCTTGAAGTGCGTAGAAGCTACCCGGTCATCTCTCGCTCTTTACATTTGGTAACCTACTAAACACCATTAGAAGTCAATATTAAATGCTGAGTTGTGCTTTACTTTCCAGATTTTTTAAAATCAGTTTTAGTAGCTGATAGTAACATTGTTATTCCATCCACCTTGGAGAACTACACAAAAAATTTGCCAGTTCAGGTAAAAAAATAATAATTAGTCTGTTCCTCTGCCTTTCACTGACCTTGGTCATGGGCTGAGGCAGAGAGGGGTGAGGTGGCGGGGGTTCAGGGGTGGAGAAGAATAACTAGACCCCAAAACAGATGTGCACAGCCTCATGCAAACCCAGTGACTCGTGGCAGGTTAGTGGGGGCAAGGAGGACGCTGACTGGCCAGGGATGAGTCCCCATCTCTGTGCCTCCGAGACTTCCAACAGTAGTGCCAAGGCTTTTTGGGTTGGGAAGGTTACAAGAGATCCTGCTTTTTTTTTTCTTTTTTTTCTTTTTTTTCTTAATGGAAAGGGTATTAACAGCTTTCCTGGAAGCATTACTGATCAGCGCGTGCTTACTACTGCGTCTTCAACTGGGCCGGGCCGGGCCAGGCCGCGTCGCCGCCTGTTCCTAATCCCGGCTTTCACGTCGGACGTAGGAGAGGCCGTGTTTCCCCGAGGAGTCGTAACTGTCATGGTAGGGGAGGCCGACCCACTCGGGTGGGTACGTCCTCGTGCTGTACACGAAGCACTCCAGGACCCCCTCGCCCGCCCCACCTTTCTCTTCCCACTCCACCACCTCGATTCTCATCAGGGTACGCTGGTACATGTCTGGGCAGCCTTCAAACTCATCCAGGAACTGCAGCATCTGCTCATCAACTGAGTAAATCTCCCCAGCAACCTGGTGCCCTGTCCCGGGGATGTTCAGCATGTAGGGAATGTTGTATTTTCCTGCGATCACCAGCGGGTACTTCTCCACGGTGCGGCCCCTTCCTTGGAATTTTGCTAGCCCCTTGGCCGTGTTGATCATGTGCTTGTAGTTGGGCTGACCCTTCTTCAGCGTGCCGTAGACGAAGACACGGGCCATCCTACCTGCAAAAACAGCTGAGAGACAAAGGCAAATGTTACTGGCATGGCTGCTCTGGGCAAAGCTCTGGAGAACCACAGCCCCTCAGGACCTTGGGGCACACACAGAAGCAGTCGCGTAGTCCTACACCTCGCTTGAGTACAATCCTAAATTCAAATAACGCTTTAAACTTCTCAGTCAAAAAGTGTAACGGTGCAAAACAGGAGAAAGTCACCCTTGCAGTTCTTTTCTGTACCCAAATTGTATCTCATGGCTTCTCTAAGGAATCCCCAGCATTAGCCAGTTCATTGGGAAAAGCTCTAGACCTTTTTTTTGTTTTCTTCTCACCATCATAGGAGCTGTGCTGCTCCTAACTGTGATGTCATGCTCAGCAACATCCCAAAAGCAACCCAGGGAGCCATCCCTGTGATAGAAACATGCTCCACATAGCACCTTCTTTATGGGGGAAAAAAAGAAATCGAAAAAAAATCGTGGATCAGCTTAGCTACTCAAGACGCCTTCCTGTGCTGCTCCACTGCATTTATGGTTTAAGTATCCCAGGTCAAGCCCAGCTACTAAAATATTCAGGAGCAAAGGCATATTTAGTTTGCTTTCCCTTGCTGGAAGTGGGGTGCTTGGTTTTTTTTAAAGCCTGAATTGATAGACTTGGTCACAGACAGCCTGGGACACCCCATGTTGCTGCCTGGGGGTGTGGTCGAATATGCCCTGGAGAAGCACCCCCTGGCCCCCTCATCTGCCCAGCATCTCCTTTCATTACTGCAGCATTTGGTATTTAGGAAACAATTTTCTGTTCGGAAACAGAAGAGCCTGGTTGCAGTTGGGAAGTTTGGGTGTCTTCTTGTTTCATGGTAAAATAAAGCACAGTGGCATTAGTCAGCTGAAAGCAAACAATCACATTGAAATTTCAGGCCATTGTAATTGCTCACATTCAAAGGTATTTATTCAAACAGGAATACAAGCTTGGTCACAGTCTCAATAAAATAAAATAAAAACAGAAAAGCAAGCTGAAAAGCAAGCTGCACAATGGTCGTAGATGCAGCAAGCTGTGTATGCACCTGGACACCACCAAGATGACCAGAAGAGTCTTGGTGAGAGAAGTGTGACCTGTCTGTCACCAAGAGGCACGGGAAGGCTTGAGCACCAGACCTTACAGGTACAGCGAGATGTTAGCATGGCAGCAGGGCAAGTTAAACCTGGTGGCGAGTCACTCCTCAGACTTGCTGAAGGATTTTCAGTCATCCCAGCACTGAATTCCCATTGCTAATTGACAAACACTGAAGAGCAAGCTGTGGCTCTGGGGAGAGAAGCAGGGGTGGCCCGTGGCAACCACACTGCAAGCAAGCAGGTGCTGTCTGAAAGGTGCCACTGGCAGCCCGAGGACATGTCTGTCCTGCTCCTTTCAGGCACAGAATCCTTGCTGATAAATCTTAGGTGGCAAATCTCATTTGTAGAACTGGTGATGGCTTCATAAGCACCTTCACCCTTCCTGTCTCAGGGAGCTCCACACTCCATTTATTTCCCTTGGGGCTGGGCTGGAAAAGGGATGCACTATTTCAGCCCTTGCCCCCTCTTCCCCAGATACCCTGAAGTGCTAAGCCACCTGAAGTAGCCAATCTGCACATGTGATAGCCCCCTCTTGAAAGCAGACCCTCAACACTAGTTTTATCTGTGAGCATAAGCCACTCAAAATTGGTTTAAATGGGATAAAAGGCTGGCTTTACTGAAAGGCAGGGAAAAAAGAAGAAAAAGTTCGTTGTTCCTGGATTATTTTTTCACACTATGCCCTATTGTGCCCCCTTAATTTCTGTAGGGCAGAAGCAGTTCTTGCACTGTCTGATGGTTTCCCACATTTTGCCCTTGGTCACTGACAGGGCAGAGGCTGCCTTACCTGCATCCAACTTGTCTGGGCCAGACACCCAGCATCAGAGGAGCACCAGCAGCTCCTTCAGGAAAGAAGGTCATTAAACAATGTATTTCAAGTTTGAAAAATCTTTAAAAAACAGACTGGAAGTAGAAAAATCTATTATTTTTCTGCTATTTACTCTTATTTTAGTGAACTGTTACATCAGGTAGGTTATCCAAATGGGTACATTGCTGGCCAAAAGCAGTGTCCTTTAAAATACTCACTAGCAAATTCTTTGTAACAGAATACAGTTTTATAAGCACAAAAAAACCCCAAAAAACAAACAAACAAAAAAACCCCCACAAAAAAACAACCAAAGAAAAACATGTACCTTTATTTACTGCACGCACTTCAGGAAAAAAGGCTGCTGATTTTTTTCCCCCCCAGTACAGATACACTTCAGCATAATTTATCTTTCATGACATAAACAATGTTGTTTTGGATGCAGCTCATTCCCTCACAATAAGAAGAACATTAATATTCAGTCAGTCTGACTCCCTTTTATAAGAAAAATCATTACTTTTCAGATTGTGTTTTGAATAACAAACATAGATCCTTCAGGAAGAAACTTGTCCCAGAGGGGATTGAGAAAGGATCAGAGTTAAGCACTGAAACATGCAATTAATTCCCATTAGGGGATTAGGGCACTCGTGTTCACTTTGGATCAGAAAAATGAATTGTGAATAAAATTGTTCACAACCAAGAGGTTACTTTTGTCAGAATTAATAAGTTAAAAAATAAAAAGGGGAACCTAAAAAGCACACAAAAAGCTCAATAGCGAGTGGTGCATCTGTAAGAAAAAGATACGCTCCATTTCCATCAAACAAAAGCTCTATCCCTACTGTACAGCTGGAGATAAGCGTCCAAAAAAGTTTGCAGAGAGGAGTGTTGCCCCTCCTGAAATCGGTGAAAACAAAGTGTGTGCTTCTGATGGCACAGCACCCAGCTACTCAGAAATATTAACATTGATTTAAAGAAACACACCCAGTATCCCAGTGCAGGTCCTACAAAATTTCAACCACAACAAACTTTGCTAACCCACGTTTGGACAAGTGTTTTTGATTTAGCATTCGAGTAGCTGGGTTCAGCAGACAGTGTAAGTGGAGAGGGACTGGGAATCTGAAGTTTCAACCACAGTTTGTGATTCCACAAACCATGAGGCTGCCGTCCTGGTAGGGATGTGGCTTTCCACCCTATCACATCCCACTGTGATCCATAACATCCCTGTCTCTCATACAGCATGGGCAGGGTGCAGCGACTTCTCTTTCTATTAAAGAAAAACCACAAAGCCAAGTCCAGAGAGCCCCGTCTGAAAAATGATTGAAATAAACTCAGTAAAAAACATTTTCTGAATGTTGCTCCTTATCAATAAGATGTATTCAATTTTCGGTGCCATAAATCTGGTTTCCCGTGTGCCACATGTTGCGCTGCTGAAAGGCTGCTAGAGCCATTAGCCCCATTCCTAGCACTCGGGTACCACGGGCTTTCAAAACGTTTTTAGCCACCTTGTGGCAGGAGAGTAAAGAGCAGAAATTTATTTGAGGGTCATGTCAAAGACTTCACCAAGCAGCTGAAAAGAGTTATAGACAACATTCCTTTGCTGAATCACCAACAAGAAGTTGCCTTTTCTCACTTAATCCAGTTTGACATTTGTTACCTACACTAAACCACCTAAGAGGAAAAGAAAACTGAGCAGAAACCAAAAAAAAAAAAAAACAACCCAAACCGAAAACCCAACCCCAGACTCTCTTAGCTGCCAGGACAAAGCAAACCCATTCAGGAAAGTACCTTCATGAAATATTCATGCCAGAATTATTAAAAATTAATGACAAGGGGAAATGTGAGCAAAACCTGGATGTCATTGCTTCAAACTATTTCTTTTAGCTACAAAAGACGACCCACCAAACCACTTGTGGGATCAATTTCTAGTTGCTCTGTTAGATGAGATGCAAAGATCAGAAAAATAACTATTTCACTACGATGGTGCAGGTAGAAAATGCTGTCGGGTGAAAATAAAGGCTTCTCATAACTGGTGCTGGCCAGCATCCCAGGCTGCCACTTGGCATTAGCGGTGGGAGGGCTGCATCAACCATATCCATGTCTGCCCTTGCTTACCGACAGAATTTCGGGTCAGTTTTTCCTTCTTGGAGCCCAACAGGTCCAGCACAGTGAGAGAGGGATGGGCGGCCACAGGCCCGGTTGCTGGCTCAGTCAGCACACACTTGCAGATGAAGCTGAACTGCTGCAACCAAGCTCTTGGCTCCTGGGTTGTGCCCCAAAGAAGACCTCACTTCCCAAGCAGCAGCAGCTTCTACAAAAATAAAATCCACACAAAACAAACAAAAAAACCTCCATATCCTTTTAGTATGGTACAAACAATTATGGGATGCTACCGGCTTAATTTGGAAATAAAATTAGAAATAATGAGCATGAACTACGCTGGCTCCAAGGCTGTTTGCAATCACAGTAGCAGGGGGTTTGGGTTTATTTTGTTGAAACTTTTTCTCCCAACTCAGAAAATATCCATTTCTCTCTTTCCATACAGTAACATTATTTTCCCTTGAGAAAAATTCTCAGTGTTGGCTCGGTGACCAGATATAGTTACACATTAATTCTTCTGAAGTTTCTCAAAACTGTAGGAAACAGGTGAAAAAACAAAATGCCTTGAACTTTAAACTTGAGCCCAGGCTGTGTGAATGAAGCAAGTTTTAAGGTCACTCTTCACTCAATGCTAACTTTCAAGAAGGACTAACATGCCAGAGAGGACTCCTGGGACCGCATCCTGTTGGTCCTTTGATGCTTTCATTTTGTTGCTTGCTATTTTCTTTATAGCACAGACAAGGGCTTCCTGCCTGGGCCGACCCTTTTCCAACCTTGCTGAATACCTCGGAAAAAGTTTATGGCAAGACACCTTTCTTACATTAACCACAGAGGCACCAGCGAAACGATGGCTCCTTTGAAATCAAGAGGTTACGGTCTCCTCGCAGCAGTTGTCCGCTGAGAAACGGTGAGCTGCTGGTTTGTGAAAACAAACAAGAGTATTAAGAGTAACCAGTGCCATGTTGGGCACTGCTACCTGAAACACCATTTAATCTATTCCGTTGATAATTTTATTTACACTTTTGCATACTTTACATCTCAAACCCAACAACTACTATCACCAGGAGGCAGAGGAGGATGCTTTCTCCTTCCCTGCCAACAAGCACCCATCACAGTGCTGTTCACATGCCTCACGCCCATTCAGCATCACAGCAAACATTTGCCTTTTCGCTGTCTGAAACCATTTCAGGTCAGTTTCAACTCTACTGCATAGAGGAATCTCATTAGGTTAATTCCAGAACAAGTTTCATTCCCAGGGTGACTGCTAGGAGCAGCTACAAGAGGCCTCCGAGTGACTGATCAGATAAAATCACCACATGCAAAAAAGATGCTGGGGACGTGATGCAGAACCATGGAGGACACATCACTGTTAGTCTGATTAAGACTTAATTTCTCCACAGTGCAGAGACAGGAGGGGATTGCCAAGACTGAGAGGATGAAGAAAAAAGAAAGTCAATGGAGGTGGACAAATTAAGTCAGGAGAAAATCTGTAACCCCAAAATAATATAACAGTATTATTAAACTTTAACTGTTTTGTCCTAATATTAATAATATTTATTTTATGAGCCTCAGACAGGGTATTAGATCAAGTTCTTGCTACCACAGTTCCAAAAGTTGTGGACTACAAATAGTTAGAAATAGCTCAGAGCACAGCACTGAGTCCAGGACTGTTTTATCTGAGGTACAGACTTAACTTACAGAGGAGACAATTGGCTCTGCATATACATGATCATACAGCTGGCTGGAATTTCTGGATGGAATCATTAGCACAAAGAGGAGTGGCTTTCTCATCATAAGACCAGACAGGGCATAAGAAAAACCCTAAGGAGTCACAAGAGCCCCAAGAGCCCAGGGTCCCTTGTCTGAGTGTGGTCACAGCAGATCCCTCAGCAAGAATGAGGCAAGGTGAAAGCAATGTATTTCAAACAGAGCTCCAGAGCCTTCCTGTGCCAGAGGTGATGAGTGCTGTGGTACATCAAGGCCTTTTCCTCTACATGAGCTCACACAACCACTGCTGTGAGTAGGCAGCAGTGGCAGCAGCCCGTGGCAGGCCAGCCCATGCGTTGGCTCCATGGAGTTAAGCTTCTTTGGGTTTTTTCCTTGCCACCTGCTTGCTCCATCTGATGGCTCTTCCTCCAAGTCAGAGGTCTCTGTGCACCTCCTCTGTGCCACCAGACTTTTTCAGTTCTTGTTCTCTTCTAGGCTGACAAGTCCATATATGTATTTAACCAAATGGAAACCACTCCTTACCTGTGATTATTTTTTGCCGTCTCTTCTCTAACTTTTCTGAATTTCCTATAGATTTTTGAGATAGGGCAACAAACACTGAAGTGTTTGAGAATGGATAAACCTGTATAAATGAATTTATACGGAGATATAAATCATGTGTCCTGTTTTGTTCACACTCCTTTCCCTCCAAAGCCATTTTGATTGCTAGTGAGTAACAGACTGATGTTTTTGGAAGACCATGACAATACCTCAAGATTCATATTCTCAAGTGGCAAACGGGGTGTAAAATCTTTACTGAAAATACAAGTGTTGAAGCCTTGAAAACTAATACTCTTGAAAAAACGAGTATTTGTCCAAACCACCATGGGTGCTATAGCCTTAGGGAAAGGTAGCAGACCAGAAGGCTTCTCAAAGCCCCACTCAGCATGTCCTTATGATGCTGTTTGAAGTACACTATCACTAATTTAAATGACACACATAGAAATGTCTCACTGGGGCCTACAAGAAAGCTGGGGAGGGCTTTTTACATGGCTGTGTAGTGAGAACAGTTTAAAACTTAAAGAGGGTAGATTTAGGTTAGAGATTAGGAAGAAATTCTTTAACTTGTGGGTGGTGAGCCACTGGCACAGGTTGCCCAGGGAGGCTTTGAATGCCTCATCCCTGGAAGTGTTCCAGGCCAGGCTGGATGGGGCCTTAAGAAACCTGGTCTAGTGAGAGGTGTCTGCCCATGCAGAAGGGTTGGAACCACATGATCTTTAAGGTCCCTTTCAACCCAAATCATTCTATGATTCTACAATGATGATTTTTGCACCTTTGGTATTGATGCCCAAACTGTGGTATCTATACAAAAGGAAAATAAAAAATAATAAAAAGAAAAACAAACAAACAAAAAGGAGCATTAAGTTTAAAGCCCAGACTGCCGTTACAGGGAAAAGGTAGAAAACAATCTTTTGATAGGGCAGCTCTGCTATGCCAGCCCTGCTGGCGGCACCATTTGAGGCAGTACGGTGAATTTGAAGTGGTTTCCATCATTGACATGCAGAGCATGGCTTGGAGTTCCAAACCACCGACATCCTGAAGCTCAGGACACAGCCTGCAGCTTGGATGAGTTCCCCACGAGGTCAGCACACTGATTTACATGCCAATACCCGGAGCGGTCAGTTTGCTGTTTTGGACTAAGGAGAGCATCCTAGCCTGCAAAACATGGCAAACACTTTGAGTACCTAGGCATGGGAACGTATTCTACACTGAAAAGATGGTGAGAGAGAAGGGGAAAGGAGAAAAGACAAGGTCTGTGCAAGATCACGACGTGCCTATCCACATGGGAAGCTGGGGACGGCTGCACAACGATGCTCTGTGAGGTGGGGAGAGGTGCCCAGGTCACAGCACAGCACCGTCCCCTCATCCTTTGGTAATGCAACTGAGCCTGGAATGGGGATCTTAAATAAAACCCCATCAGTCAACCACAGCAGCCTCCTGCCAGCCCGAGCTGGTGGCTCTGGAGGCCATCTTAGGCCTCTGCTCCAGCTAATGCAGAGGTCCCAGAGAGCAGGGCTGCTCTCATAGAATGGCTTAGGTTTGAAGGGATGTCAAGACTTAAGAGCTCTTCTACTCCAACCTTCCTGCCATGGGCAGGGATGGCTCTCAACCAGACCAGATTACTCAAAGCCTCATCCAACCTGGCCCTGCACACCTCCAGGGAAGGGGCAGCCACAACTTCTCTGGGCAGTCTGTTCCAGAGACTCACCACCCTCATTCTGAAGAACTTCTTCCTAAGATTTAATCTAAACCTGGTCTCCTTCACTTTAAACCATTTTTCCTTGTCTTAGTGACGGATACTTTTATGACAAGTCCCTCTCCAGCTTTCATATAGGTTCCCTTCAAGAACTGGAAAGCAGCTATAAGGTCCCCCCCCAAGAATCTTTTCTTCAGTCTGAACAATCCCAGCTCCCTCAGCCTCTCCTCACAGCAGAGATGCTCCAGACACACTTTCTGCCCAGCTGAGCACCCAGCAGTACCTCTCAGGCCTCACCATGCCGCTGCCCGGGCAAGGTGGCAACTGGACATCCCGATGGAATACCAGGAGGCTGCTCCAAATAGCAGCTCCCCAGGATGAGGTGAGGTGCCCCAGCCTTGCAGCACTGTGTAGAAGGGTCTGTGGAGCACAACAGTCCTCAAAACTTGCTAAAAAGCCAACAAAAGCACAGATGTTCAGGGAACAAAATCTGCTCTGCTAAATGAACCAAACAGAAAATGCAGGTATAAATCTGGGAACAGTGTCATGTAACCATGCACTGGTTTTCCTCCAGAAACCATCAACCCACCCCAGCACAGACTAGCTACTGAAACACAAACCTTGACCAACTTGGCAGAAATGATGCATCAGAAAAACAGAAAGACCCAATAGACTGTTTTTTTCAGCCTGCAGTTCCTCAGGGAGCTACAGGCTGCTTTTAAGGGCCAAGAAAAGGTAATTTATACACATTTACAGCATCCTCATATACACACAAGGCCTTTCAACACAGGGCCATGCTTTGCTTGTAAAGTTAGTGGCCCACAGAAAAGGAGAGAGGAAGATTAAAACCAGCTGTACTGAAGGAACCACCAGATTTAAATGGAAACAATATTTTAAATATTCAACCAGGGAAGGTACAGACAGGGGTAACAGCCAACACATTTGCTTGCAACCAGGGTCATACAAATTTTGTGAGGCTCCAAAGGAGTAGTGGATAATAAGGCATATCTACACCCCTAGAGGATAATTAATGCGAATGCTGTTTCCTTTATACACATGCCACTATGTAGCAGTGGAAGAAGCAGCCAGACCCTTCCTCACATTTGGAGGACCACAGCTAAGGTTACTAAGGGTGAGTAAAAGATAAAGTGGAGCATACATATAACAATAAAGGAGAATCTTAGAGTCACTGATGTGGTGCTTCAGCTCTGAAGCAAGTCAAACCACTAGTCTGGAGACAGACATAGAACAAACAGTGGAGAATGTAAAAAGATTAGAAAATTCCAACAGATTTCTTTCTGCAATACACAGAAATATTTTTCGTCCACTTAATTTATTTGGGTGAAGTTTTTTTTTTACAGCTAAAAAAGTGATGATGCTTTTGAGGAGATGGTATGGGTATGGGTTTGGTTGGTTGGTTTTGGGGTTTTTTTGTTGGTGTTTTTTTTCTTTTGTTTTTTGTTTGTTTGCGGGTTTTTGTTGTTTTGTTTTTTTTTAAAGAAGGGAGACTTGTACTATCCTTTCAGTCTATGAATCAAATCTGTGGCAAAACATTTAACATGTGACCTACAGGTAGCAGAACACATCAGCTCAGTATGCTCCCCAGGGAAGTGGTGGAGTCCCCATCCCTGGAGGTACTTGGACATGTAGATGTGGTGCTTAGGAACTTGGCAATGTTACCACTTGGACTCTATGGTCTTAAGGGTCTTTTCCAACCTAAATTATTCTGTTCCATTCAAACTCACTAAATGCTGTTACTTTATTTGCCAAATTAATTAAATGCATATAAGTCTTACTTAGATGAGCTACACAGATAGCTTTATTTAATAAAAAGACAATTTTTAAGTGAATTTAAGCTTGCAGCTCAGTGCAAGTGAAACACTAAAATCCAGCCCATATCTCAGAAATAAATCTATTCCTATTTTCTAATATAATAAAAGGGGGGAAAATTACAAACTGAAACAGCACACCGAATCAGAACTGCAAAGGACCACAGACAGATGTATATAATTACTTCAGTCCCAACTGAGGCATATCAGTTCTGTTTAGAAAATAGTACTGAGTTTACTATATAAAATATAAAAAGTCACAGATCATCATGAAAAGAAAACTGAGTTATTTGGTTTTTATTTTTGTTCTCCAAGAAAGACTTGCAAAGTCCTGCAATGAAATCTGAAACATACTACATCTGCTTCTTCATCAGCTGGGAGAGGATCCTTATCTCAAAGTAAATACACTTACTGGTCTGCTTTCTTCTACAGAGAAGAAATAAATACCTATTTTGGGGGCCTATAAAAAAAAAGCCTGAAATAGTACTCAGAAAGGCACCAGATGAACTTCTTTCTGATCCATTAGAAGACATACTGAGCAGAATCTCAATCCTCCCAGCCTGGTAGAGTCAAAGATAAGCAAGAAGACAAAAATGTCCTAATTTGTTTGTTTGTGTCCTGTATGGATGTGTTGAATTAAATGTTTACTATCAGATAAGGAGTGGTTTGTTCTCTGATGCAGAGGCAGGTTCTGTAATCTGATGCAAAATTTAAGATGGGTATGTATTTACTGAGGAAGAAGGAAAACCAGCTACACAAGCCCTTAAATCTCCAGGAGCCAACAAGAGGCTCACAGAAACACAGATGGAAGTAATTCTGTATCTCTGCTTAGACATAACATTTGCAATTGCAAAAAAGTTACTCTAGTTTTATGATGGCATCCAGGATCCCTGGAAGGAAGCCTTTATGAAAGGCATCTTAAATCATAGGTCTGGATGTAATAAGAAAACATTATATAAAATTCATCTGCATTATACAGATGCTTATATAAGATAGAATTATTTACAAATAAAATATTTATATAAATGAAAACAGCCTTATACTGTGCAGCTTCTTTTCAGTGACCTTTGAGAAGGAATTTCTGTTACAAACTTGACAGTGGAAGAACAACAGAATCAAGTACTGGAAGTAAATGAGCAGGGGAATAATATGCAATGTGGTTCTGCATGCAAAAAGCCAGACCTGTGTCATTAAAACAACCTCCTCTGACAAAGATAAAAATGTCTTTGGACTCAGGTAAAATACTTTAATATACAGTGAAAGTATCTCCAGATCAAGTCATAGGGAAGAACAGTATATGAATAAGGAGTTAGTTAAGGGAATATTGTGATGGTCAATATTAAAGTAAGGAGTAGTAAGCAAAGACAGAAGTTCCTGGTCATATTTCTCAAGAACCAATGTTATTTATTAGTGGTCTTGCTACAGCAAGTAGTTGTGCACCTACCACACCTGCACATGATGAATCTTGAGAACTGGCTCATGCTGCAGACAGATCAGATGGCCTAAGAACTGTGTAGCTGAAATAAGATGAAATAAGCATCTCTTACTTCTTTTTCTACAGTTACCTGTATTTAATGATTTGAAGGTGGTGCTATGTGCCTAAAAGCTTCATATTTTCCAGCGCCAGGGAATTTTGTGAAGGATTTTACTTTTACAGAACAAGTGGTTTCCATCTGCAGTATGTTCCTGTATCAGAGCAGCATACAGAGGACCTAAAAAAGAGTA
Source organism: Phaethornis superciliosus (assembly GCA_023637945.1). Classification (NCBI taxonomy): domain Eukaryota; kingdom Metazoa; phylum Chordata; class Aves; order Apodiformes; family Trochilidae; genus Phaethornis; species Phaethornis superciliosus. The sequence goes on along the minus strand of JAJQWJ010000001.1, from coordinate 144,721,012 downwards.
TTCCAGGGATCTAAGTTTCTAAATTACTTTGGGTGCATATCAGAGAAAACTCACATACCTTAAAGCATTCAGCTATCTAAGAGAGTGTCCAACTACACCTATCCACCAATCCAGACTTTGTGTTGGGAAAGAGCCAAGGAGGGCAGACAAGGCAATATAAAATGTTCTGGAAGCCTTCAGTGAGATCTTAAGATGTCACCAAGTTAGGACTGGAGCAGATCCCAAGCAAAGGTGATTAAGCCTATAGTATAAATTAGCATATCCTCCGACTAGCTTTAATATCTCCCCAAAAGAGGCTTCTCACACACCCCAAAGCTATGTGAAAAAGAGCACGGCTGAAGTGGCTACATCAGTAGTCAACAGAGCAGACTAAAGGAGGTGGATTTTGGTGTGTGAAAAGGTGAAAAAGGAACAGTGAAACTAGTATCCACCACCTATACCATGGGACATGAGGCAGAAGTGACAATGGAAATTCTCTATTAATCCTTTTCCAGGGTTTGCTTGACAAATGAGAAAACCAGCAATATAGCTGCTGCAGTGGGCTTTTATTTCTCTACTTTATTGGGATCCTCTTTCTAAATAGATCCCAGATACTCAGAAGTAGAATATTCTCCAGTTCACTTCCTTATACTTTATTTTTTCCCATTTCAGTGAACAGGATGAGTAGGACAGAAAGAGGAAGTCCCAAGACTTCTCTTTCCTTCTAAGTAAAAATTTCTTCTTGCATTAGGATCAACAGACATTTTCACCAGACACATCCTCTCACCACAAACTGATATATAAACCCAACTTTCCTCCTAATTTATATCTATAATTCAATTTTATTTCACAACTAATGGGAAGAGGCTTCACTAAATACCAAGAAGTCATCAACACCATGCTTTTAAAAACAGACTACTTCCACTGAAAGGTCTTGGCTCATAGCAGCTATGCCTTGGCCGTTTCAAGAAGCAGTTCTAGGTGAACCCTTGTACAGCCTCATGTCAGATGCATTTCACAGAGAAAAGCTGAAATATGAAGGGACGACTTACAGATTAACCAAATATAATATTTTTTGGACTTCAGATTTTGTTAACTGAAAATTTTAATGATGAACATTATCCATACAACATTAAAAATACACAAAATATTACTAAATAGCACTTAGTCCAATTTGGCAGTAGAAAGTTACATTTCACCTCTTGAAAAACCAGTCACTTCCTTCCCAATGCCACTCCATCTGCCCAGCAACCTCTGGTAACTCCCAATCCCCAAATACAGGAACACATTATTCTTCTTAACACCAGGTGTCCCAGATTTGACAGACAGTATCTAAGGACATTTTGAAATCTAAACTGATTTTTACTCCTGCATTCTTTAAGCAAATAATAATGCTTCCTGATGCTAGTATTAACTAATGAAAAATTAAATAATATAATTAGGGTTCCACTAGTTGTAAATCAAGAAATACTGTATTACTTCAGACAAAAGAAGAAGAGCAATCATACAATAATTCAATTTTGTCTTTTTTATATAGCTTAAAAAGACAGGCAGTGAACAAATCACTTCTGACTTTCAACACATGAACTTTGTTTTAAGACCAGTATCTCCTTGTCAAATTACAAGCCTTCACTAGCTCACTGGTTACCCCCCAATAACTATCAATTAATAAAGGCATGCTTCTGAATACATATTACATTACATTTTTTACTTTCAACACCTGGTGTCACCAGAATAACGCCGTATATTTCTAAAATGCTCTGTCGTTGTGTGTGCCTAGATTTTAGGGCAGAAATACTTCAAAAGAACTGGAACTATAGAAAATTATGGGAAGCAATGCACACAAACAATTTTTGTGGTTAAATGACACATTATCAGTTAAGAGACCGTGACCAGTAATATAAAAATTAAACCCAAGGTGTCTAAAAGCCCTTATCCCTTAGTCAAGGCCAAAACCAGGCTTGAGAAAATTCTGCTGTACCCCTATACTTTAAGGAAGTCAAGCCCTAAAACTGCTTTACAAAAAGACTAACTGGTCACTTGTACACCTGAATTTAACTAATTTCAATTGATTTTTTTAGTGGCTACTCATTACTTTTCTGTCCAGTCTAAGGCTGTATGAATTGGTTATTATTATGGTTCTTCTGGGAATAGACAGAGGGGAGTGATTTTGATTGATTACCTTTTGGTGCTCCTTAGATTTCCAAGATACTAAATAAAAAATTAAATATCAAAGATGTAATTAATCTCAGTCTCTTCTTCCTTCCACTCTGTCAGAAAGACAGAGATGATAAAAAACCTGACAAATTCATGGCAAATGCAAAAAGTCAGAATTGGTGACCCCATATTTAATTAAAATAATGAGAAAGTACATGTATTTATGTGCTTTAAACTTCAGATAATAGGCATAAGAGAATGAAAGCTTTCTCAGCTTTTGATACTTATTTCAAAATTAATGTGGAATTATGACACCCAGTTAGAGCCAACTGGTGTTAGACCAAAGTAGTGCTATGTTTTGCTTTTTTAATATAGCTTTCCAAATAAGTTAGTGAAAGCATCATCAACATTCAAAAGAAGAGTCATAAGCTTGTTATACAAGGAAGATTGAAAATACTGTATTATAACAAATGAATGCTTCAGAAACTTCGGAATATTTTGATTCTGGCTTGGAAGAAAACTATCAGAAAAACAAGGGATTTGGATGGGACACTCTCTTAGCTCTCTTTTAAAAAAAAAAAAACCAACCAACCAAACAACAACAAAAAAACCCAATAAAAAAAACAACAAAAACCCCCCAAAACCAAAAAACCAGAAACAAAACAAAAACAGCCAAACCAAACCAAAAAAGGCAATTTGATCCATATGCTCTGGTTAACTCATGGAGTCTGCAAAAATCTGATTCTCTGGTCCAGTCATCAGATTCTTGCTATCTCAGGAGATTTCTAGATCCCACTCCCTGCCCTATGTTACGCCATTACTTGATTTTGGAGGCTTTTTTTGCTAGTCATAACCCTGTAAGGAGAGAATGAAATATTGGATACCCAACCATTTCTGCTCCATGCAGCACCTTCCAAATACACTCAGAGATATAATCTTGCTAATAAAACATTGAGCACTCTCTGACCTAATGAATCTTGCATTGCTTCTGCACTGTGATTCACTTTCAAAAGGCTTAACAGGACCAAATGTTCCTAAGAGACATGGGTTAGAGCTCTCAGGAGACAGAGCATAACATCTAGTTTTTCTACTTTCTAGGAGATGGCATAGTCAAAGACTGTTGCTAGTCCTCAAGCAGGCTTTGGTTGGATCTGGCACACACCAAGGTATGTCTGGCTCAAAGGCAGAGCAATGCCTGCTCATCTTTGACCAGTAAAAGCACTGAAATATGGCAAATTACAAGAACAACCTGGGACTGCACCACCACTGCCTCAAGAACAGCTGCACAGCTCACTGTTGTCTTTCTGAAACTGCTGCTTCTCAGTAGAAAGCTATAAACATTTGTGCCATCCAGAGTTTCCAAGAAAGCCATCCTGGTTTACATATTGTACTTAAAGCAGCTATAAATCTGAATCTAAAAAACAAGCCTTCTCTTGGCTTTGTCTGTTTTTCTCCTCAAACACTGTTTTCAGATCACAAATATGAGTCATCTTAATCACAAGCTGTTCTCAAATAATTGCTTTTTATTACAGATTTTTAAAAATATAAATGTTTTGTTTAGAGGGATATGCTTTATTTGCTGTATTGATAGCAAGCTGGCGAGATAAATCACTTTAAAACATAGTAATTGAAAAATCTATACCCTCATGCAGTTTTCCTCCAAGCTGTCAATGTGGCAACTGTAGAAAAGATATACTGCTATTTTTCTAGACATATAGAAAACAATCTTGCACACACATTTGTTCACAGACTGTTTTTGGCACATGTGATCTCACTGGAGATTCACAGGTAAATTGTTACACATGCATATGAGCGTGATCCAGAGCGATGCCACAGGCTTTATCAAACAGAAGAATGTAAACTAATGTATGTTTCTTAGGAAGACAGCTCAATGATTACATTGTGGTAGCTCAGACAATGTGCCACAAGTTACATCTGCACACAGCACAGAAATAACCAGACTTGAGATCCAACAGGAGATACCTAAATACTACATTTGTGTATGCTGTTAACACTGCAGTTTTTACAGATCACAAAAGTACAAGATTACTGCACTGTTCTGCAGACCCAACTTGAGATCAGGTTATCTCAACACTGATGGTCAGCCTCAAAAAAACAAAATAAAAATTAAAACGTGTTAAATTAATGAACCTTGAGCTGAAAGGTCAGTTGTGGGCTTTATTTTTAAGACTATCAGAGCAAAAAGTTCTTATATGAAAAAGAGTAATTATTATTAAGAAGATTCAAAACTGAACCGCATCACTGTGTCAATGAATAAAAATTTCCTGTATCCATAATAGGATTCTCATAATAATATACACATCTGGTAAAGGCAGTTAAATTACAGAGCCTGCTTCAGTTTTCAGCTAAAAAACAGCAGTGAAACAGAGCTTACTAATAAGATATATAGACTACAATTTGACAAATGAAAGAGATTAAATCATTGTTTTGCTATATGGAAATTAGGAAAAAAAACCCAAAACAAAACCAAACTTCTCTACATTACTAAGTTCACCATATATAAATTTAAATACTCTTGATGCCACCCATTAATGCAGTAAATGTTCATTAAGCATACTTAATTAAAAGATGTAACTACTAGCAGTAAAAGAACAGACTAGATGAGCAGATGGATCCAGATATATTTTGACCTAAATTTCTTGATATTTCGACAAGATAAAGGTAAACATAAACAAGAATAGAAGAGAGAGGAAAAAACAGCCAGACTCATTAAAAAGCCCCATACTAGAATGATGAAATAACAGCAACAACCTCTTTTCTATTTGCACCTCTTTTTCTGTACCTGTTTGTCTTCTCCAAGATTTTTTGTTTCTGTTAATCAAGTTCCCTGACATAACTACATAATCAATCACATTACTGAGAAATCTTTTATGTCTGGAACTAAAAGCAAGAAATGAGACCCACTGCCTTAAGACAGGTTAATCAAAAGAAAGGTATCATTACATAAAATATAATTTAAATATCTCAAATGTTGATTTTTTTTTTTTTAATGCTC